>JAJJMB010005364.1:5144192-5165741 GCA_023531105.1 Papaver atlanticum | reverse complement strand
TTTTTTTTTTCGTATTGCTTAGTCAGAAACGAATGAGAAAATATTGGTGGTTCTAAGATATGCATGTATCACAAAGTACTATTAGTTCTAGCAACATGGACCCGGAGCGGGTTCACAGCAAGTCCTAGAACGTTTGAGCGATCAAATTCCAGTTGAGCCTGTTTCCAATTTTGAGTATGCATGAATGTCACAGCTTTGAGTAGTGCATGAATTTTAAACTTCTCATCTTAATAGACTAACTCATTCTTGGCTACCAAAGTCAAAATCAAGCATTTGAGCATATTGACATCAATGTTCTTGTAGTGTGTGTCTCTGCATCATAAGATACTAGGGATACGGTAAGTAATATGGGAATGATCACGAAATTTTTAGATGGAAAAGAATCTACTTAAGTATTACGATGAGAAAACAATAAATAAATAATTGAATAGCATGTTATGTTGTATTTGTACTATGAATGGAAACTAAGTAGATCTATAGCTGACCGATTACCTTCTGTAATATTTTCTAGTTAACCTGGTAGCCGGCATGATGATGAATTTGTATACGGCTGTAAGGATATATGTAAAGATATTATATGAATGTGGTAGAATCTTAATATTCCATAACGTGCATGTATTCAAGCGGTACAATATATCATCAAAATCCTATGAATAAACCATTAATATATCTCATGAATTTTTGTATCTTTATTTTTCTTTTCTATAAATGGCTCTAACTCATCTTCTGCCCATCGTAAGCATATAATCAGTAAATCTAAAGATCATTAAAGAAAAAAACATTCACTTCGTAATAATAACTCTAGCTAGCCCGTGAAAAACATGTCACTGGAAAACGGGAATTCAGACTGACAAGGTTCGGTTCAATGTTAGGGGTAAAATCTTTGAAACAACCACAACAACTCTTGCAACTGTAAAGGTTCGCAAGCTCGTCAACGCTCTTTGACTGGTCAAGAGACGATATAACCGCTAATGACTCGATTAATTTAATACGATCATTAATTAATATTAAATTAATAAAATAATAATTTGAACATGAGACTAAACTCATTGGATAGATCTCGAAAAGTTACACGAACTGGACTACTCGAACGTGTCAATCGGACTCCGGACGATGAAGATACGAGACTCGAAAGATGGATTAAAATTAGTCAAACTACCGTTGACTCAACCGTTGACCGACGAACCTTGACTAGACTTGACCGTTGACTTAGTATTTGACCGAACCTTATGGTTAGTAAAAGGTCATCCCTTAGTAACTTTAAAGAATCAGTAATAGTAAAACCTAATTTAAGTTAACCTAAATTTAATTAGTAATTAATAATGATTAGGGTGGATTAGTATCTAATTATATTAGTTAATTAACAAAGATATTTTCTGTTTTCAAACTTATCTTCATGCAAATTAAGGAGGAGCTGTTGGATTCATGACAAAATAGGAAGTTAGTTTATAAGAGTTGAGTTGTCTTGGTAGATAACTTGTAAGTTTGATTTGAATATTGTTTTGAAAAGAGAAGTAGGGAGGTTGAGTTGTGAGAATGAGTTCGATGGTAATAGAATTAAAAGAGAGAAATGTTCTTAGTTGTATATGGTGATGGATTGAGAGAGAGTTGATGGAGTAACTTAAATAAAATCAGGATGGAGTTACGGAGGGAGTAGAGAGTTATGGAGGGATGAAAAATATGGTGTTCTTGATGGAGTTCATATTAATAGTGGTTATGATGAGTTTCCATGGGTTGATGATGGACATGATGTATCATGCACAAAGAAAAAAGTTACTCCTTATTTAACAACGATTGATTCAAAGGATGAACCAGTGGATCGCGGATCGAGGTAGGCATGGCTTATCATCAAATCATGTGGGAACTCTGTAACCTTCTTGTAATCATTAAGTTCCTTTTCATATGCGAGCATGACGTGTCTTTATTTCTTATGAGCATATCTGTGTGTAAATGATTGGGTATGTTGTGTAATATGCATTGTTTGGATTCTCCAAATGTTATATCTATTTTTATGCTTATTATAGCCCAGATGAGGCAATATCGTTATATAGGGGTTTCGGCTCTGAATATTACTTTTACAACATTTCTTGTGAGAATCCGTTCATTTGCATATTATGCTTGATTGCAAAACCATCGGGACTTACAGTGGTAGTTTTCTGAATCATGGTTTGTATGGGCACTATGTGTGGATGACGCTATCATTCGAGTCTGGAGTTATTCTGCTTTCGTCTCTCCAATGAGTTTGGCGAAGTCTGAGTGACATATTTTTGGTTTGTTCCAGCATCACTTTTGTAGATCATCAGGTGGTGGTCTTTTACGGATATTGTTATTATGGTACGCAATATCTGAGGAGGTGGAATTAGAATATCCTTTCTTTCATATATGTTATATTATGATGCTTGTTGAATGCTGAGTGAATAATTTGATGTGTGTGTGCATGATTCCCCGCGAGGAGTGTCTGTGGTCTCCCCACAGCTCCTTGCTAAGTCTTATTCAGCACGGGAAGTGTAAATATTATATAGCATGGGAAGTGCAATATAGCTATCTAACGCGTAAAGCGTAATAATATTACTTTTTATTTTATAACCTAATTTATGTCGTTAATGACCCAGATGAGGCAATATTATATCGAGGTATTTGGGGAAATCACTCTTATGCATATTATGCACGATGACATGTTTGTTACCATTCTTTAGAACTGTGAAGCATATTAGTGATTACTTGAAAGTTATATATTTCCACTGGGCACCCTTCGGGATGATGTGCTCACTCGTTCCCACTTCAGTTTCAGTAATCAGAAGAAATGGTGCGCGTGAAGATATCCGTTTTCGTAGCTTAAAGCTTTTGGCGCTGTTAGAGATGTTGTGAATCTTTTATACATATGTCTTCTTTATTTATTCTGTAAAACAACATATTAATATATTCATATCACCTGAGAGTTTTGTTATTTGTATAATATTAGAGAGTTTGGGTTTTGTTATTAGCACTTTATGTAATTATGATTCTTAGAATCGCTCATCTAGGTTTGATGCTTCAATTAAGATGTAATCCTATCAGCTAAGTAGGTTTAGTATTTGGGGCGTCACAAGTTGGTATCAGAGCTCACTATTAGATCTTACATGGGAAACAATAGATAATGGCTAGTGCCAGTTAGTGTATTAGTTTAGTTTAAAACCGGGATGGGTTGCGAGATAAATCTTAATCACTAAAAACTATCAATAACTAAGAACTTGATTTGGTTGATTGATTTGTTTGTTTGGTTGTGTGTACTTTAAATGAAGTAAAAATAGTAGGGTGAACCAATCATTTTATGTTTTGCAAATAGATTAGAGAATAATTAGTCTAAAATTATGAACACATAGATAATCCAACACTAGAAAAAATAACGAGGTTAGAATATCTGATAAATCCCAAATTTATTTCGGAATTCATTGAGTACCTTGTTTTTATATAGGGCCATTAATCTATTGAAATGGAAAATTATTAATGCTTATCTACGATTGAGTTTTCTTTAAACTAAACTATTGAAAAATTAGAAATATATGGTTTGCGTTTAAATCAGATAGCTATATAAAATTTACTAGGTTAGAATTAAGAAAATGAGGATATATTGCATAAATAAAAAGACTAAAATTATTAGGTTAGACTTAAGAACTTAATTGTTGATAATCTTATACCCAAATTATCTTTAGTCCAATAAATGACTCAGTAACAAAAAATAAATAAAAAATAAATAAAACAAATACACACGAAGTTGTAATAATAGTATTTGGATGCTTAGTACAATTTTAGATTTAAAAGGAAATAAATTCGTATATTGATAGGATACTTTATATTAATAGCAAAAAAAAAAAACAAAAAAAATAATAATCTAAAGACTATTAGGATATATTACAATTTTATGCAGACTCAAATCTAAAACATATTAAATTACCAAGCCGATATTTAACAAGATATAGTATACGAATTCAATATCAATAAACAAAATCAATTATAAATCTCTACGTGAATGTAGAGTCATCTTTAGAAAATTAAAACTTAGTGTACCAACTGGACTATCAACAAACCAATAACGATGATAATAAGAATAATGAGAATAATTGCACAGTTGATAAATAATATTTGAGTAATTAGGTTAATGGCTAATTTATAATAGATAATAATTGAAAAAAAAATAATAAAATAAAATAAATTGTTGTATGTTGTATAACAGTAAAGTTAAAATATCAGATAATATAGATGGACGTGAAATCAAATTTGGATTAGATATATGGATAAGTATATATAACAAACATGAAACTACATCAAATTAATAATTATTAAATATTATACTGTAAATATTAGCGACGAGAACTTAGAGACAATTATTTGTTAGAACATAAATTATTGTAGTTGAACCTAGAGCTACAAACTTTAGATCTTAGTTGTAGAGAGCCATGTGAATTATGCTTCATTTCATGTTGCTTTGATCGAACTCATGTGAAATGAGTTAGATTTCGTGCATCTGTAAGTATGAGCAGTACTTACATTGAGAGGTAAATCGATTCAATTTTCGTGGACGAAAATTCTTGTAAGGTGGGTAGAATGTAAGGGTTCGCAAGATAGTCAACGCTGTTTAATTGGTCAAGAGACGATTTAACCGCTAATGACTCGATTAATTTAATAGGATCATTAATTAATATAAAATTAATAAAATAATAATTTGAACATGAGACTAGTATCATTGGATAGATCTCTAAAAGTTACACGAAATGGACTACTCGAACGTGTCAATCGGACTCCAGACGATGAAGATACGAGACTCGAAAGATGGATTAAAATTAGTTAAACTGCCGTTGACTCAACCGTTGACCGGCGAACCTTGACTAGACTTGACCGTTGACTTAGTATTTGACCGAACCTTATGGTTAGTAAAAGGTCATCCCTTAGTAACTTTAAAGAATCAGTAATAGTAAAACCTAATTTAAGTTAACCTAAATTTAATTAGTAATTAATAATGATTAGGGTGGATTAGTATCTAATTATATTAGTTAATAAACAAAGATATTTTCTGTTTTCAAACTTATCTTCATGCAAATTAAGGAGGAGCTGTTGGATTCATGACAAAATAGGAAGTTAGTTTATAAGAGTTGAGTTGTCTTGGTAGATAACTTGTAAGTTTGATTTGAATATTGTTTTGAAAAGAGAAGTAGGGAGGCTGAGTTGTGAGAATGAGTTCGATGGTAATAAAATTAAAAGAGAGAAATGTTCTTAGTTGTATATGGTGATGGATTGAGAGAGAGTTGATGGAGTGACTTAAATAAAATCAGGATGGAGTTACGGAGGGAGTAGAGAGTTATGGAGGGATGAAAAATATGGTGTTCTTGATGGAGTTCATATTAATAGTGGTTATGATGAGTTTCCATGGGTTGATGATGGACATGATGTATCATGCACAAAGAAAAAAGTTACTCCTTATTTAACAACGATCGATTCAAAGGATGAACCAGTGGATCGCGGATCGAGGTAGGCATGGCTTGTCATCAAATCATGTGGGAACTCTGTAACCTTCTTGTAATCATTAAGTTCCTTTTCATATGCGAGCATGACGTGTCTTTATTTCTTATGAGCATATATGTGTGTAAATGATTGGGTATGTTGTGTAATATGCATTGTTTGGATTCTCCAAATGTTATATCTATTTTTATGCTTATTATAGCCCAGATGAGGCAATATCGTTATATAGGGGTTTCGGCTCTGAATATTACTTTTACACCATTTCTTGTGAGAATCCGTTCATTTGCATATTATGCTTGATTGTAAAACCTTCGGGACTTACAGTGGTAGTTTTCTGAATCATGGTTTGTATGGGCACTCTGTGTGGATCACGCTATCATTCGAGTCTGGAGTTATTCTTCTTTCGTCTTCTCCAATGAGTTTGGCGAAGTATGAGTGACATATTTTTTGGTTTGTTCTAGCATCACTTTTGTAGATCATCCGGTGGTGGTCTTTTACGGATATTGTTATTATGGTACGCAATATCTGAGGAGGTGGAATTAGAATAACCTTTCTTTCATGTATGTTATATTATGATTCTTGTTGAATGCTGAGTGAATAATTTGATGTGTGTTTGCGTGATTCCCCGCGAGGAGTGTCTTTGGTCTCCCCACAACTCCTTGATAAGTCTTATTCAGCACGGGAAGTGTAAATATTATATAGCATGGGAAGTGCAATATAGCTATCTAACGCGTAAAGCGTAATAATATTACTTTTTATTTTATAACCTAATTTATGTCGTTAATGACCCAGATGAGGTAATATTATATCGAGGTATTTGGGGAAATCACTCTTATGCATATTATGCACGATGACATGTTTGTTACCATTCTTTAGAACTGTGAAGCATATTAGTGATTACTTGAAAGTTATATATTTCCACTGGGCACCCTTCGGGATGATGTGCTCACTCGTTCCCACTTCAGTTTCAGTAATAAGAAGAAATGGTGCGCGTGAAGATATCCGTTTTCGTAGCTTAAAGCTTTTAGCGCTGTTAGAGATGTTGTGAATCTTTTATACATATGTCTTCTTTATTTATCTGTAAAATAACATATTAATATATTCATATCAACTGAGAGTTTTGTTATTTGTATAATATAAGAGAGGTTGGGTTTTATTATTAGCACTTTATGTAATTATGATTCTTAGAATCGCTCATCTAGGTTTGATGCTTCAATTAAGATGTAATCCTATCAGCTAAGTAGGTTTAGTATTTGGGGCGTCACGGAAATTGCGCACAGAAATTCAGTCGTTGGAGTTATGTTTGATGATTCATGGAACCTTCAACCAATAGAGGTTAACAAAGAATACTTTATCGATTGAAACCCGGATTGTTTTTCCGTTCTTCTTTATCTTTTGGGAACATGTGAGTTTCATGTCCCTCCTAACATACATGAAAAATTACTTTTAGGGAAGCTCACTATTATGGTCTGCTTGATCATGTTAAGACTGCAAAGAGGGGCAACTTCGATAGTAACCGGTTAAGATTAACGGGAACGGTTAGTGGTCTGGGCCCTAATTATTGTACTGCAATTAGAGCAAGCCATGATGGAGGTTGTTTTGTTGCTCATGGTAGCATTGTTCGTGTATATGATTGGATGCTTGAAGAACATCCACCACTGAATCTTGATTATCAAACTATTAGCAATATGGGTTGGATCGATGCAGAAAATATAGTGATCGGTAGTTTCCAAAGGCCAAGCGAGGTAGATGGAGGCATGGGTTTTCAGTTCGTCGACAGGTGATATAAGGCATAGATATAAGTTGAACTCGAAACTCATGCTAAAAGCTTTGTTGCTAGAGCTATATGTTTTAACTCTAACAGTAAGATATTTGCTAGTTGTAAAGGAACTGGTAATGACGGAATTGGAGTGTGGGATCAAGTTACCGAGAAACAAATAGATTTTTTTGATTCATTAGGTGGTTTGCCTCTTGGGGATGCTGATAGGATTCAATGGTTAAATGGAAGTAATTTTTTATATGTTTCTGCTTTGTCCCCATGGAGAGATAACAGTTGCATCAATCTTTGGATTTAAGAGATAACAATATAGTTTGGTCTAGGTCCATGGATGATACTAAAACTTTGGATTCTCGTTCAGTGGTCAATGTAGTTCATGTAGAAGAAACTAATTTTATTTGTGTGCTTAGTTAATATGAAGATTTGGGTTTTGTAGATTTGAGAAGTAACGATGTTAGCGTTAAATGGAATTCGAATATTAAGTCGCGCATAGGTAGATGCGCACCACCACCTCATTGTCATCCTAAGTTAATATCGCATGGAGGACAGATTTTTTGTTCATTTTATGATAAGATATCTGTGTTTTGTGGTGGTATTGATCACTGGGTTTTAACAACTAGTCATGGAAGAAGTTTCCCTGGTTTTGGCTCTTCAGTTCAAGACTTCTCAATTGGTGGTGATCGGCTTTTTTCTCTTCACGATGAGAAGAATGCATTCGACGTGTGGGAGACTCCATCTCCCCCAATAGTTCGATACATATGGTATATGAGATAATCGGGCGCCTCTTTCTCTTTTAACGCTACTCTAAATAGTTGGTACATAGTAACAAAAAACAACAATGAAGACATTCATGATGCATCGGGTTTATATCTGGCTATATTAGAGTGTTTTGTTTAGATTTTTTTTTTATTTATCTAGATTGGTTTAGATGTTTTTTCATATTACTTACTCACAAATGAACAAGAAAAAAATTAGTAGTTCTAGGATATGCATGTCACTGTCAGTATGTGTCGAAAAGTAGTTCTAACAACATCATGCATACCAAAGTGGGTTTGCAGCTAGTCTTATATCTTTTGAACTTTTCATATTCGTCGTTGAGCTGTTTCCAGTTATCCATAATGCATGAATGGCACGTTATGAGTAGTGCATGAATTCCAAACTTTTAATGGAGAGTATTCGTATTTATATTCTCTTGACATGTGATTTACATAATAGTTTCTTTTTCTGAATACATTAAAAAGATCAAGCCGATATTACTAGTATTATACATTGGTAAAGTTATTATCCGTAGCGTTATTTTTTAGTTTTTTATTTTCTTGTGTAGCATTCTTCATCAATAAACGGAGAGAGTAATAAAGTAGAAAGATTAAAAAATAAAATAATAATAAAAATGATCAAAGTCAAAAATAAAAAAAACCATGTTTGTTTGCATCGGACTCATGATCTGTATCTTAGTCAACCCTGGCTCGTCGCGATTCATATATCAGATCATTTTTTTTTGTATTTTGAGTCAGTTTAGACTCGACCCTGATTCAGACTCGTTTGAGGCACGTAACAAAGTACCCCTGACTCATTGCAAGTCACTGACTCACATATATTTGAGTTAGTTGGGTCGAATCTGACTCACAAAACAAACATATTGAGTCAGATCTGACTTAGTCTGTTGATTTTTGTCAGATTTAGACGAGTCAGCTGGGTCAGATCCAAACGAGTCAGCTATAAACAAACAAGTTGCAAGTCAATGACTGAATTCCTAAGGACGACCGACCTCTCATGTTTTTCTCATTCTATAGGGTAGTCCTTTTTATTTTCACTTCACTTCACTTAAAATTTTACTTTCCTCAAATATTAACCAAACCATGGAGAACAGAAACACTAGCTCTAACTTCAAATTCTAGGGTTTTTCTTTTTTTAAATCAAATTCTAGCATTTGGAAATCCAATCAAATGAGGAGGTATGAATTTGTCATTCAATGTCTCGATAGTTCGAACTGCTCATTAGATCTGATCTCATCTGAGTTGTTTTTCAAGGCAAGAGATGTATTTGGGAGGAGAGGAAATCGCCAGCTTAAAAAACTCTGGGGACTTCATGGATTGTTAGAGCGATTATCTATTGCACTCATTGTTCTTTTGATCTGTTGTATCTCTTTTTTCACTACTTTCAAGAGTATTTCTAATCGCTATGGAATTCACTCCGGTTTAAGTTCTCTCTGATAAGCACGTAAGTGCGACGCTTTTTCACCCATAATTACATTAGCTATGACTAATTTTTTCGCTGATAAACTTGGTTTAAGTCTTTTCAAGGAAATAAGTTCTTATGGAGAAATCGGCTCAAAAAGTTGTTATTTGAACCTCCAGAGAAAATTACTAAAGGCACCCTGAAAATGTGTTAAAGGAACCCAAGAAAATTGCTAAAGACACCCTATAAATGGATAAGGGGCACCCCAGTTACTATCGCCACCCCCAGCAGCTGGATAAGGGGCACTCATCTTCAACCTTTGAATTTTCAAATTTTGGCGTGAAAACAAGTTTTTAATGAAAAAGAATTAGGGTTTGTGATTTGGGTGAGTTGTAATGAGACTAAAGCTCTGAAACTAATTGTGTTTGTTCCAGGACCCTAACAGAGATGGTAATGGTCTTCGTTTTAACCAGAATTGGCTAGATAATCGGGATTTCATGAAAACGGAGTTCTTAGTATTAGCGGGAAAATTTTGTTCTTCACGGCAGAATTAAGGTTTGAATTTCGAAGTTGTTAGAAAGAGATTAAGGTGTTGAAACTCATTGGGTATCTTCCATTGATAAATCTGTCTCCCACAGATAAACCTATGAGTTTTTTTCCGTCTTTTGATAAATCTAGGTTAACAGGAACCAATTGATATACCAGACTTATATTCCCGAAGAACATCCAAGAAATATCAATCACCTCACAATAATCTTAATCGTATGGTAGCGAAATAAGATATTGTGGAATCACAAACGATGAAACGAAGATGTTTGTGATTACTTTTTATTTTTCTTATCGGAGAATAAATCTCGAGCCAATCTTAAAGAACATAGTACTCAATACGATAGAAGATGCAAGATCAGATCACGCAACTACAGAGAAAATAGTTGGGTCTGGCTTCACAATCCCAATGAAGTCTTTAAGTCGTTAACCTACAGGGTTTCGTGAAAAACCTAAGGTTAAAGGAGAATTGACTCTAGTCGCAACTAGTATCACACAGGAGGTATGTGTATTAGGTTTCCCAGTTGTTAGAGTTGTCCTTTATATAGTCTTCAAATCAGGGTTTGCAATCAAAGTTACCTTGGTAACAAAGCATTCAATATTCACCGTTAGATGAAAACCTAATTTGACTCAAGATAATATCTTTCAACCGTTAGATCGAACTTAGCTTGTTATACACAAATGAAATGTACCTTCATTTAGATATGAGTAACCATACCTAAACGTGTACACCTTGTTGGCTCAACAATAGTTAACCGAAGTTAGCCATATGAATACTTTCATATCAACCATGTTCATCTTAACCATAACTAGTTCAAATGACTCAAATGAAACTAGTTATAGAGTTGTTCAATTGTTTATATTCTCATAGAAGTATACAAGATACAATTGAAGCAAAATCGATTTTGATTCACTCGAATCAAGTCATGAAAATTATAGCCACGGTTTGCAAAAGATTGCATCGCTTATTATATAAATGTATTAGTTCATGAACAAATCAATTTTGTAGCTTCTCATCCAAATGCTTGATCTCCTTGGTTCTTCAACATTACTCGAAACTTCGTCACTTCCAAGTACTGCAGTGATTCTGAACGTGTTTAACTCAGGATCAATGTTGTTGAAGATCCGTAGCTATAACAATGAGAAAACAATTGCTCTCAATCATTGTTATACAGTGTCATAGTATTATTACACAACATCAAAGTTCAATTGTATCACAACTTTGACAACAATACTATGGTGATATGTATCACTCCCCCTTAGTCAATACTTCATCTCACATGAAAACCACTCCCCCTTACATAATGATCCGTAAACCATATGTATTTGTAGTGTGAACTACACATTAATTTCCCCCCTTTTTGTCAATAAAAATTGGCAAAGTTATGAAACTAGTGGGATCCTAATGAAATTTCCATAGAGATACTTCATGACCAAAAGAGAACAACATATCAACTTGTTAAGATGTCATCATATAGTTAAAACCAAATGCATTCATCAAGGAGTTTATAAAGATACAAGATAACCCCTATAATATTCCACAACCGCACTTCCCACAAAGATTTGGCAATTAAGCACAAGTTCAATTAAGAACTCTCCCCCATAAAATGTCATTCCCGAAAGAAAAACAAGATCGACCTTACTTTCACAAGAAAAAAAGGATTTATTTGGACATTAACAAATCACATGAAACATGAATTTGTATCCAAAATACTCAATTAAATTAACCACAAGAGAACCCATGATTAATTTAATCGAAAATGCTCAACATAAGAGAACTTACGGAGTCGCACAGTATTTACACAAAGATGTGGATCAGGGAAGACCAATACTGCGGAATAAACAAAGATCCATTCTATCTTTCATCACTATTTGCATAGAGACATATAATAGACTTAATCTTTGTACACAAAAGTTCATCCTATCTTCCATCAATATTTGCATAATGACATAACAGGCTTTACTTTGTTTTTGTCAAAAGTTCATTCAATCTTTTATCAATATTTGCATAATGACATATGAAAGACTTAACTTTTGACATATATGGGACAATCATAGTTCACGGATACAAACACACATATCCCATAACAAGTTGCAATATATGAAACCATAAAGATTAATACTGCAAAATCATCTTCCAAATAAAATTTAGAATTTAAATAAATAAATCTAAAAACATTGCAAGATGAAAATCGTTGGAAATAGCTATGTGTACTCACAATAATGGCTATTCCAAACCCTAGTTATCATTCTTAAAGCACAAGAATAAATTCTCATAAGAAGTTTCCTAGATATTAAGGCCTCTAAAAAATTCTTTATCGTCCCCGAACTCCTTGTGGTCAACATCCATAGAAACATAGGGTTCATGAAAAAAGGAGTTAATTCCAACAAAACTTTTAGACTGATGCCGAACCAGCGCCTTCTGAATTTGTAGAGTCCTAAAAACAATAGCCTTTATTTCCTGAATCTCCTTTCTTGTTTCCTTCAACTCTTCAAGAACCCTAGAGTACTTCTGTTGATTAGACGGAACTGCTCTTTGTTTTCTCACATTCCTCCTTTTTCTTTTCAAAGTTGAAGGTACATGAGATTTATTTTTTTACTTCATGATTGATGGCTTAACAATCATATTAACAACTTTTCCATCAGAAGACATAATGCTTGGATTCTCCATAACAGTATGAGATTGTGAGAGGAATTCACAAATCAGACTCAACAAGCAGTCTTGTGATAAAAAGGTTTTTCAAATAAGGAAAAAGGAATGTAGGGTTATTGAACCTTTATACACTAAAAGGATTCACGTACGCACAACTCTCATCCCTAAAGAAGGCAAAATTATCTATTTTAACCCTCTTTTATTGATCAAACAGGGAAATCCTTTTCAATATCAATTAGATATGAAAAATGGATGAATTCCAAAACAGCAAAAAGAATAAAAACAACAAAAAAACCTTTCTCTTTTTCCTAAAGCATGAAGAGCACTCTTGTCTCTTTTTGAACCAGGCACATGAGACAAGATACACAACCAACACAAGTAAGTTGTGCTGGGGTGAACAATAATCTGTCCATCATAACTTTCTTTAATGGAATTCTTAGAATCCTATTTCACAAACTGTTTAGACCGTATTCTTTTCTCTAGTGGTCTAGACTTTTCTTTGGAAATTAACTTCTTTGGAGAGGAGATAAGAGTACATACCTCAGTCGACTTCTGAACAAATTTGAGCTTGTTTGCTAATCGATTTGCTCTCCGTTGTAGTTTATTGACATATCTTATCTTATGTTTGTACTTGAAACAATTGGAGAGTTTATGACCCTTGAGAGTACAATAAGAACATGTCAATATAGAGGATGATTCAGACGCCATGGCTGTGCAAGCTGCTAGACAATGGTAGAATCTAAAACATTAGAAAAAGAATTTACAGTAGACAATGAGAAATCCATTTTATCCTTCAAGGTGGTTGAAGTCTCTCCTGGAAGAATATCGAGGTTGATGTACGTATTGCTACAATTATCAAAATCAATATTTTCACAGAGAAGTGCAACACTTGATTTTTCGTCTTCATTAGAATCATAGTGATCAGACATTTCATCAAGAGTTGCAGCAAGACCTTTATTTCCAGTGTATTTTTTACGATTTGGACACTCATTTGCAAAATGACCAAAGCCTTTACACTTGAAGCACTGTGGCATATCCTCGTTATCAGTATCGTCAGTATCCCTGTTTTTAGGAGGAACACGATTATGAGGTTTAACTGATGACATAGGTTTATCTCTGGTGAACTGTTTACTTTTCTGAAAAGACGAGGGTACCCAAATATACCTCAATCTAAAACTTTTCCACCTATAAGTCCTTTCTCCGAAAGTGATTGTCTATGGACCGAGTCGAGACAATACAACTAATATGTTCACACTTCGTGTGATTGTCTATGGATACGAGATCGAGACAACACGACAACAAGATAACTTATATGATTGACTATGGATACAAGATCGAGACAACACAACAACGAAGTATGTTTACTTGACAAAAGGTTCTGACTTAACCAAACACAATAGGATTGCTATCAAGTAAATAGGAATTAATGTTTGTGTGATTTACTTAAAATTATAACAACAACAATTATAATTGCGGAAAATAAAAGTAAATGACACAGCAAGATTTTGTTAACGAGGAAACCGCAAATGCAGAAAACCCCTGGGACCTTGTCCAGAATTGAATACTCTCAGGATTAAGCCGCTATACAAAATCAAATCAACTTCGTATAGTTGATACCAAGCAACTACCTATAGTTCACCTAGTTCCGTCTGTATCCCTGCGCCTCCAACTTACAGTAAGTCACGCACTTGGAACAATTCCTTTGCTTCGTATTACAAACAGTAAAGGAACAACAAATCTGTTTGGTAACAAATCTTTTCAATCAAGTGATATGAGTTTGACAAAAGGCTCTTCCGTTTATCCCAATAAACTCCATTGTCAGGTCCTTAGATCTATCTAATAACAACTACCAAAGTAATTGTCAAGATTTTGCAATCAATACTTTGAATCACAAAGAATTGTATTGATGCCGATCTACTCAACTAATCAATCAAATCTATCACAAAGATAAACCGATTATAGTTGGATCCTTTTCCAGCCGAAACAAGTATTGTGCACACCAGAGATTATGAACCCAAAAATCTTCTTAGATCTTCAATAAACACCTGCACACGATCAACTTGAATTTCTTGTGATCAATCACACACAGAACGGAGTCTGTTAACAATGGATTATCACAAGACGTCTTTAGATCTACAAACAGTCTAAAGATCCCCGTCGAAACTTCGATCTAGTTTGAGTGAATCTTATATCAGAAGAGAAGATTCTCAAGCATAAACAAACTAGGTGCAATCAAAGTTCAACAACCGTTAGTTAATCAAATCAATCGAAAACTAAAGATAAACTGCAATTATCTAGTTTCCCACCAACGGTACTAATAGAGCTTCTCAATCCCAAAGAAGTCTTTAAACCGAGCGGCCGTAAGAGATTTCGCCTAATTAGGTTACTTTCCTCTCCGAATAGGCGGCTCCACCAGTAACAACACAACTAGGTAGTTTTGCTGGCTCCGAGGATTAGTTTGCTTGAAATGCAAACTTCAATATTTATAGACCAAGGAAGTTTGGACACCAAGGAATTTCCAAAACCGAAAATATTCTCAAGATATGCAACATTTTTCCAAATTCGGTTTCCATAATTCCTGGAAATGCACTGTCCAAATATTGACCGAAAATCTCTTAGAAAATCTCCAACTAGTAAATGCACATTACTAATTTTTATTTTCTTTAACTAAAAACCTTAATTAAAAGATTCTTAATTTATTTCGATCTTGGATTTTCCTTTAGCTATTAAGGAATAACTTTGAAAAATAAAAGGTAAGAATTACTGCACATGTTCAAAGTATGTCGACATCTTTACTTTGTAAATCCTTTTTCATATTTACAATCTTGGAACCGATTTGCCACACTTCCAAACAAGTTTAGAATTGGTTCATCTGACTTCCAAGAACTATGTGATTGATTATCCTATCAAATCACCAAACATGGGTTTCACGGTTCTACCAAAACAAGTTTTGGTTTTACGTTCCATGTGGGTACTAGAATTAGTCACGCTAGTTACCAAAACTTGGTTGACTAGGTACTAGGATCGGTTCCCACATATATATGGTATCTAACTTGTATTTGGTGCACATGTTCATGGGATCGGTTTCCAATAACTAAAAACGTGTTGCATATGTTCATAGGATCGGTTCCCAATAACTAAGAAACTTTTTGCACCTCTTACAAGGATCGATTCCCCTTTTGTGATCGGTTGCACCTCTTACTAGGATGGGTTCCCCTTTGCCTAGAGTTGGTCATACCAATTACAACAAATCGATCATACCATCTCAGGTGATTACTTAAGATCGGTTTCACTAATAAAATTCATACCAATACAAAAGTCAGGCCTTGAATAGTTTTACCAAGAACATAAGCAAGTCATGTGAAGTTATACTAAACACACATATTGGTAATTCAATAGATTTGCAATGAATAACAATACCAATAAGCCTAGTGATTTCCCTTTCGATTCATAACACAAGTTTATGAATTGTACTTCCTTTAAACGAATGTAATCACATTGTTTCCTAGGATGAAATCTTCACCTTTACCCCTACACATAATCACAATAGCATTCATACGATTATATTGATGTCTTATATATGAAGTTCAAAAGATAAGCGTTATACTTCGTATTGTATTCCTTAATACTATGTCTAACTAGAGTATAATCATTCACAGCTTCGCAGTTATGTTTTCAATATGCACGACTTGAAAGATACGTTAGGGAATGAAACAGTTCAAGTCAAATATTACTAACCTCAATTGGAAGGATGATGTCGTCGTTGTAGCTCCTTACTTCTTCACATTCTTCAAGTCTTCACGTAATACTTGTAATGTCTCATATCCTAATACTTTCAAGCTAACCTATACGAAGTTGAATCTAGTAAATAATCAAGCGACTCTTTAAATGAGTTTTGATTCACTAAAATATGACAACCAAACTTGACATACCAACGCTTGGTGGGTTCAACCGATCTATGCTCTAACATTCTCTTCAAAAGAAGATCTCTAAACTACCTTGTAATCAACGAGGCTGACTTGTCAAGATCTTCATCTGATGAATCAGTCTTAGAGGGATCATCTTCAAAGATGCCAACACTTTTACTTTTATCAAGTAATTTAGTGTTCTTTTGTGCTTTGAAAGCAATATCCTTTCCAAATTTGGATTCATGCTCATGATCAAAGATCTTTAACTTCCCAACCAAGGTGTTTCTGGAAAGAGTGTTAAGGTTATTTCCTTCAACGATGGCATGCTTCTTAGAATCGTATTTGGCTGGTAACGATCTAAGAATTTTCATCACAATGTCCTTTTCAGGAATAGTCTTACCCAATGCAAAAGATATATTAACAATTTCAGACACTTTGTGATTAAACTCATAAAATGAATCTTCGTCAGCTATACGAGGTTTTCCCAATCAGAATTTAGGTTTTGAATCCTAGCTTCCTTTTCAGAGGTATTCCATTCGAATACAGTTTCTAAGTTATCCCACGCATCTTTAGACCGAGTGCACGTAGTCACATGGTTCTGAAGATCTGGGGTAATGGCATGGATGATGGCATTTAAACCGTCAGATTTTGCTTTGCAGCGAGAATCTCGGCAGCATCATATTTTCCAATCTCCATTGGAACAGTTACATCGCCTTCTGTAACTTCCGGAGGATCATAGCCATTAACTATATAAACCCATGATTGAAGAAAGGAACGCATAACAATTTTCCACCATAAGTAATTCGAGCCATCGAAAACTGGTGGTACATTTATAGAGATAACACTTTTGTCCATAGAGTCAGATCGCTACAACCACAGACTTATGAGGTCTTAAACGTGTTTGCATGCTCTGATACCAATTGAAAAAGCGGGGGTACAACAACCACACCCAATATTTTGCTTAGCAATCTGTATAGACTAACTCAAATATACTTTCAAGAGAATCAAATAGACAATCAGACTCAATCTTGAGAAAAGTATATCAAAGAGTTATATCTCTGTTTCTTAATGTAATCAGCAAATCAAACAGATAGAAATCCATGAGCCTGATTAATATAAGAAACAACTTGGACGGTATCAAAAACCAATATCCAAGTGTCAATCAATTCAATCAACAACCAAAGGTTGGATTCCCAATTGATTGAACTTACGCACAAAAACCGCAAACAACTTGTGATATTTCTATTATATAACAAAATATAATGCAGAAAAGAAATAACACAGAAACCAGAAATTTTGTTAACGAGGAAACTGCAAATGCAGAAAAACCCCGGGACCTAGTCCAGATTTTAACACCACACTGTATTAAGCCGCTACAGACACTAGCCTACTCCAAGTTAACTTTAGACTGGAATGTAGTTGAGCCCTAACCAATCTCACACAGATCAAGGTACAGTTGCGCTCCTTACGTCTCTGAATCCCAGCAGGACTCTATGCACTTGATTCCCTTAGCTGATCTCACCCACAACTAAAAGTTGCTACGACCAAAATTCGAAGACTTGATAAACAAATCTGTCTCACTCAGAAAAGTCTATTATATAGATAAATCTGTCTCCCACAGATAAACCTATGAGTTTTGTTCCATCTTTTGATAAATCAAGGTGAACAGGAACTAATTGATATACCGAACTTATATTTCCGAAGAACAACCTAGAAATATCAATCACTTCATAATAATCTTAATCGTATGGTAGCGGAACAAGATATTGTGGAATCACAAACGATAAGACGAAGATGTTTGAGATTACTTTTTATCTTGCCTATTGGAGAATAAATCACGAGCCAATCATAAAGAAGATAGTACTAAACACAATAAAAGATGTAAGATCAGATTAAGCAACTACAGAGAAAATAGTTAGGTCTGGCTTCACAATCCCAAAAAAGTCTTTAAGTCGTTAACCTACAGGGTTTCGTGAAAAACCTAAGGTTAAAGGAGAATCGACTCTAGTTCCAACTAGTATCACACAGGAGGTATGGGGATTAGGTTTCCCAGTTGCTAGATTTCTCCTTTATATAGTCTTCAAATCAGGGTTTGCAATCAATATTACCTTGGTAACAAAGCATTCAATATTCACTGTTAGATGAAAACCTAATTTGACTCAAGCTAATATCTTTCAACCGTTAGATCGAACTTTGCTTGTTACACACAAATGAAATTTACCTTCATTTTGATATGAGTAACCATACCTAAACGTGTACACCTTGTTGGCTCAACAATAGTTGACCGAAGTTAGCCATATGTACCTAAACTAGTTCTAGAGTTGTTCAATTGTTTATATTCTCATTGAAGTATACAAGATACAATTGAAGCAAAATCGATTTTGATTCACTCGAATCAAGTCATGAACATTATAGCCATGGTTTTCAAAAGATTGCATTCCTTATTATATAAATGTATTAGTTCATTAACAAATCGATTTTAGAACATTATCCACTTAGGTATGCGTACCTGAGTAGCCGGACTAAGTTTGGGTTTCGCCAGTACGCGAACTGGTACGCATACCATCCAAACTCAGCAGAAATTCACAGACCTAAACCTTACGCCAATACGCGTACCGGTTTGCATACCAGGTTCCCGTACTTCTCAAACAAACAAGTACGCATACGGGTATGCATACCATGGTTCCCGGACATGGATTACATATGTGCAAGTACGCACACTATGCTTAAATCATAATCTTTAAAACTCTCATTTCAACCATTGAAACATTCTTAGAAGACGGGAATAGCTGTCTCACACAAACTATTAGCTTCAAAGCAATTTTTAAGTGATCGAATGATCAATACGAAACATTCTGAGTCTACATCAAATGAATGTCTTACACAAATCATGTAAGATGTCACCAGGCGATTTTCACATGATCATCTTTTGACTTTCGTCTAGAATATAAGATGAACTTGGCTAAAGCGAAAGCTTACCAACACATATTTAGAGAAATATGTAAGCGAGTTAAACTCAGCTTGAAATATCAAATGTTTATAAATGAAGTCTATATGGCTATACAACTTTTGTCTCTATTAGGATATAGAGTAGATAGACTTTTGAGTGAAGAAAATTCCCAATGTGAAATTCAAGTTTATCAAAAAAGTGTTCCCGCTCTGTTGTGCATGCTCTTGCTAAGACTGCTAGAGGATAGCAATACAACTGGTTGGTGGTTGTTAGACTCTCCTCCATGTATTGTTCCCATCCTTGCTGAGGGTGACATTCTATTTTTCTATTTTCCTAGTAGCAAAAAAGAAAAAGAAAAAAAATATTCGTGAAGAAAAAAAGAATAAATATTGTTACAACATCTCAAGTACACATGCTATATAATTTGGTATAGTTCTTTCTTTTTTAAAATTTTTTTATTGCTTGGTGAATAGAAAGAATGGAGGTTACAGATCCACAATCTTTTTGTACATTACAGCCAAACTTGGTTGCTCATTATATTCAAAAGCCTTAATCTAACCATTGTGTGAAACTGTACAAAGGGTTGCAGAAAGTGGTCGATGCAGAAGCCCTGTCCTTTCTACAAAATCAACTGCCAATCAATTTTACCATATCAGACACAACTATTTCACATCATAATCTGCATCCTCAACCATTTGTCATATTTGATTACCTCATTCCTTCTTCACTCTGAAGCCGGCTGTTTAGATTCTCAACTACATTTTCTAGTGGGCATTTATCGGATGTATTTTTCGGGTTCATTTGGAAGAAACACCCGGGCCACGAATTTATGTAGAATGATTCTAGAGGGATCCTTTTGTGGGGTCCACCAAATGGTATGTTGTACATCACACCTCTAACCGATTCTTCAAAATCAGTTGTCTGACCTTTCTCCCTCTTGATAAAAATAGGGGCAAGAGCCTTTCTGTTAGGCTGGATGATAGTCCGAAATCCGTAGTACAATCGATGCCCCATGACGTTGTTGGCGAAGTTGCATGGACCTTCATAAGTTGGAAAGAAAATGTCTGATAGAAGATAAACCATGTAATCCACTACGGAGGCTAACATCCCACGAGTACCCTCTGCCAGTTCAGAGTCCCATGGTATTGTGGTTTTAAAGGTGAGGAAATAACGCTCTAAATGGCTTCATGAATCTATCCCCACAAAAAAGCTCGCCAGCAGCAAGGTAAATGCGGGTAGAGTTATCAAATCCCATTGCACGTAAGATGATACCTACCTGCAGAAAAAAGTTCCTTTAGAATGCAGTTGTCGAAAACAACCAAACAAACTTTGAAGTTTCAGCCAATCTCAATAAGAGAGGTAGACAACATTGATAAGACATTATCAAACAAGTGTGTAATAATTTAAACCTGGTTTTTTCTGGTAGTGTATAGTAAAAACTTACCAAGTTTTGTCACACAATAGTTAATTAGCAACAAACTACATCCTAAATAATAATGTTACTGCATATATCCAAAAGAACGAGTCTTCATAGACCTTGTGGAAACCTATGAGAGAGCCTCCCATAGAACTTAGGAAATCAAATATATCAGTGGACCGGGAAATATTGGTTGATACATAGATGTGGGTAAGAACATAAATCAACAGAACTACAATGGATAACCTAATTGAACCTGAAAATAACTACTGGAGGCTCAAGACTTCATGCCGTAATTAAGGTGGCAAAAAGATGGGGAAAAAATCGTTAAAATTCAGGCTTGCATATAATCTACATGCACACTTCTTGTTAGAGCACTGCTTGGTCGAACTCGCAAGCGTTGCTATCTCAAGCTTGTTTATAAAGTTTAGTTGCCAAAACTATAAGTCTTGATTTCTAGTCTACTTATAGCTAAGTCTCGGATTAGGATAAAAAGTGTAGTTGATCATTAGACTTCACGGCGTTTATCGATTGAAGACGAAGAACTACTAAGGAATGCTTGTTGAACTTCATCAACAAAAGGTATGTGGAGACTTGAACTCATCTATCACTCAAAAGTATATC
>JAJJMB010005364.1:5101523-5144182 GCA_023531105.1 Papaver atlanticum | reverse complement strand
CCTTGTAACATCTTATATAATTTATGTGAGACAGTCATTTGATGTAGACTCAGAATGTTTCGTATTGATCATTCGATCACTTGAAAATTGCTTCGAAACTAATAGTTTGTGTGAGACAGCTATTGTCGTCTTTTAAGAATGTTTCAATGATTGAAATGGGAGTTTAGAACAATTAACCATGATTGGATATATCACAGTATTCGTACTTGTATGCTAACTGTTGCAAGTTATTCCAAGTCCGGGAACCATAGTATGCATACCCGTATGCGTATTGGTTGGTTAATGAAAGTACGGGAACTCAGTATGCATACCGGTATGCGTACTAGCGTGAGTTTAAAGTTCCGGAAATTTAACTGAATTTTGGAAGATATGCGTACCCGTTCGCATACTGGCGAACCCAAACTTAGTCCGGCCACTTAGGTATGCGTACCCGTATGCATACTTGAGTAGGTTATGTTTTAAAATCGGTTTATTCATGAACTAATACATTTATATATTAAGGAATGCAATCTTTTGCATACCGTGGCTATAATGTTCATGAATTTATTCGAGTGAATCAAAATCGATTTTGCTTAAATTGTGTCTTGTATACTTCTATGAGAATATAAACAATTGAACAACTCTAGAACTAGTTTCATTTGAGTCAGTTGAACAAGTTATGGTTAAGATGAATATGGTTGATATGAAAGTGTTCATATGGCTAACTTAGGTTAACTATTGTTGAGCCAACAAGGTGTACACGTTTAGGTACGGTTACTTATATCTAAATGAAGTCACTTTTTATTTGTGTGTAACAAGCTAAGTTTGATCGAACGGTTGAAAGATATTAGCTTGAGTCTAATCAGGTTTTCATCTAACTGTGAATATTGAATTCTTTGTTACCAAGGTAACATTGATTGCAAACCCTGATTTGAAGACTATATAAAGGAGAACTCTAGCAACTGGGAAACCTAATCACCACACCTCCTATGTGATACTAGTTGCGACTAGAGTCGATTCTCCTTTAACCTAGGTTTTTCTAAAACCATTATAGGTTAACGACTTAAAGACTTCATTGGGATTGTGAAGCTAGACCCAATTATTTTCTCTGTAGTTGCATGTTATGATCTTGTTGTTTTCTATCGTGAATTAGTACTATATTCTCTAAGATTTGCTCGAGATTTAATCTCCGATAGGCAAGATAAAAAGTAGTCACAAACATCTTCATCTCATTGTTTGTGATTCCACAATATCTTGTTTCGCTACCATACGATTAAGATTATTGTGAGGTGGTTGATATTACTAGGCTCTTTTTCGGTAATATAAGTCTAGTGTATCAATTGGTTCTTGTTCACCTTGATTTATCAAAACACAAAACAAAACTCATAGGTATATTTGTGGGAGACAGATTAATCTATTCAATAGACTTTTCTGTGTGAGACAGATTGGTTTATCAAGTCTTCGACTTTGGGTCGTAACAACTCTTAATTATGGGTGACATCAGCTAAGGGAATCAAGGGTGCAGAATCCGGCGTGGTTCCAGAGGCATAAAGAACGCGATTGTACCTTGATCAGTGTGAGATTGGTTAGGGCTCAACTACATTCCAGTCCGAAGTTAACTTGGAGTAGGCTAGTGTCTGTAGCGGCTTAATACAGTGTGGTGTTCAAATCTGGACTAGGTCCCGGGGTTTTTCTGCATTTGCGGTTTCCTCATTCACAAAATTTATGGTGTCTGTGTTATTTCTTTTCCGTATTATATTTTCTATATAATTGAAATATTACAGGTTGTGCGTAAGTTCAATCAATTGTGAATCCAACCTTTGGTTGTTGATTAAATTGATTGACACTTGGATATTGGTTTTTGATACCGTCCAAGTTATTCCTTATATTCAACCGGGCTCGCAAATTCCTATTTGTTTGATTTCAGATTGAATTGAGAAATAGAGATATAACTCTTTGATATACTTTTCTTAAGATTGAGTCTGACTGTGTAGTTGATTCTCTTGAAAGTTTATTGGAGTTAGTCCATACAAATTGCTAAGCGAAATATTGGGTGTGGTTGTTAAACCCCCGCTTTTTCAAGGAGCTAGTGAAGAAAATTCCCAATGTGAAATTCAAGTTTATCAAAAAAGTGTTCCCGCTCTGTTGCGCATGCTCTTGCTAAGACTGCTAAAGAAAAGAAATGCAACTGGCTGGTGGTGGTTAGACCCTCCTCCATGTATTGTTCCCATTGTTAGAGAATTGCTCAGTTGAACCCACCAAGCGTTGGTATGTCAAGTTTGGTTGTCATATTTTAGTGAATCAAAACTCATTTAAAGAGTAGCTTGATTATTTACTAGAGTCAACTTCGTAAAGTTACTAGGATATGAGACTTACAAGTATTACGTGAAGACTTGAAGAATGTGAAGAAATAAAGAGCTACAACGACGACATCATCCTTCCTCTTGAGGTTAGTAATATTAGACTTGAACTGTTTCATTCCTAAGGTATCTTTCAAGTCGTGCATATTGAAAACATAAATGCGAAGCTATGAATGATTATACTCTAGTTAGACATAGTATTAAGGAATTATAATACGAAGTATAACGCTTATCTTTTGAACTTCATATATAAGACATCGACATAATCGTTTGAATGCTATTGTGATTATGTATGGGTATGGGTGAAGATTTCGTCCTAGGAAACAATGTTTTACATTCGTTTAAAGGAAGTACAATTCATAAACTTGCTTTATGAATCGAAAGGGAAATCTCTAGGCTTATTAGTAGTGTTATTCATTGCAAATCTTTGGATTACCAATATGTGTGTTTAGTATAACCGTTCATAACTTGTTTATGTATCTTGGTAAAACTATTCACAAGGCCTGACTTTTGTATTGGTATGACTTTTATTAGTGAAACAGATCTTAAGTAATCACCTGAGATGGTATGATCGATTTGTTGTAATTGGTATGACCAACTCTAGTTATTGGGGAACTGATCCTAGTAAGAGGTGCAACCGATCACAGGTAGGGGAATCGATCCTTGTAAGAGGTGCACCAATATCTTAGTGATTGGTAATCGATCCTATGACTTGTGAAGCCGAATACAAGTTAGATACCATATATATGTGGTAACCGATCCTAGTACCTTGTCAACCAATTTTTGGAAAGCTAGTGTGACCGATCCTAGTACCCACATGGAGGTAGAACCGAAACTTGTTTTGGTAGAACCGTTACACCCATGATTGGTGATTTGATAGGATAATCAATCACATAGTTCTTGGAAGTCAGATGAACCAATTCTAAACTCGTTTGGAAGTGTGGAAAATCGGTTCCAAGATGGTAAATATGAAAAAGAATTTACCAAGTAAAAGATGTCGACATACTTTAAACACGTGCAGTAATTCTTAACTTTTATTGTTCAGAGATATTCCTTAATAGCTAAAGGAGAATCCCGGATCGAAATAAATTGAGAATCTTTTGATTAAGGTTTTTAGTTTTATATGCTTTTAATTTCCAGCAATTAAAATGCATATCTTTAGAAAATAAAATTGGTAATGTGCATTTACTAATTGGAGATTTTCTAAGAGATTTCGGTCAATATTTGGACAAAGCATTTCCAGGAATTATGGAAACCGAATTTGGAAATATATTGCATATCTTGAGAATATTTTCGGTTTTGGAAATTCCTTGGTGTCCAAACTTCCTGATGTATTTTGTAGTTGTAGTGGTAAAAAGATTCGAACTCTAAGACTTGTGAAGGATTTTGTAGACTCAAATTAAACTCAACAATTAAATAAAGTTGTATCAAAAATATAAAGAAAACACCGAGACTCTGGATTCCACCATTAACAATTAAGTGATAAACTCTAATCAATATTCATGCAATTTTTTCTTTTAAAGTGATTCTAATATTTTGCCTCTAATAGATTTTTGAAGTAATAATTGTAACCATAAAGCATGAAACATAAAAAGTTTAAAAACCTAGCATGTTCCATCAAAACAATTCAATACTACTCAATAAAAATCAATTTTCCTATATTAGTTCTATGCAAATAATCATATAAAAAATTGCAAAAATAATTAAAATAGAATTATACCACTTTTCATGGAATAATGGCTTCCTCCGTCGCCTCGGCTAAGGGGTTTAGCTCCTCATATTAATCACTTGCTCAAAGTACATATTTATAGCTCAAAAGTTGATTAAAAGAGTAAAAGAGTACACTGTAGTAGCTGAAGGTCTAAAACAGAAGACAGAATCGTCGGTAAAGGTCTTCTGTGACTGCAGGAAACTGTTTGTAAATGATACTCAGCTGTTGCTGTTGAACTACGATATTCGTCTGCGACGGTTCAATGTGGGTTGTATGTTCTTCTTCTTCTTCTACGGCAGCAGCAGAACTCGGTTTCCTGCAAGTTGATTTTTTTTGGCTCTGTGGTGTTCTAAACTTCCCCTAAAGTCTTCCTTCCCCTTCTTAGGACTCTCACCACCCTATATATACACCACAGGCACTCTAAATCTGTCGGAAAATCTTTTTTTTCTCTTCTACAACAAGATACGGGATTTTTTCTTCCCTGTTTAATCTTCACGCGTATTCTTCTTCCTTTTTCAACTCAAAACTTCTCTAATTGATATCTCTTCAAGCTTGGTAACAACATCCTGTGAGAATATCTTCTCCTATCCAAAAATAGAACCAAACTTCACCGGTAATATTTTTTTTTTTTCCTGTTTTGAAGAAATAAAAATGGAAACTTGCTTTTCTTACGTTAAGAACTCATCTACCGGCTCTGTTTTAATCCCACAACTTCATGCAGATCCAAATGCTAGGAAATCACCGAGAAAATCTCACCCAAAGTCTCGCCAGAAAGTTGCGCAGGTGAAGTTTTATCTTCCCGCCAAAACTCGCGTTCAAACGAAGGGGATGACCTCCCCTTATCCGGACCAGGGGTGCGAATAGCAAGTGGATACCCCTTAGTAATCTGGGTGCCCCTTAGTAATTTTCTCCCATGAGCGCAAAAACCACTTTTCGAGCCAATTTCGCCGCAAAAGCCTATTTCTCCAAAAACACCTACAAATGGAGAAAATACCAAAATTAGTACAAAAATGGGTACTAACACTATACACAAAAGAGATAAAAATAGACACATAAATGCGTCTATCAAATACCCCCAAACTTATTATTTGCTAGTCCCGAGCAAATCAAAACTAAAAAAATAAAATAAAATCCTAACTCACTGTCGCAGGCATCGTCGATTGCACTTAGCATGTGCAACAAGCCTTTAAACCCCTAGGTGGCCCTAGTGGCCGAGTTATAGTCTCAGGAGGGTTTACCAGAGGTGTACCCACAAAACCTTTACTCCAGAACCTAGCTATCTACGTAAAACCTTGGAATGCACTAAAGAATCTCCTTGGTTGGCATACTTATTGATTACGGGAGGAAGTACCCTGATGCGAAATTCCAATTGCTGTATATGAGTTTGCACTCAAGTATACTAAAATTCATATATAAGTGACAGAGCTCTACTCAGATAGTCGCACTATGGACATCAATATCCAGAATCAAACAAATCACATGAATAGATTAAGAAGATGGATATAGAAGTAGATGGTTGCGAATGGACTTCAATGCCAAGATGAACCCATGACCTAGTGGATTGAGATACTGGTCTAGAATAATATCAACACAACTGGCATATACAAGGGAACCAGTGGTCGACAATCCTAAATCTACATCAACGCAGCTGGCATATACAAGAGAACCAGCGGTCGACTTTATAATAAACCTTTATTTTATTATTTTTATTTTTTTAACGACATGATTAGATCTTTTGGATCCAAGCGCATGCTTCTTGTCAGCAGATTACATGGTAATTCCCGTGGATCCTGCATTCCACGCTTGTTTAGGCGACTGAGACAGGGATAACACGCACATATTGCTATCCAAGTGTTAATATTTATTCCGATTTGTCTAATTGGTCTGGTCTTTTTTCTTCTTTTTTTTTAGTAACTCAATCACTCTATTTCAACCCATCAGACATCAACATAAAAATTTGCAAAAACAAAAACAGAAGTAATAAGATGATTCCGAGATACGGTGAAACTATCATGTTATTTCTAACACCTGAGCTTCGTGCTTTTATGAATAGACTCTTATAGATGTTTCCATCTAGTCAGATTGGTTCCTCAACTCCTAAAACCAAAATGCTTCCATCCACTTAGATGGTTAGTGCCATCCTTAATAGGCATAAATTTCTAGGCTCTGGAGTTTATAATGCAACTAAAAAGTTTCTCCCATACCCCCAAACTTAAATCTAACATTGTCCTAAATGTTCTAAAGATAAAATTAAAAGCATGAACAAGGAGAAACTGTTACCATTTGAAGCAAAAGAGTTAAGGAAAGATATTACCGTGTTGCATGAGCATGGGTTACCACCAAAGAAGTGCTAAGTTTAAAGTCTTCAGCCAGACACCAAGTACCATAAAATGGCTAATTACCTTTCAAAGCATATATCAGCAGTCGAAATAACTGTGGGTCATCAAAACCAAATAGCACTGCCACTAATATGAGACAACTGCACAGGATTAGAAAAATTAACAGACGGAACACAACTTGATCTAAACTTTCTTGCAAGACAACTGGGTTTATTTGTGACGCCCTCTTAAGCTTCATATGAGCGTCTTGAAAAACATATTTCTCCAACTATGAGTTCCCAATTCCTGGACAGTATCAGGAAGATCGGGTTGTGGAGTCGGGACGGACTCAGGTAATACCTCAGGCACACTAGACTCGAGTCCCAAGTTAGGGACTTCTAATAAGGATACTTGACCATCACTACCCCAAAAATTAGGGTAGTCAGTATTCTCAGACAAACCTCTAATTATTGCTTGAATTTCCGGATCCTCAGAGTCTTTAAAATACTCAAGAGCTTTTTCCAGTTCTCTACCCCCAAACTTAGGGTCATCATTACTCACAGAAAGATCTAACACTAGTGACTGAATTTCTGGGTCTGTAGAGTCCTTAAAATATTCGAGAGCTTCTTCCAGTTCTAAAGTTTGGTCATCTATCTTACCCAAGATAATTGTCTCATCAAATTCATCTAAAGAATTACCAAACAAAGTGTCGTCCCAATTATCCTGAACTAGATCCTAAACCAAAGTACTAATCATATTCACTTCCTCTAAATCATCAGAAGGTTGTCTAGTAACATTAAAGACATTTAGTTCAGTGGTCATATTACCAAAGGATATGTTCATAAGTACGGTCCTACAGTTGATAACGGCATTAGACGTGTCTAAAAATGGGCGACCTAAAATCACCGGTATTTGATTCTCTGGGTCAGGGACAGGTTGTGTATCTAGGACTACAAATTCCACAGGAAAATAAACTTGTCGACCTCAATAAGAACATCTTCTATCACACCACGAGGAATTTTAACAGACCTATCAGCTAACTGCAGTGTTATCTTGGTGGGTTTCAATTCACCAAGTCCCAGTTGTAAGTACACATGGTACGGAAGTAAGTTCACACTAGCTCCTAAGTTAAGTAAAGCTTTTTCTACCCTGTGTTTTCCTATCGTGCAAGCAATGGTAGGGGCACCTAGATCTTTATACTTAGGACTTGTGGTATTCTGAATGATCGAACTTACATGACTGGCTAAAAAGGCTTTTTTAGAGACACTAAGATTTCGCTTTCGCGTACACATATCCTTGAGGAACTTGGCATAAGCCGGAAGTTTCCTAATTGCTTCTAGTAACGGAAGGTTTATGGTAACTTTCTTAAAAACCTCCATAATGTCATTAAAGTTGGATTCATTCTTTGTTGGTACTAGTAGCTGTGGAAATGGGGCTCTAGGAATAAAATAGGGCTTCTCAGGAACTGCATTGACATCATCAGAGATTTTATCAGTCTCCTCAGCTATGGATGGTCCTGAGGGGTGAAATACTATTTTCTCACTTTCGGGCATGTTTACCTTATTATCTATAACTCTACCACTCCTATGGGTTCTAATAGCATTCACTTGATTCGATGGTTTTGTACCTACTTCATGAACTCCTCTAGGGTTGGGTTGTGTTTGACTAAGAAACCTACCTTTTTCTCTCAAAGACTCATTTATCAAACTAACCTGGGTTTTTAACTCGGAAATAGCCTGAGAATTATCTTGGACCATCTTTTTATTTTCATCTAAACCTTGTATCATCGATTGATGAAACATTGCAGTTTGTTGGGTTAACAAAGCGAGAGATTTCTCTAGACTCAAAATTTTGTTATCAGACTGATTCTGAAACTGAGCTGATCCTGAAGGATTCTTAGTATAGCCAAAACCTGGAGGAGCATTCGAATTACTAAACTGACCTTGACCCTGGCCCTTAGACCATGAAAGGTTCAGATGGTTTCTCCACCAAGGATTATAGGTTTCTGAATATGGGTCAAATTTCTTACGATTATCGAGTCTAGTGTTATTATAAAGAGCATTGGCTTGCTCTTCATTATTATGGCCATCCCAAAAAGGCTCCAATCTACCACTAGTGTGACCCATTTATAGAGCTTCTAACCTTTTAGCTATCGCTGCAATCTTGGCATCTGATTCATAGCCTCCTTCTACCTTATTAACGTTTCCTCTGCTTAAAAGAATTGTTTTCCGGGGTTCCCTACTATTTTCCCATTGTTGGGTCTTTTCGGCGGCTTCATTCAAAAATGCCATTTCCGCATCAAGAGTTTGGTTCTCAAACCCACCTGTACACAAAGCTTTAACCGTGGATATTGTGGAATAATCTAAACCCTCATAAAGGATCTGAACTAGCCTAACCTTTTCTAAACCATGGTGAGGACATTATGTTAACAAATCATTGAACCTTTCCAAATACCTATACAAAGATTCTCCCTCTTGTTGTGAGAATGTGCAGATTTGCGTCCTAATCGACGATGTTTTATGCCTAGGGAAAAACTTATTGAAAAAGGCAGATGTAAGTTGTTCATATGTTTCAATTAACTCAGGAGTCAAACTATACAGCCACGATTTGGCTTTATCTTTCAGGGAAAAGGGAAATAACCTAAGTTTCAAAGCATCATCATTTAAGCCTCTAATTCTTAGGGTACTGCAAATTTCTTCAAAATCCCTAACATGGAAATAGGGGTTTTCATTTTCTTTCCCTAAAAAGATTGGGAGCATCTGTATGGTCCCAGGTCTAAGCTCATAATTGGCTTCTGTGTCAGCTAACTTAATACACGAGGGACGAGTGGTCCTAGTCGGATTCAACAAAGCTTTCAAAGTAGCCATTTTCGGTACTTTTGGAGTATTAGGAATTCTCTCTTCAGGAGAATGTTCAAAACAGGACTCTCCGAAAATCGGACTTTCTAGATTAAGGTAACCGAGACGCTTAGAACTGCTAGGTTGTTCTTTAACAAATCTACCTAGGGCGTCTCTTTTACGTTCAGGCATACAAGAGTTTCCTAAATTGGAATGGTAAGCAATCACAAATCAAGGACGACTCAACCAAATCAAACCTATTGATTTTTAGCAAAAAAAAAGCATGATGGCTCCACTTAGATTGTTTCTAGACCAGCTTCTACTCTTTCAAGAGACAACTGGGTACAATTTTAGCAAACCTCGTAGGACGATCCGAATAAAGTAAGTCGAAGAGAAGTAGGAGAAGCTCAGAGGAGCTTTGATACCCCCACCTCTTTGGCAACGCTTCCCTGGGTTACAAGGCGGCTCTAATCGACTTACAGTAATCTTCCTGAACTTTGAGTTAGGCTAACAAGATACCCAATACGATCCTTTTGAACGACTTTCCTACAAGCTCGTTACCCTATCGGTCTCGTTCTAGTCAAAATTTTAAGCTTGGGTTCGCGTTCGGTATCGTTTTCCTAAGGCGGGCAATAAGAGAACGGTGATGAAATCCGAACCCTTATCTTGTATGGCCAGGCCTTGCCCTTTACTAGAAAAATAAATGTTCGTATTCAGAACCTCAACAGATATGCACCTTAAGGAACACAGTAACTCGCTGACAGGGGATTCACGAGTGTTCAGAATCTTACCTCCCGTTCCAGACGAGGGATGAATCGGTTGTAGTCGACTCGGGCCACTGACTCCTGTGTCAGTGTACGGACCCAAGGTGCAGAGACAATATCGTAATTGTCCTCCTTCTCTGCAAACAGTTTTTATATTTAAGGATACCCTTCCGTAGGGTATATAAAAATAAAAAATAAAAATAGTGTCCAAAGTCCAAAAAGTCAAAAAAAATAAAAGAAAAATTACAAAATAATAAAGAAACCCAAATACAATTTTTTTTTCTTTTTTTTTTCTTTTTTCTAAAAAAATAAACAAAACCCTAAAAAAATAAAAAATAAACTAAAAAAAATAACTAAAATAACTAAAATAAAATTATCTTCTTTTCCGTTCTTTTCGCTTTAATCTTTTGCTCCAAGTATTTACGAAATCACCAAACTCCTTGGTTCAATTTTTTTCTTTACGTTTCAAAACCTGTAGACAAAAGACAAATACCCAAAAATGTAAAATAGAACAAAAATAAATAAAAATAAATCTAAAACCCTAAAAACAAGTCCCCGGCAGCGGCGCCAAAAATTGATGTATTTTGTAGTTGTAGTGGTAAAAAGATTCGAACTCTAAGACTTGTGAAGGATTTTTTAGACTCAAATTAAACTCAACAATTAAATAAAGTTGTATCAAAAATATAAAGAAAACACCGAGACTCTGGATTCCACCATTAACCAATTAAGTGATAAACTCTAATCAATATTCATGCAATTTTTTCTTTTAAAGTGATTCTAATATTTTGCCTCTAATAGATTTTTGAAGTAATAATTGTAACCATAAAGCATGAAACATCAGAAGTTTAAAAAACTAGCATGTTCCATCAAAACAATTCACAACTACTCAATAAAAATCAATTTTCCTATATTAGTTCTATGCAAATAATCATATAAAAAATTGCAAAAATAATCAAAATAGAATTATACCACTTTTCATGGAACAATGGCTTCCTCCGTCGCCTCGGCTAAGGGGTTTAGCTCCTCATATTAATCACTTGCTCAAAGTACATATTTATAGCTCAAAAGTTGATTAAAAGAGTACACTGTAGTCGCTGAAGGTCTAAAACAGAAGACAGAATCGTCGGTAAAGGTCTTCTGTGACTGCAGGAAACTGTTTGTAAACGATACTCAGCTGTTGCTGTTGAACTACGATATTCGTCTGCGACGGTTCAATGTGGGTTGTATGTTCTTCTTCTTCTTCTTCGGCAGCAGCAGTAGCAGCATAACTCGGTTTCCTGCAAGTTGATTTTTTTCGGCTCTGTGGTGTTCTAAACTTCCCCTAAAGTCTTCCTTCCCCTTCTTAGGACTCTCACCACCCTATATATACACCACAGGCTCTCTAAATCTTTCGAAAAATCTTTTTTTTCTCTTCTACATCAATATACGGGATTTTTTCTTCCCTGTTTAATCCTCACGCGTATTCTTCTTCCTTTTTCAACTCAAAACTTCTCTAATTGATATCTCTTCAAGCTTGGTAACAACATCCTGTGAGAATATCTTCTCCTATCCAAAAATAGAACCAAACTTCACTGGTAATATATTTTTTTTCCTGTTTTGAAGAAATAAAAATGGAAACTTGCTTTTCTTACGTTAAGAACTCATCTGCCGGCTCCGTTTTAATCCCACAACTTCATGCAGATCCAAATGCTAGGAAATCACCGAGAAAATCTCACCCAAAGTCTCGCCAGAAAGTTGCGCAGGTGAAGTTTTATCTTCCCGCCAAAACTCGCGTTCAAACGAAGGGGATGACCTCCCCTTATCCGGACCAGGGGTGCGAATAGCAAGTGGATACCCCTTAGTAATCTGGGTGCCCCTTAGTAATTTTCTCCCATGAGCGCAAAAACCACTTTTCGAGCCAATTTCGCCGCAAAAGCCTATTTCTCCAAAAACACCTACAAAGGGATAAAATACCAAAATTAGTACAAAAATGGGTACTAACACTATACACAAAAGAGATGAAAATAGACACATAAATGCGTCTATCACTTCCTTTGTCTATAAATATTAAAGTTCGCATTTCTAGCAAACTAATCCTCAGAGTCAGCAAAACTACCTAGTTGTGTTGTTACTGGTGGAGCCGTCTATTCGGAGAGGAAAGTGCCATAATTAGGCGAAATCTCTTACGACCGCTCGTTTTAAAGACTTCTTTGGGATTGGGAAGCTCTACGAGTACCGTTGGTGGGAAACTAGATAATTGCAGTTTATTATTAGTTTTCGGCTGATTTGATTGACTAACGGTTATTGAAATTTGATTGCACCTAGTTTGTTTATGCTTGAGAATCTTCACTTCTGATATAAGATTCACTCAAACTAGATCGAAGTTTCGACGGGGATCTTTAGACTGTTTGTAGATCTAAAGACGTCTTGTGATAATCCATTGTTAATAGACTCTGTTCTGTGTGTGATTGGTCACAAGAGATTCAAGTTGATTGTGTGCAGGTGTTTATTGAAGATCTAAGAAGATTTGAAGACGAAGAAGAAGATTTCTGATTTGGGTTCATAATCTTTGGTGTGCACAAAACTTGATCGGCTGGGATCCAACTATAATCGGTTTATCTTTTTGATAGATTGGATTGATTAGTTGAGTAGATCGGCATCAATACGTTTCTTTGTGATTCAAAGTATTGATTGCATATTCTAGACAATTACTTTGGTGATTATTGATTAGAGAGATCTAAAGACCTGACAAAGGAGTTTATTGGGATAAACGGAAGAGCCTTTTGTCAAACTCATATCATGTTGTTTGAAAAGAGTTGTTACCGAACAGATTTGTTTTTTCTTTACTGTTTGGAATACGAACCAAAGGAATTGTTCCAATTGCGTGACTTATTGCAAGTTGGAGGCGCAGGGATACAGACTGAACTAGGTGAACTATAGGTTTAATTGCTTGGTCTCAACTATACGAAGTTGGTTTAGATTTTGTATAGCGGCTTAATCTTGAGAGTATTCAATTCTGGAAAGGTCCCGGTGTTTTTCTGCATTTGCGGTTTCCTCGTTAACAAAATCTTGCTGTGTCTTTTACTTTTCTATTTCCGCAATTATAATTGTTTTATTATAATTAGAAGTAAAATACACAAACGTTAATTCTTATTTACTTGATAGCAATCCTATTGTGTTTGGTTAAGTCCGAACCTATTATCAAGTAAACATACTTCGTTGTTGTATTGTCTCGATCTTGTATCCATAGTCAATCACACAAGTTATCTTGTTGTCGTATTGTCTCGATCTCGTATCCATAGACGATCACACGAAGTGTGAACCAATTAGTTGTATTGTCTCGACTCAGTCCATAGACAATCACTTTCGGAGAAAGGACTTATAGGTAGAAAAGTTTTAGATTGAGGTATATTTGGGTACCCTCTTCTTTTCAATTGGTATCAGAGCAGGCAAACACGAAAAGATCTAACAATCTGTGTTTGGTGCGATCCAACCTATAAGAAAATTAATCTTATGGATGATTCGGTTAACGTGTTAGCAGGATTAGATGACTCAAAGCTGTTTGAATCAAAATCAAACACTGAAATTGTTGAGTCTCTTCGGTCCAAAGAATTTTGGACGTTCGACGAATGTCGCCTATATCTTAGTCTCACAGAAGATGCTTCTAGCAAAATCAACAGAAAATTATCAGAATTTGTTGAAATGGAGAGGCAACTTTCTGATTTAAAAAATAAGATTAAGATATATGAACAAAAGGAAGATGAGTCACTATCTAGAACACTCAAGATCCTTGAAGACTCTAGTAGAGTTCAAAATGAGGTTAATGAGTTTCTCAAAGAGCTGGACAACTCAAATAAAACTAATAATTCCAAAGGAAATCATCTCATTCATGAGTATTTGTTGAATTATACCTCAGAAGAAATTGATATCTATCAGAAAGACATTCTTTATAACTCTTTAGAAAAACCTTCTCTTGAAGATTATAAGGTCTCAGATATAAATTTTGAGCCTACTAAAACTGGTCTTGACTTGTCCAGTGAAATATTATTGACCGATAACTTCATGTCAATACCTAGATTGTCCAAATTGTCAAGACCTGGACAATTTAATATTGGTCGAAGGACCGATTTTTGGTTATCCCTTATCAAGTTTCGGTTCTTGGTGTTTGGTCCTATTTGGATCGGGATCCACATCCGAATACAAGATAGAGTTGGTGATAAAAACAAACAAAGATGGGACTATCTTTTTCTCCATCTTCTTCGGTTTCAAAGAAACCTCTACAACAAACAAGGGTTAGAAAGTTCTTCACTTGTGATTTTTGCATGTTCGATTCAAGTGGAAATTTTTGCTTCAACCAATCCTAAATTGCAACAAGGACAAAGGGTTTCTCTCAAATCGTTCCAATTCAACACAAGCAAGAAAAATCAACACTCAACAGGGCATATCGATTGTAAGTGGCTATTTATTCCTTTTGTTGATTCAATGGCTAATAGGGGTAGAAGGAATTTCAATATTGGAGAAAGTTCAAATATGAATAATATGCTCTACACAACTAGGAATATCGATTATGAAAACATGCCTAGTCTCACCCATGATATTGGTTTTCAAAATTATTTTGTGAATGATGAATGCCTTATGAAATTCGATTCAATCAAAGAACCCATTATGGAAATGATATTCGTCAAAGTTTCGGATATGAAATATATGAATTTTGTGAAGCATCGTGAATGGGGTATCATTCATGAAAGCTCTTTCAAGGCTACTACGGACCTTGTGAAGCTATTTTATGATAATATGCATGAAATGAACTTTGAAGGATGTACTTTTCGCACTATGATTGGTACAAGATCGTTTGAAGTTAACAAACAAGTGATTTCGGAATTAATTCTCTATCCCTACATGAATACATTCTTACCATGTTCGGATGAAATATATAGAGTTGACAACAATACTATCTCGTTAGTAATTGGTGGAGCATGGTCAGGTAATTCCCTTTTTATTCACAATATTGATTTTCATCTCAAAGTTTTTGGAAAACTAGCATGTGCAAATCTGTGTCCTAGCAATATGCATAAGACTAAATGGACCAGAGATGTTGCTGAACTTGTATATCATCTTGTCAGAGGAATCAAAATTTTTGATTTCTGTGGTTTAGTGATTAGACAAATGATCACAATTCAAAGAGGTAAACGAAGAACTCCTGGTTTTGCTTGTTTGATTACAAGAATATGCAACTCTTTTGGAATTGTCTGGCCGAACGCCAGGGAAAAAAATCCAAAGAAATTAGGAGAAGGAATTCTCAACAAAATGAGAGGACAAATGTTCAATGCTCCTCCTCCTATAAGAGTTGAAGGATATCCACAAACTCTTAAGAGAAGACTACAAAGGAAGAATGACTGCATTATCGAACTGATTGATCACACTACAAACATCTATCCAGATCTTACTGAAGCCTTGAGTGCATCTCAGACAAGTATCAAGATACTTCTTCAGAAGAAGTATCTGACTTGGACATCTCGAATTAGCTTCTAAAACTACTATTGTATAATATTATGTATATTACTGTAGGTCTGTCTGGTAAACAATCTTTATGTCGTATGCTTGTTAAGAACCTTCGTGTAATAGTATGATGTTTCATGCTTTCAATGCAATCTATCCGTGCTTCTTTTGGTTTAAATTACCATTAAAATTATTGTTATGTATGTTTATGGGATGTTTGATTTCGGTTTTCATGACCTTAATATTTGATCTCATATTGTGTGAACCCTTAAGGTTTGGGTGACTTTTTGATTTAGCAGTATTAAGCTCTAGACCATGTTGGTAGGCTTTATTAAAGGATCATAAGGGGTTCCGATTGAAACTAATATGTGAAAAAGTCACAATATGTTGAATCGTTTGGTTTAGCATAAAAGCATATGTGTTTCGGGATTTCAACATTTGCATTGAATTAGTTAAAACCGGTTTTCAACCTTTCTCTGGTAAAGGTTGGTATTCGTTGTTGTTCTTTTGTCTTGCGAGAGGATGACAACACAACGGGAGAGAGTTCTATCTTGAACTGGCGCTTAATGATATATCTTTAGGGGAGAAGAGGATGCGGAATTTGAGGTAATGAATTTGTTAGTTAATCGTTTTCCTGTTTAAGAAAAGCCTAATTCTATTGCATATATTTTGCTTTTGCTTAACAAAATTTCGGGTACAATTGATGTTTATTCCATTATGTGTGTATGGATGTGTGTGTGATTCAATTTTTTACGGTTAAGAAAAACTATTGTTATCTTGCTTTATTGTTTGGTATCAATTGTTTAGGCTTACAAAATTTCGGTGCAACTGCGGTACTATAACGAGTCTTCATAGACCTTAGGTTTTTCCAAAACCCTGTAGGTTAACGACTTAAAGACTTCATTGAGATTATGAAGCCAGACCCAACTATTTTCTCTATAGTTGCGTGTTCATATCTTGCTGTTTTCTATCGTGATTGAGTACTATCTTCTCTAAGATTTGCTCGAGATTTAATCTACGATAGGAAAGATAAAAAGTAGTCACAAACATCTTCGTCTCATTGTTTGTGATTCCACAATATCTTGTTTCACTACCATACGATTAAGATTATTGTGAGGTGATTGATATTACTAGGATGTTCTTCGGGAATATAAGTCTAGTGTATCAATTGGTTCGTGTTCACCTTGATTTATCAAAAGACGGAACAAAACTCATAGGTATATCTATGGGAGACAGATTTATCTATTCAATAGACTTTTCTGTGTGAGACAGATTGGTTTATCAAGTCTTCGACTTTGGGTCGTAACAACTCTTAGTTTGGGTGACATCAGCTAAGGGAATCAAGTATGCAGAATCCGGCGTGGTTTTAGAGGCGTAAGGAACGCGACTGTACCTTGATCAGTGTGAGATTGGTTAGGGCTCAACTACAGTCCAGTCTGAAGTTAACTTGGAGTAGGATAGTGTCTGTAGCGGCTTAATACAATGTGGTGTTCAAATCTGGACTATGTCCCGGGTTTTTTCTGCATTTGCGGTTTCCTCGTTAACAAAATTTCTAGTGTCTGTGTTATTCTTTTCCGCAATATATTTTCTATGTAATTTAAATATCAAAGGATTGCTTAAGTTCAATCAATTGTGAATCCAACCTATGGTTGTTGATTGAATTGATTGACACTTGGATATTGGTTTTTGATACCGTCAAAGTTATTCCTTATATTCAATCGGGCTCGCAAATTCCTATTTGTTTGATCGCAGATTGAATTGAGAAATAGAGATATAACTCTTTGATATACTTTTATTAAAATTGAGTCTAACTGTCTTGAAAGTATATTGGAGTTAGTCCATACAGATTGCTAAGCGAAATATTGGGTCTGGTTGTTTGACCCCCGCTTTTTCACTTCTAACCTATTGAAGTTGAAATATGCGCAATACTAAAATTTCAAGTTGATAGAATCTCATGGTACTATAAATACTTGCCTCTTGTGGGGTAAACGAACATTTCCCAATAGACCTTCTTTCATTGTAAACGAATTCTTTCGGTGCAAAATTTTCTTCTCTGAATTTCTTTAATATTTTCTGTTATGCGGGTGTAAAGATATCAAAGCACCTGTAGTTTTGCACAAATATGAGATGGTTAGAAAGACGAATAAGCATCAACCAAAATCTATTTATCAAAAAAAAAAAAAAAAAAGATACATAAAATAGATATCTCAGTGATTTGATGAAATGCTCAACATCAAAGATTCCATGGAAACCACTGGATGCAAATAAGGTGTCATTACAATTTTCTTCAATAATAACATTGAAATGGTTGAATAGAAAGAGAATACTCTTTTTTGGTCCTGAAACAAATTGTCTTTAGACACATAAAGTGTCATCATAATAGTTGCCATACAGTCTAACCTCGTACATGGAAAGGAATGGCCCACACTTTACACTGTTTTGAATAATATATGTGAAAAGAAAAGAAAAACGGTGCTTTCCATTGGGATGTACTACACTAGCTATTTTTTAGTTACCATTAGAACAAACTCAATACACACTCCAACAATAATTCTTGGAATAAAAGGAACTGCACTAATAGGCCATCATGCCTGAATCAAACATACTAATATTGTCAATCAGATTAGAGAATAAATGGTTCGAACTACACTAATCTGACAAATGTAGTACATGTTAGGAATCTGGTACCTATTATCATTCTAGTAAGCATTTGCATCTAACTCTGGCAATACTAGTGTTGCTTTCATGATCCGTGCAGTAAGAACTGCATTGCATATCTAGAATGTCTAAAACAAAAAAAAACAAAAAAAAAAAAACAATAAATTAATTATCTTATACAAACATAAATGCATAGAGAAACAGGTTTTCCAAACATAATTTGAATAAATAAATAACTACCAAAATTTTAGATTCTAGGCTATGAATCATTATAAATTTACCAATATGCTAGAACACTAACTCATGCATTTACGGGATATAAGTTGCAGTATATATCCAGTTGGCACATGCATATTATGTGATTCATGTATGATTGTTCACGTGTCATGTTTACATTTTTGACCAATGTGTTTGCTTACAAATCTGTCCTATAATTATACAAAAGCAGAGACCGCGTTTGAAATAGCAATGATTGACCAGCCAATGGCTTAAGAAAGTGAACCATGGGCTTACCATGGTTGGACATGTCATGCCCTGTCCATGTAAGTCACAACTCATGAGCCATGACCTGCCGAGGTGAGCCACAGCCAAGTAAATGGTTGGGTACATATACCTTGACCATCTAATGGCAGGCCATGGCATGCTGAGTTGAGTCATTATCTAATAAAGATACGAGCATAAAAAAAAACTATAAATTCAGAAGATTATATCTCCAAGACGTCAAATATGTGCTGCCACAGTAAAAAAATATTCATAAAATGGGAATGATCTTTCACATTAAAGTGATAAAATATATATATATATATATATATATATATATATATATATATAAACAGTATCCTAAAAGTTGTAGGTTGTAAACAAGAAGCAAACACAAACCACAGTTCCTTGTTGATTCAAACCACCATTGCAGCACATGCGTAAATAACCATTAGTCTCAACTGGAGGGGCTGCCACAAGAAAACAAACAGATTGATATAAATATTGGGGATCTATCAACATGTTATATTTCTGTAAATAACTTAAAAAACACATATTAACAGTTTTCCTGTAAATAACTTAAACAGAGAATTCTAAAAATGGGTTAAAAGGAACTATGTAACATACAAGGCCAGTCAAATCACAGAGAAGATGATGGTCTCCAACCACCAGATGCAGCAGTTTCCCATAGTTCATCCACGCTAATTGGTTTTTGATTATGGTAAAATTTGTCAAGCTCAAAACTCGTTTAGAACAACAAACGGAAAAATAGATGAAAAGCAATTAGCTAGATCACAGTATGGTTCATGAACTGTTTTATTTTAATAAACAAACAGGTTTAGTGGTTAACAAGGTGCACACCTAGTTCATGGTATTCATCTTCACCAACATATCTATTTGGTAGCCCATAATCTTCACTAAATTTCTGTTCTTAATGGACACCACATCACAGGATAAAAGGGTATTTTTTCCAAACAGAATAGGTTTTTGCAAAAATGGAATGTGGCATGTCCATTTACAATACTAAACATACTCTATGTAAGTTCAATACTACTATCTAAGTAGTCATAACATTTTCCAGTGAGCTCCTCTAATATGGTGTTATAGTCATCAGGAAAAAAAAAAAACTAAATAGGTTCCCATTCATATCATCATCATTCCCTATATTTCCAATCCTTAAGATATTGTCCAGCACACAATACAAAAACAATTTGATTGATGCTGAGATGTAAGTAATGAAACAAGACTATCAATTATGTAAAGAGTTATTATAAACTACTGAGCATTGCACCACCTTTTGGGCCCTCTTTAATTTCTTCTAAAATGGTTTCTTCATCTGACAGAAGATTTTGTAGCCCGAGTATCAAGATGTTAAGAGACATGTGGTTAGCTGAGAATAGCTTGAAACACCAATGGGAAACCCTTCACCAGGGACATTAGAATAGACTGTCTACTTGAGCTCAAATTACATTCCAATTGAGACTCCAATAACATGCCCACATTCCAATGCACATAAAAAAATCCAAATTGTATAACACTGAAAATATTCAAATATGGAACACCCATAACATTCCAAAATTAGAAAAATGCAAATTTAAGACATAGCTCAGTCCTAAAATTTTGTATGCTTATATATCTTAATGATGATGGTAATGTATAATTGTTAACGAAATCCAGTAACTACCCTTATTAACTACTCTACTAATATAACTTCAACTGTTTCACTACAAAGATAATTTTCCAGCAAGTATCTGTACAATTTTTCTTCTAAGCATAGTGCTCTGTTGGTGGTGGTGGTGTCGAAACTGGTGGTGCTTTGTGGATGGTGAAATTTTGTTGGTACTGGTGGTGCTCTGTTGTGTAGGTGTTGTAAACTTTTCTCTTAAGCTGACCACCAGTCTAACAGTATCAGTACCACCAACTCCAATAACACCACAACACAAACGAAATTTATTAGCACCCATAGAACTAATTCGGTCATACGGTGATAGACTACCACTATACAAATGAAATCCAACATTGTTCATCATCTAGGTTGAGGAAACTGATCGCAAATATTTATGGCAATTCCATACAAATTTTGGGGAAATTAAGTAAATTCCTAGTTCCAAAACTAATCAAATTTAAGAAACATACTAACCCTAGTTCCAAATTTGTTCAGAAATTAGAGAAAACTTCATGAGAAACCCAGGTTCAAAATCACACAGTAAATGAATTTAAAAAAAAAATAGACAGCTTAAGAATCTCAATTCTGAGTATATAATATCGAAAAATCTTTTCTGCTAAATATCTAGGGCTTAACTTGATTCATGTCTATGAATGCCAACTGAAACAGAAATGAGTTAGAGAGTGATAAGAACTAACACCGGAGTGAATCCCAGGGTGATTAGTAGTACTCTTGAAAGTAGTGAAAAGAGAGATACAATAGATCAAAAGAACAATGAGTGCAACAGATAATCGTTCTAATAATCCACGAAGTCCCCACAATTGTTTAAGTTGTCGATTTCCTCTCCTTCCAAACACATCTCCTTCCCTGAAAAACAAGCAAATACTCAGATCAGATCTAATGAGCAATTCGAACTATTAAGACATCAAAATAAAAAAATTCACCTCCTCATTTGATTGGATTTCAAATGCGAAAAAGGAAAACCCTAGAATTTGAAGCTGGAGCTAGTTTTTCTGATTTGCCATAGTTGGGTTAATATTTGAGGAAAACAAAATTTTCAATGAAGTGATTTGCTATTTTTTAATGTCCATCAAAGAAAAGTAGCAGTAAAATAAAGTGAGAAAATATTAGAGGTCGGTCGTCCGTCCTTAAGGAATTCGATCAGTGACTCGATCAATCCCTTTTGACCTGATAATTTTTTTAACCCTTTTGACTTGACAATTTTTTTAACCCTTTTGACTTCATTACTCATAGTCACAGAAGAAAGTTAAAAAGTTACTCATAGTCCTTTTCGACTTGATAAAAAAAAAATCAAAAATTATCTATGTACCAGGCAAACAAACAATTTTAAAACAGCCATTCACATGTTTTTCTCTTTGATGGGTCTTATGGAATTCAACAAGGGACCCATTGCTCCCAACGGGTTTATCATCACCCTTCATTGGGGTATATTATTTTAGAGCTGTTTTTCCAATTGTCTGTGTAGAACTACTTTTTTTTCCCAATTGTGCCGTAATGACATTCATGCATTATGGATATTTAGAAACACGTACAACGGGGAATATGAAAAGTTAAAAAGTTAAAGGACTAGCCAAGAATCCGCTTTGGTGTGCATGATGTTGTTAGAACTTAAAACTTCTTTGCAACACGTACTGACAGTGACACCCCATTGGTACCAATGGCCTCATAAAGGAGATTACAAAGCTCAAAAGTGAAGTTTGTGCAGGAATATCGAGAAGCCAATAATGTTGCTGATCTATTGGCAAAAAAAAAGGAACTACAAAAGAACATGAAGGAATATGGATTTGGGAAATGCCTAGTTTATAGCTAATTTATTTCATAATGATGTAATGGGTGTTGCTTCACCTAGACTTGTTTTAAGGATTACTGTTTAGTTTTTTTGTTTTAAGTTAACTTATCAAAAAAAAAAAAAAAAAAAGACATTGACATGAATATCTTAGAACCATCAGTATTTTCTTGTTCATTTCTGAGTAAGCAATATGAAAAAACAGCTAAATCATATATGTAGCCAGAAACAAAACCTATGCATGTCTTCATTGTTGTTTCTTGTTATTACGTACCAACTGTTTAGGGTAGCATTACAAGAGAAAGTGCCCGATGATCTCTTATACCATATTTATCAAATTATTGGGGCAGATGGAGTCTCCCACACATCGAACACATTTAACTTAGGATACTGATAAAGAGGTCGTGATACGCATTTACCGATGCACGACTTAATATTTGAGTTCTATTTAACGCTAACATCGAGATCTCATTCAATTTAAAAATCTTCAGAATGTCTACGTCTCGACTAATGCACTTGTTGTTTATGTTTTTACTAAGGGTTTGGCTACTCATCAGTTTGATTTTTTTAGAGACAAGCAGAGTGTTCAAAGTGTTTCTCACCTCAGCTTGAGGGACCTAAGTCCGGTTCCAATGGGGGTGGCTTGTTAGAGCACTGCTTGGTCGAACTCGCAAGCATTGCTATCTCAAACTTGTTTGTCAAGTTTAGTTGATCAAATCTATATACTTGATTTCGAGTCTACTCATAGCTATGTCTCTGATTAGGATAGAAGTGTGTAGTTGAGCATTAGACTTCACGGTGTTCACCAATTGAAGAAGAAGATCTACTGAAGAGCTTGGAGGAACTTCATCAACAAAAGGTATGTGGAGACTAAAACTTATCTATCACTCTGAAGTCTATTTTATTCTATCTTCTAATGAGATTAAGTCGTATAACTATATAGAGTTTGCATTACACACATTTGAAATTTCGTCGAATAGCTATATATTTTTATATTAATTATATTTGCAAAGTTGAATCCCGGAATAAGATATGTTGAAGGAATGAATGAAGTGTTGGCACCTCTTTATTACGTGTTCAAGAATGATCCAGATGAGGAAAATGCCGTAAAAAAAACTTTTCATTTCTTGTATCTAATTTGTGTGTCCCACATATTATAAGTCACTCATGCGAAACGTTCTGCAGTGTACATTATTGTTGTATCTGAAACCTCGCATTCCCGACAGCATTGTATTAACTCTTCGGTTTTACTTCCTAGTTACTGCATTTGTCATTTGATGAGGAATCAAACCAGTTCTTATATGGAGCTATTATCATATAATTTACCAGTCTTTGTTCATCATAAATTCTTTCCTTAGGATACCGTGAGTCTTATCTCACAATTTTTTTAAGCCGGTGTTTGAAATCCATATGAAATAAACAACTATAAGTATGACAGCGAGCGTAAAAAATGATTCAATCTGCATAGTGAACTGGTTTCAAGTTTGCAAAGGATAATATTTTCTGGTCGTTGAAATTTAGTGTCACTTATTTTCATGGAAAAATAACTAAGTCTGTTTTAGAAAAAAGAGAGAAACTATCATTTCCTTTATTTTATTCATCGTTTGTCTTTTTTGTATTGACGTGCAGGCTTGTGCAGAGGTAGATACCTTTTTCTTTTTTTTTTGAGTGGTTTTCGGGATAATTTCTGCCAGCAACTTGATAACAGCGTTGTAGGCATCCGTTCCACGATCAGTAAACTGTCACAGCTTCTAAAGGAGCATGATGAAGAGCTCTGGCGTCATTTGGAGGTTACTACAAAAGTAAGGTATGTTTCAACTATGATATTGTCATCTTTAATTTTTCTTATATCTTTTCTATAGAACATCTATGAGCAGAGCCTAAAAAATAAGTGATCGTAGGATACTTGAGTTGTAGTTCTAGTTCAATAAATTGGGATCCACCAATCCCTGATCTTACTTGCATGGCATATGGCAACTATTATGAGAACATCGTGGTAGAAATTAGCTGACTGATATCTTTAGTTAGGAGTGAAACGTACAGACTAATATGAGCATATTGTTTCAGTACCAATTGTTGTGTGATCTTCTGACTTTTTCTAACCTATTTTGATTATTTGAACATTCACATTCTCATTTGAGGAATACTTAGGTAAAGTCTCGTATGTCAGATTTGTAACAACGATGGTTTCTTACAACATATCACTCTTAACCAACTTATATTGTCTTATCCTGTGACACGTTCTAAACTTGATACGGTATGTCTCCTTTTGGGTTATAAATATATGGGATTTCTCGGCTGCATTTGCTAGCAAATCTAGTTTCGAGTCAACTTAAGTAATTAAATTGGTCTAAATTACAACATGATTTTATTTGCTTCGTCGCTTTGAGTTGTTAACTTGGATTTCCATACATGTCTGACATTGTCCTTGCCAGTAGTGAAAGATTTAAAAAAAAGTTTAGCATTCATTATCAATCCTCTAAGATGTGTAAAAACATTATTCCTGGTTGCTTGAATAAATATACTGCATCTTATGTTGATCTGCTCTTAGACATTTTATGCTTTAAACCTTATTTGTTTCTTTTTGTGATCATATAAGATTTTGGTTTGAGTAGAAGTGTGGTCAGATATGGCATATTATTGCTCTTAGACATTTTATCTCTTAAACCGTTTCTTTTTGTGATCATGTAAGATTTTGGCTGAGATCTACTTTTTTTTTTGAGTCCAACAATAGTATGAGATCTACTATATTTCTGCAATTCTACAAAATACGAGGCCTCTTTACGACACAGTTTCAGAGGCAAAAATATGTCATATATCTAACTGTTTTTTATGACATTCTTTCACATTCAGGTAACTCTACTTAGAGTATGCTGTGCCATGTTGGTTCTGATAGACGTCTAATAGCAGGGGATTTTACTTCCAATCTCAAGCTTTTGCAGCATTACCCTTCAACAAATATCAGTCACCTGCTTTATGTTGCTGATAAATTACGTGTTCGATCTGCTGGACGCCTTTCATGATTTTGATTGATTTTCTTCTGTTCCTTTGAATGCCCTCAAATTTAATGTTTGTAAAATTTGGTAGTTGTAAATGTTTGCTGTGGTAACATAAATTTGAAGGAAAGAAAGAACGGTGCTTAGTATCATTTTGGTTTCTTTTTCCTTTTGTAAGTTCTTATTTGATAGTGGTACTGTATATGTTCAGTGTACGAGAGTTAGATCTGAAGAATTTGCATCACATACACATGGATTGTTTTTGCTCTAGGGGCTCTCGCCTACTAAGACGACCTTTTTTTGATCTGTGTCTAATGTGAATTCATTTTGGCTTTAAGCTTACTGTTTTTACAACATACTTTTAGAGCCGATTTGCTATTTGCACCCGAGGATGCTGCAGTGACCGTGGAGTTCCCACAATGCAATAGTTGTAGGATGGTACCCTATGGTACTTTATGCAATCATTTGTCAAGGAACCTCAATCAGAAGCAAATTGTTTCTTTGAGCAAGCAAGGAAATCGAATTAATCTGAATTACACTATTTGGTGAATATGATGGGGTGAATATGATGGTTAAGATCATGTTTTAAGGGGGCAAATTGTTAGATTCCGACTGAAGTTCTGTAATTCCAATGCGAGAAATGCCATAGTTTCGAGGGGGGAAATTGTTAGATTCCGACAATTGTGTTGCATTTGGATTACAATAAGAATCATAATTTGGTTATGCAGAAACAGACTAAAATTTTTAGAACAAAGAACACTAACTACTTCCCCTCTGTAACAACAAATACACCCAAAGACAATGCCTGGATACCAGACAGACCTTATTTCCTTAAACAACTATCTAGTGACTACCGTTTCCAACTTGTTAGAAAAAAAACTGAGGTTGAACAAAATGCCATGGATGATAAGAGACAGGACCAATTTGCAGCGACATTCTTCCGTTAAACTTTAATCCTTTAGAAACAACAATAGATAATGTTCTTGGCGTTCTATTTGACAAAACAGCAAAACAGTTCAAAGAGGCAAAATCTAATACAACTGCAACACTTTCATGCCAGCTATAAGATAAGACTGTCTGCAGGGCTGGTTAGAACAAAACAGGTACATGTATTGAGCTTCGAAATTCACCCGCAGCGGAAAACGATCAACGAACAACCATCATTTAATTTCCACATAAGGCTTGATCTTAATATGTGCGGCTTCGAATTTGACCCGCATTAGGAAATGATCAACCAGCAGCTGTCGTTCAACTTTTCTGGGAAAAACTTGAGCATGGCTGAATAGAAGATTATTATTCCTTGCTTGGTTGTGAGTCGAACTGTGACTGTTATCAGTATCTGTATGTACAAGGAGGAGGATAAGGATAGATGACGCACTTGTCAAGCATCTAAATTTGACCGACCAGTCAACATATCCAACACTATGTCAAGCGACTCTGACTTGGATAATGAGATGCATATCCTTCTTGAAAATGGATCTCAGTTCTTCATTTGCTTCCATCCCTATTCTCCTGTTTAAATAAACCCACAAGTACACACAACCGCTCTTCGTCAGTTGCCCAAAAAATCAATCCCGAGCAGTATAGCTATACAATATATCATTTTTCTCAAATTTGGCCATGTTTGGTATCAGGTGAGTATTTATATAATGTAAATGCAAGACATGCCATAGTTTGAAGGGAGAAAATTGTTAGATTCTGACTGTTGATATTGAGACTTCATAAATCAAAACACCAAAAGCCTGAATATTCAGCACTTCTGTAACATGAAAAAATTCACAGCCCGTTTTTACTCGATTATTATCCAATTTGAAATCATAACCGAAACCAAATGATGAAACTACAAAACAAATAAATTTCTCATAAAGAGAAAAGGTACAAGGAACAATCCAATACCAATACCAACTGTAGCAAGCATAATTGAAGAGAAAAGGTACAAGGAACAATCCAAGAACAATTCAGTCAAGCAGTAAGACTGTAGCGACTACCATTTGGTACTTTCACACGGTGTCCAATCAACAAAGCTCTGAATACAATAACTAGATTGGACGACAAATTAACCACATCCATTCAAGCAGAACTAGTGTTCACCCGCATTGCCTATGTTCTTTGGGGTTAAGAGGCTGAGATGGAAAAAGATCTCAAGGGAGAATATTGCATTTTTGGCCTACTTTTGATGTCGAAAAACTTAAGTAAACAATTGAAGGGGTTATTATGTTGGGATTAGGTAAAAAAAAGAAAAAAAACAGAACCCCCCACTCAAAAATATACTCCTATATAACATACTTAAAGTTTAATTACTAATGAAATTGCCACAATTTCGTTCCTTTTAAACTCCTCATACTTTGGTTGTCTCAAAATTTGCTTAAAATAATTGCAGAGCAAGGACACACGAATCAACATGGGAGAAGAATTAGGGATAAGTCATACCCTATTTTAGAGCCTTTCTCTCTGATAAGTATTCTGCGCTGACTTGGTTTAGAAACAATCAAATGCTGCTCAATCCTAAGAGAACCATCTTTCAAATCCTTCCAGTCGATCAAGCGATGTTCTAGAGTATAAGGAATTTCCTGAGAGGAAAAAAAGAAAATGTTATGAGGAGCACTTGCCCAAGGCGTAACTATACCTTTAAAATACATGGAAAGAACATAATCAATACCTGGTGAATATGGTCTAGCAACTTTTCACGCACAACTTCTAATGATATATTTTTCATTATATCTTCAGTCATAGCAGTGAGATCTTCTTCCCACGGTCTTTTAACTGCCTAATTTAGATAAGCACCGAAAGGTTTAGACATGAAGATTACAAAAACATCCACTCGATGTGATTTTAACAATGCTGTTTAATGATAAATACTGAAGAGTTTTCTAAGAAAATGAAGGCCCTGGAGTAATATATCCAATTGACTGCATGCACAAGTGAAAAAGCGGGGGTCTAACAACCACACCCAATATTTTGCTTAGCAATCTGTATGGACTAACTCCAATATACTTTTCAAGAGAATCAACTAGACAGTCAGACTCAATCTTAAGAAAAGTATATCAAAGAGTTATATCTCAATTTCTCGATTCAATACTTACTCAAGCAAATAGAAATCTGCGAATCTAATTGAATATAAGAGAAATTAACTTGAACGATACCAAAGACCAATGTTCAAAGATCAATCAATTTCAATCAACAACAAAAGGTCGGATTTCCCAATTGATTGATTCAACGCAAAACCTGTGATATTTCAATTATATAACAAAATATAATGCAGAATAAGTTTGTTTTCAATTCACAAACTCCAGCAGAAATTCACGGGACGTGAACCTCCGACAGTACGCGGACTTTAGTTCCGGTTATCCTGAGCAGCAAAGTACGCATACTTTGGTTCAAGGATTATGGACTTACACAAGTATGAGTTCACATACAATGTTTATATCCATTCAAGGTTATATATTCTAAACTCTCATTTCAATCATTGAAACATTCTTAGAGGATGTTAAATAGAGGTTACTCGCACACTATTCTCATCAAAGCGATTTTCAAGATATTGAAATAATCAACATGACTTTCGTCACTTGTAAAGATGAACTTGGCCAAAGCGAAAGCTTACCAACACATATTTCGAGAAATAGATAAGCGAGATAAACTCGGCTCGAAATAGAAAATGTGTATAATCGAAGTCTATATAGCAATACGACTTTTGTTTCAAGATAAGAGATAAAGTAGATAGACTTTTGAGTGATAGATAAGTTCAAGTCTCCACATACCTTTTTAGTCGATGAAGTTCCACCAGTTCCTTGAGTAGTTCTTCGTCTTTGTATGATGATCGTCGTGGAGTCTAGAGCTCAACTACACTTTCTATCCTAGTCCGAGACTTAGCTATAAGTAGACTAGAAATCAAGACTTATAGTTTTGGCAACTAAACTTGACAAACAAGCTTGAGATAGCAACGCTTGCGAGTTCGACCGAGCAGTGCTCTAACAATCTCCCCCTTTGTCAATTTTAGTGACAAAACTATCAATACATATGGAATACAAAATAAATAAACTTTGCAGCTTCTCTTCCACATGCTTGATCTCCTTGGTTCTTCAACATTACTCGAAATCTTCGTCACTTCCAAGTACTCCAATGATTCCAAAGGTTGTAAGTTCAGCATCATCGTTGTTGAAAATCCGTAGCCATAAAAATGAGAAAACAAGAGCTCTCAATCATTGTTACACAGTTTCATAGTATTATTACACAGCATCAAAGTTCAATTGTATCACAACTTCGACAACAATACTATGGTGATATGTATCACTCCCCCTTAATCAATACTCCATCTCACATGGAAACCACTCCCCCTTACATAATGATCCGAAAACCATATGTATTTGTAGTGTGAACTACACATTAATTCTCCCCCTTTTTGTCAATAAAATTGGCAAAGGTATGAAAACTAGTGGGATCCTAATGAAATTTCCATAGAGACACTTCATGACCAAAAGAAAGAACATATCAACTTTTTAGATGCAATCATATAGCCGAAGCTAAATGCATTCATCAAGGAGTTTATAAAGATTCAAGATAACCCATATAATATTCCACAGCCACACTCCCCACAAAGATTTGGCAATTAAGCACAAGTTCAATTAAGAACTCTCCCCCACAAAATGTCATTCCCGAAAGAACAACAAGAGCGCCCTTAATTTCACAAGAAAAGAAGGATTTCTTTGGACAACACAAATCACATAAGAAAATGAATTTGTATCCAAAGTACTCAATTTTATTAACCACAAGAGAACCCATGATTAATTCAATCGGAATACTCAACTAAATTAACCACAAAAGAACCTATGATTAATTTAATCGAAAATGCTTAACATAAGAGAACTTACGGAGCCACACAGTATATACATAAAAATATAGATCGGGGAAGATCAATACTGCGGAATAGACAAAGATTCATTCTATCTTCCATCACTATTTGCACAATGACATACAATAGACTTAATCTTTGTAAACAAAAGCTCATCCTTTCTTCCATCAATATTTGCATAATGACATAAAAGGCTTAACTTTTGTTTTTGTCAAAAGTTCATTCATTCTTTATCAATACTTGCATATCGACATACGAAGGACTTAACTTTTGACAACATATGGGACAATCACAGTTCACGGACGCAAACACACATATCCCATATCACATTGCAATATCTAAAACCATAAAGATTAATACTGCAAAAGTCATCTTCCAAATAAACTTTAGAATTTAAACAAATAAATCTAAAAACATTGAAGATGAAAATCGTTGGACATAGCTATGTGTAATCACAATAATAGCTATTCCAAACTCTAGTTATTCTTCTTAAAAACACAAGAATAAAATTCTCATAAGAAGCTTTCCTAGACAACTTAAGAAAAGACTCTAAAACCAACACTTGATAAAGTACGAACAATCAATCATCATCTTCAACATCAGATACCATAAGAGTGGCTTAAATCTTATCCATGTCATCCTTGATTTATGGGAACTTAGTAGCAATCACAAGTAATTGTTCTTACACATACTTTACCTTGGCATTAATCTTACCAACACCTTTAAGAATTTGGTGAAGAAGATTCATGGAAGAAGAATCACATGAGCCATCAAGGTTGTCATATCTTTGTATTTTGCAAGCATTCTCCTTCATACGTTTGAAAGTACATGGACGAACGAGCTTGGGAGTTCCAATGGAGTTGCCAATCAGAGCAATGGAAAAGTTGTGACAAATTTGCTCAATCAAACACGGGTAGCCTAACTTCTTGTTGGGAGATGTCATTGATAACATTTGATAAATGATAAACCCACAAATGTCAAGACTTGGAGTTCCCAACTTAAGGAAATAGACCAACTCCGCAAACTCACGACTCCAACGAGAATTCTCAATCGTGGAGGGACAAAGATTAGATATGCCAAGTTTACCAAAGGACATCAAGGAAAGACTAAGATTATTGGTAGGAAATTTTCCCATATTCCAATCAACACTCTTACCACAAAGACCAATCAAATGGTTTCATATGATGGTCTTTCATTATTTGGTCTAGGAAGACGAAAATTACCCAACGGAATTTTGGTAATCTTTGAAATCAACTCTCTATTGACAAGAATTCTTTTTCTTTTTACCATGGTTTTGAATTCCATGTCTTCATTATTAATCATAGATGTTAGCATAGAAAATTCTTGTAAGAGTGTCAAAACCTTCACCAAAACCATTAAAGATGTTTCCAAGATTGAATTTTTCAAAACATATCAAATCCTCTTTATGCCCACTAGTAAAATCCAACTTATTTTCTAGAATAAACCCATTGGATGAAATCTTTTCAAAAACTTTCTCACAAGAATCATCAACAAATCTAATTCTAATTGAATTTTGATCTATGGGTAAGTTCATGCTAGAAGAAGATGAAGAACCTAAAGTTTTTGAAACCTCTTTTGGAACCTTTAAATTCCTCATGGGAACTAGAAATTGGGAAAGAGAAGAGTATAAGAAACTTACTTGATATATCTCTTGAAAACACTTTTACTTTATTGATCTCCAAAGAAGATTAATGGAGCAAATACATGAACCCTAGAATAGTTCATGTACGCGGACAAGGAGAGGGGTGGAAGAAAGGTACGCGTACCAAGCTTCTTATAAACCCACTTGGGCTTAGACCCGTTCATGAACCGCGACCCACAAAAGGAAAGTGGGATTTCTTAAAACATTCCGCATCCAAGGTTCATACACTGATGAGATAAGTACAATGCAGTAAAAACATAGTAGAGAGGCTATACTGCTTTTACTTAACCTTGGGAAGAAGAAGTAAAAGATTTTACAAAAAAAAAATTAACCCAGACAAAATAGTCAACCTTTACTTGCCCCATATCAAGTTATATAAAAATGGGGTAAAGTCAGTCGAGTTATCGAGAGACTATATGTGCAGAGAAATTCTCATGCAACTTTTCAGGTTGAAATGTATTAGAATAATCATAGTAATGATTATAATCAGGATCAATAGAATTTTTTGAATCCATTTTCTTATACCCAAGAGAAGACTTTTTCTGAAGGTTAGAACCTGTGCCAAACTCATGAGAATTCTTTTTATCGGATTCATATGAGTTGGAGATAGGTCTAGTTCGTACATCATGAATACATGATTTGACATGTATAGAACTTTTCTCAGAATAATTCTTCTTTTCAAAGGAATTAAGTTTTTCTAAGAATTTAAAAACGCTCTCAAACACTCTAAATAGATCTTTGTCAATTGATCCATTTCGATAGAATTCCTCATAAAGATTAAGAGTTAATCTAGTGAGATTCCATATCTTTGAGCGTCGACCTCATTTTTCCAAGAGACTCTTCTGAGACGAACTTTTAGTTTTTCCTTTAGATTGTTCCTTATCATCTAAGCTTTCCAAGGACTTAGATGAAACAAGATTATCACACGAGACCAACGGTCTAATAAATAATCTTTGAACAATCTTTACGGAATTCTGGTGTGCGTTACAGATGCCAATAAAAAGTTTCCTAATGGAGTTTCCCATAGAGGCATATTTTAGGAAACAATCAAACACAAACTTATTAGGTTTATAGTGTTTGCCTGCTCTGATACCAATTGAAAAAGCGGGGGTCTAACAACCACACCCAATATTTCGCTTAGCAATCTGTATGGACTAACTCCAATATACTTTCCAAGAGAATCAACTAGACAGTCAGACTTAATCTTAAGAAAAGTATATCAAAGAGTTATATCTCAATTTCTCGATTCAATACTTACTCAAGCAAATAGAAATCTGCGACTCTAATTGAATATAAGAGAAATTAACTTAAACGGTACCAAAGACCAATGTTCAAGGATCAATCAATTTCAATCAACAACCAAAGGTCGGATTTCCTAATTGATTGATTCAACGCACAACCTGTGATATTTCAATTATATAACAAAATATAATGCGGAAAAGAAATGACACAGACACCATAAGTTTTGTTAACGAGGAAACCGCAAATGCAGAAAAACCCCGGGACCTAGTCCAGATTGAACACACACTGTATTAAGCCGCTACAGACACTAGCCTACTACAAACTAACTTCGGTCTGGACTATAGTTGAACCCCAATAAATCTCACACTGATCCAAGGTACAGTTGCGCTCCTTACGTCTCTGATCCCAGCAGGATACTACGCACTTTTTTCCCTTAGCTGATCTCACCCACAACTAAGAGTTTCTACGACCCAAAGTCGAAGACTTTAATAAACAAATCTGTATCACACACAAAAGTCTACAGGAATAGATAAATCTGTCTCCCACAGAAATACCTATGAGTTTTGTTCCGTCTTTTGATAAATCAAGGTGAACAAGAACCAATTGATAACCCGGGCTTATATTCCCGAAGAACAGCCTAGAATTATCAATCACCTCACAATAATCTTAATCGACTAGTGAAACAAGATATTGTGTAATCACAAACGATGAGACGAAGATGTTTGTGACTACTTTTCTATCTTGCCTATCGGAGAAGATAATCTCGAGCCAATTTTACAATTGTACTCAATACGATAGAAATAACAAGATCAAATCACACAACTACAGAGAAGATAGTTGGGTCTGGCTTCACAATCCCAATGAAGTCTTTAAGTCGTTAACCTATAGGGTCTCGATAGAAACCTAAGGTTAAAGGAGAATCGATTCTAGCTTATACAACTAGTATCACACAGGAGGTGTGGGGATTAGGTTTCCCAGTTGCTAGATTTCTCCTTTATATAGTCTTCCAAATCAGGGTTTGCTATCTAAGTTACCTTGGTAACAAAGCATTCAATATTCACCATTAGATGAGAACCTGATTAGATTCAAGCTAATATCTTTCAACCGTTAGATCAAACTTAGCTTGTTATACACAAATGAAATGCATGTTCATTTAGGTTTGTGTAACCGTACCTAAACGTGTACACCTAGTTGGTTCAAAAGTAGTTAACCAAATGGTTAGCCATATGAGCACTTTCATATCAACGATATTCATCTTCACCATAACTAGTTCAAATGATTCAAAAGAACTAGTTAGAGAGTTGTTCAATTGCTTAGATCTCATAGAAGTATACAAGACACAATCGAAGAAAAAACGATTTTGATTCACTCGAATCAATTCATGAACTTTATAGCCACGGTTTGCAAATTATGCATTCCTTAGTTTATATAAGTTTAAGTTCACGAATAAATCGTTTTTAGAAAATAACCCACTCAAGTATGCATACCGGTACGCATACTTAAGTACCCAGAATAAGTTTGTTTTCAATTCACAAACTCCAGCAGAAATTCACGGGACGTGAACCTCCGACAGTACGTGTATAGGTACGCAGACTTTAGTTCCGGTTATCCTGAGCAGCAAAGTACGCATACTTTGGTTCAAGGATTATGGACTTACACAAGTATGAGTTCACATACAATGTTTATATCCATTCAAGGTTATATATTCTAAACTCTCATTTCAATCATTGAAACATTCTTAGAGGATGTTAAATAGAGGTTACTCACACACTATTCTTCATCAAAGCGATTTTCAAGATATTGAAATAATCAACATGACTTTCGTCACTTGTAAAGATGAACTTGGCCAAAGCGAAAGCTTACCAACACATATTTCGAGAAATAGATAAGTGAGATAAACTCGGCTCGAAATATCAAATGTGTATAATCGAAGTCTATATAGCAATACGACTTTTGTCTCAAGATAGGAGATAGAGTAGATAGACTTTTGAGTGATAGATAAGTTCAAGTCTCCACATACCTTTTTAGTCGATGAAGTTCCACCAGTTCCTTGAGTAGTTCTTCGTCTTTGTATGATGATCGCCTTGGAGTCTAGAGCTCAACTACACTTTCTATCCTAGTCCGAGACTTAGCTATAAGTAGACTAGAAATCAAGACTTGTAGTTTTGGCAACTAAACTTGACAAACAAGCTTGAGATAGCAACGCTTGCGAGTTCGACCGAGCAGTGCTCTAACAACAAGGTTAACATCAACCATTTCAGGGTAAGTGGTTCAGAACGGAAAATCCTAACTCATTCATCAATAAAGTGCACTGAAGTGATCCGAAAAAAATTAAAAAAATATCAAGATTGTCAATTTGGTTGAATCTTTCTTTCCTTCATATTCACAGAAACTACAAAATAGACCAAGGCTTTAGAAAAGAAGTATCTAAAAAAATATTTGCCAAACATATTCTTGGCCGTAACCACATGTACATAAACTACCTTTCAGAAAGCAATAGAAAATGAACTGAAGTGCAATAACATCACATAATTAAACTATTCTGGGTAAATTCTTCCTACGGCACTTGGAGCAGACAACAATCTAGTCCACGGAAGTCATTTTCCCAACTGACTTTCCGGATAACTTCTATTAACATTTTATTTTTGAAAGCTATTAGATGCTTGCATGAGGTTGCGGTACTTTAGTTTCCTTTGTCTTTGTGCATCGACTGTACTCGAGAAAATGTCCGACCCTCTCAGCAAGTAATTATCTTGCCACTCTTTGAAGTTAACGGCACGAAGCAGTAAATACTTAGAGATCGAATCGGGATAATAAAATAATTTAAAATCATATTCTCTAACATTCATTGCTAATAATACCACCAGAGGTTCTTGTGTTGACCTTTCACTAAGATGCCATTTTTTACGCCTCTATGATGTTACCTGATGCTTTTATATGATTAAATGAGTACCATATACAATACTGATAGATCTACTAACAGTTTATTAATTTGTAAAAATGAGACCAGGAAGTGGGTACATGCCTGCTCCATCAAATATTTAGAAAGATCTTTAACCCCCGAACCTTTGAGCCCAGAAATCATAAAATATCTATACATACGAGGATTATAAGAAAAATTAGATAATAAATTGTATGTAAAAGATCAGAACACCACATAAAATGCATTATCAAACATAATAGTAAGCCGAACCAGGAAGATCTCCAAATTCCTTGGCAACCTTCAACAAATCTTTTTTATTCTCAACTAAATAAACCTTATTCATGCAAAATACCCGCTTCTGTTTTGGGTGTACCTGAGCTACTACGTGGTTGATCAATCTTTTCACCCTCTTGTCGGGCCTACATATGAATTTAAGAATTAGTCCATCATTCAGAGTATAATACCCAGTCATGAGATAGAAAACTAAACTGCATTCATATCTTACTTGGAAAGATGTCTGTAGACGTCAAAAACAACCATAAGCACATCATAAAGATTAACTGAGCTCCATGCGCTTTCAACCCGAACTCCTACATCTGTTTTACAAGGATGTCCGCCACTCCTTAACATCAACCACGGTGTGTCAAAAAAGCACTGTGTACAACAAGCAATTAATGAACTCTCAAAGTAGATTGCAGTTTCGCAACGTAAAAAGAAGAGATACCACCGAGCTCACTTCTATGTTGCCTCATTAGCAGTTGAGCATTTATCAAGATTAATAGCGAGGGAAAGAATCTAGAAGAGTGTACACATTGAATTTTCTTACTGAACTGTGAAGAACACTCAATCTCTTTTTTCAAGGACAAGACAGATTGTACATACCCGCACAACTAATAATGTAAAGAAAAAAAAATGTCATTTCTGATTTCCCTCCAAAAGATACTCTTAAATTTGCAACTTGATTACAGGTTTTTATCCTTTTTTCCTAATCAATTGAGATATTGGGTGCCACAACATGAGGATTCTGATTCAATCTCCTGATCCAGCCTTTAATACCTTTATTTTCTACCGATGCAATCTTCATTGTCTCTCGAGCAATGGTTTTCATGTAAACTAGTTTTAACTCGAGTCTGAGCTGAATAGCGAAGATGAACATTGGCTATTATGACACAACTTAACATATAATTCTTTCTTAAAGAAAGGAGTCCTTCAGGAGAAGCTTCCTGAAATTCTGTGACTGAAGGCATGATAGATCTATTGCCGATGTTTCTGACAGTGACCTTCATCTGCCACTAAGTGTCCTCTCTTACCTACATTGCGAATGCCTACAACTAATCTGAAATTATATAGCATACCTTCTCAAACATATTCTAAATGTGTGTCCTTAAATCTAGCTGGATACATGATTATAGACCTAAAAACATCGTGATTAATAATGGAGAGCTTTAGTTGCCACTTATAAGACTGAGATGCAAAGATAAAACATGTTTATATCTGGTGTTGAAAAAGTAGAAGAAGAGACAGATGAAGATAATGGACTAACCATTTGAGTGTTTCCATTGGTCATCACTCCTAAAACTTCGTGTGTAGTCGTATTTGTCTTGCGCGAAACAGCAGCGACTTTTGATCCAACCTACGTAGAAAAATCATATATTAAGAAGAGGAAAATGTCAAGTAGAAACCTAACTACGAAACAGAAGTGATTATCTTTTGATAATAATCTCTTCAAATACTACCGGAAAATAATTCATTTTAAATCATATCATCCTTGACATAAAACAAAAAGATTTCATTAGAAAGAGAGAATTAAAATCATAAAGAGGATCTCTAAGGATCAGTATGCAGTGTAGATAGCGTTTTGGTGACTGTTGCTAACCACATTTACAAGTTAGTACTATATCTTTTCACTTTATAATGTTCCTAAATGTTGCATGACCTTGCATAGCTTTAATACATTTGTTTATGCGCAAGTAAAAGAGAAACAACCAATGTACTGATACATATTTTAGTGGAAACAATAGAATCGGTGAAGGTGTTTTGCGCAAAGCAATGTTACAGTCAAATCCATCTACTAGACACAATAGAACATAAATTATCCTCATCGCCCCCTACCCATACAAATTCTAGTACATAATTCTAGATTCCCAAGCAAGTAATCTCCTTTAAACATGCTTATGATTACTAAACCAGCATGGGAATTTAAAACACTCATTTTGGGTATAATAAGAATGAAACAAGAGAAACTAACCATGAAATTAGTCAAAGCAGATTTGCCAGCATTAGGAGAACCAATAATCCCAACAGAGAGAGATTTCTGATCATCCTCTTTAACAATCATATCTTCTTCCTCTTCAACATCAGATTTTTCCATACCCGCTTCAAGCAGAGCTCTTGCAAGAATTTTAGCTCTTCTACTACTCTCATCAGTTTTTAAAATTGATTTCTGCTGGGTGTGATGCACACAATATGCCCCTGCATCATCGTGTCTTTACTAAAGATTACTTTATCAGCTTTAACTCGATGAGATTTATCCCATATTGGTTCTTGGGTTGAAGGATAATGAATAATCACTGCTGTCGAAGTACGGTGCTTCTTCGTAATCTTCAATTGAATCATTTACTGATTGAGATTGGGCTGCCGAGTAGAATCGGAAGAGAGAAAAAGAAGAAGAAGTTGAATAAATATTGGGTTTTTGTGACGAGAGGACTCTTAGAACTCTCAAAGCTTTCATCGAAACCAAAGATTCTTCTTCTTTTTCTCGATATATTGGATTAGGTTTAGCAAAAGGGGAGATGAGAACTTGATGTAGTGGAGATTCAGAGACAGATAGACAGGAGAAGGAGATGAATTGAGTTTAGGGTTCCTCTTTTTGTGTTCAGCTGCTGAGGTTCAAGGGTTTTACTACCGAGAATGCCCCTCATTTTCATTTTATTTATTTTTCCTAAAAAATTGGATATAGGAAACCATGGTGAAGGGAATGGATTTATTCTTCAACGATTCTACATGAACAGCCCTTTTGAACAAGGGGAAAACCGCTCATACTCACACACAAGATGTGTGGGCCCCACCACCCTAAAAAGCAAATAGGGGTCCCATTTAAGTTTTGTGTGAGGGAACAGTTTTCCCCTTGTCCAAAAGGACGGTTCAAATAAAAAAATTGTTTATTTTTAGGCCATCTGAAATGATGATATTTTTATTAGTGTGGAGCCTGATGCGAGGAATCAATGCAGTTTATTGGCATGACTACTACAATCAAATTGTTGAAGCTTGTTTGAATTCTGTAGAGTCTGTTTCTATAGTTGACAATCTTTGTAAGTTCTAAAAAAATTGATGTGGATGGGGCTTTTGTTTTGGGCCACTCTGCATTTGCAACTGTTGCAAGAGACCACTAGGAGGCTAGATTTGAGGGATGTTGCACTGACAGAGTAGATCATTTGTCATGGCAATGTAGTTGGGAGTAGATTAAGGCTTGATCATATTATAGTTGAAGGGGATGCGTAGGCCGTCGTCAACATTCTCACACAGAAACCGGGAAAATTTCATCGGAGGATCAAGACTCAAATTGCTGAAGTCAAGGAGCTAGTGAAGAAAATTCCCAATGTGAAATTCAAGCTTATCAAAAAAGTGTTCCCGCTCTGTTGCGCATGCTCTTGCTAAGACTGCTAAAGGATATCAATGCAACTCGCTGGTGGTGGTTAGACTCTTCTCCATGTATTGTTCCCATTCTTGCTGAGGGTGACATTCTGGTTTTCTGTTTTCCTAGTAGCAAAAATGAAAAGAAAAAAGAACGATTAGTGAAGAAAAAAAAGAACAAATATCGTTACAACATCTCAAGTACACAGGCTGTATAATGTGGTATAGTTCTTTCTTTTTTTCTAAATTTCCTGCTTGATTAATAAAAGAATGGAGGTTACAGATCCACAATCTTTTTGTACATTACAGCCAAACTTGGTTGCTCATTATATTCCAAAGCCCTAATCTAACCATTGTGTGAAACTTAAAAAAAAGTACAAAGGGCTGCAAAAAGTGGTTGATGCAGAAGCCCTGTCATTTCCACAAAATCAACTGCCAATCAATTTTACCATACCAGACACAACTATTTCACATCATAATCTGCATCCTCAACCATCTGTCATATTTGATGACATCATTCCTTCTTCACTCTGAAGCGGGCTGTTTAGATTCTCAGCTATATTTAATGGTGGGCATTTATCGGCTGTAGTTTTCGGGTTCATTTGGCAGAAACACTCGGACCACGAATTTCCGTAGAATTATTATGGAGGGATCCTTTTGTGGGGTCCACCAAATGGTGTGTTGTACATCACACCTCTAACCGATTCTTCAAAATCAGTTGTCTGACATTTCTCCCTCTTGATAAAAATAGGGGCAAGAGCCTTTCTGTCAGGCTGGATGATAGTCTGAAATCTGTAGTACAATCGATGCCCCATGACGTTGCTGGCAAAGTTGCTTGGACCATCATAAGATGGCAAGAAAATATCTGATAGAAGACAAACCATGTAATCCACTGCGGAGCCTAACATCCCACGAGCACCATCTGCTAGTTCATCTGCTGAGAGTCCCATGGTATTGTGGTTTGAAAGGTAAGGAAATAGCGCTCTAAATGGCCTCACGAATCTATCCCCGCCAAAAAGCTTGCCAGCAGCAAGGTAAATGCGGGTAGAGTTATCAAATCCCATTGCATATAAGATGAGACCTACCTGCTGAAAAAAGTGCCTTTAGAATACTGCTCGGTCGAACTCGCAAGCGTTGATATCTCAAGCTTGTTTGTCAAGTTTAGTTGATCAAAACTATATACTTGATTACTAGTCTACTTATAGCTATGTCTCGGATTAGGATAAAAGTGTGTAGTTGAGTATTAGACTTCACGACGTTCACCGATTTGAAGAAGAAGATCTATTGAAGATCTTCGAGTAACTTCATCAACAAAAGGTATGTGGAGACAAAAACTTATCTATCACTCAGAAGTCTATTCTATTCTATCTTCTAATGATATTAAGTCATATAGCAATATAGACTTTGCATTACAAACATTTGAAATTTCGAGTCGAATAGCTATATAGATTTATATTAATTATATCTGCAAAGTTGAATTCCGGAATAAGATATGTTCAAGGAATGAATGAAGTGCTGGCACCTCTTTATTACGTGTTCAAGAATGATCTGGATGAGGAAAATGCCGTAAGAAAAGCTTTTCATTTCTTGTATCTAATTTATGTGTCCCACATATTATAAGTCACTCATGCGAAACGTTTTGCAGTGTACATTACTGATGTAACTGAAACCTCGCATTCCCGACAGCATTGTATTAACTCTTCGGTTTTACTTCCTAGTTACTGCATTTGTCATTTGATGTGGAATCAAACCATTTCTTATATGGAGCTATAATCATATAATTTACCAGTCTTTGTTCATCAAAAATTCTTTTCTTAGGATACCATGAGTCTTATCTCACAATTCCTTAAAGTCGGTGTTTGAAATCCATATGAAATAAACAACTATAATTATGACAGCGAGCGTAAAAAATGATTCAATATGCATAGTGTCACTTATTTTCATGGAAAAATAACTAAGTTTGTTTTAGAAAAAAGAGAGAAACTGTCGTTTCCTTTATTCTATTCACGGTTTGTCTTTTTTGTATTGATGTGCAGGCTTGTGCAGAGGCGGATACCTTTTTTTTCTTTGTCGAGTTGTTGAGTGGTTTTCGGGATAATCTCTGCCAGCAACTTGATAACAGCGTTGTAGGCATCCGTTCCACGATCGGTAAACTATCACAGCTTCTAAAGGAGCATGATGAAGAGCTCTAGCGTCATTTGGAGGTTACTGCGAAAGTAAGATATGTTTCAACTATGATATCGTCAGCTTTATTTTTCTTATATCTTTTCTACAGAACATCTATGAGCAGAGCCTGAAAATTGTTTTGCAGGCTAATAATGCCATTGTACTAAATTTTGGGCCTCAAAAAATAAGTGGCCATAGGATACTTGAGTTGTAGTTCTAGTTCAATAAATTGGGATCAACCAATCCCTGATCTTACTTGCATGGCATATAGCAACTATTATGAGCACATTGTGTTAGAAATTTACTGACTTATATCTTAGTTAGGAATGAAACGTACAGACTAATATGAGCATATCGTTTTAGTACCAATTGTTGTGTGATCTTCTGACTTTTTCTAACCTATTTTGATTATTTGAACATTTGCATTCTCATTTGAGGAATACTTAGGTAAAGTCTCGTATGTCGGAGTTGTAACAATGATGGTTTCTTACAACATATCACTCTTAACCAACTTATATTGTCTTATCCTGTGACACGTTCTAAAGTTGATATGGTATGTCGCTTTTTGGGTTATAAATATATGGGATTTCTCGGCTGCATTTGCTAGCAAATCTAGTTTCGAGTCAACTTAAGTAATTAAATTGGTCTAAATTACAACATGATTTTATTTGCTTCGTCTCTTTGAGTTGTTAAGTTGGATTTCCATACCTGTCTAACGTTGTCATTTCCAGTAGTGAAAGATTTAAATAAAGGTTTAGCATTCATTATCAATCCTCCAAGATGTTTACAAAGATTATTTTTAGTTGCTTGAATAAATATACTACATCTTATGCTAATTTTCTCTTCATTTGAACTGGCAGGTCAATCCCCAGTTCTATGCATTTAGGTGGATAACCCTCTTGTTGACTCAAGAGTTCAATTTTGCAGACAGTGTTTATATTTGGGACACCCTTTTGAGTGACCCGGAGTGTCCTCAGGTAATCTCTGTTCTTTCTAATGGGTTAGTTAGGACAGCTCTCAAAACCCTTTTATTTTGTCTAATTTTTGTTTTAGTAGAAGTGTGGTCAGTTATGGCAATTATTGCTCTTAGACATTTTATCTCTTAAATCTTTTTTTTTTTTTTTTTGAT
>JAJJMB010005364.1:5049922-5061523 GCA_023531105.1 Papaver atlanticum | reverse complement strand
GCGAAACAAGATATTGTGGAATCACAAACGATGAGACGAAGATGTTTATGACTTCTTTTTATCTTGCCTATCGGAGATTAAATCTCGAGCCAATCTTGGAGAAGACAGTACTCAATCACGATAGAAACAGCAAGATCAGATCACGCAACTACAGAGAAAATAGTTGGGTCTGGCTTCACAATCCCAATGAAGTCTTTAAGTCGTTAACCTACAGGGTTTCGTGAAAAACATAAGGTTAAAGGAGAATCGACTCTAGTCGCAACTAGACACACAGGAGGTGTGGGGATTGGGTTTCCTAGTTGCTAGAGTTCTCCTTTATATAGTCTTTAAATCGGGCCAATGACGGTTGGTACCACAATAAAAGTTAACGAAACACAAAATACCACAACTTAACATAATAACATTCCATTTTATTTTTTGACTAACTCGCCCCCAACAAAACATAGATTACCTAACATATCCTTGGACTTGGGGTCACACATTTTGATTTGGGATCTTGTGCATGATTGATATGGATGTTTGATCGATAAAATATATGGTTGTTGTAATGACAGAGTATTGATTTGGTCGGTAAGTTTGTGATTCAGGGTTTCCAGTCAAAGAGTTTTAATTAGGTTTCCAGTAAAAGAGTTTTAATTAGACTCATGATGGAAAATCCTGATGGTCCATTAAGGTTCTGATCAGAATTTACATCGTTTCTGTGGGGTTCGTTTGTTGAATGACTACTTAGGATTCCCATTCATGGTGGATCAGCAGAAGTAAGTTTATGTTGCAGCCGATTAACTGTATGGTATAAGAAAGTTTAAAATTGATTAGTTATGATGATTCATGTCAATCTAAAAAACAGTATCTTGTGTATCTGATTTCAAATCTCTATTCTTGAGACTTCAATAGGATGTTGTTTCAATTAGTTTTACTTCTTCTTCTTCAAATAGTAGAATCACTAATGCGAACCAGAAACAGTAACCATTAGCTATTAATTTTCCTTAATCTGACCGTTAAAATTCGTCGCAGATATGTCATACACTCATCACTAGGGTAACACAAATATGGTGCTATTAAGTTAAGAGCCTGCTGGCGTTTACTCGGCATAAACGGATTTGAGCCCCACGTCGTTCATGTGTAGCACATCCATCAAATAAGAATCGCAAAAAATGTGCTATTAAGTTAAGAGCCGTTCGGCTCGGGGTCGCACATTATTTTGGGTGTCGGTAATTAATCTCACTGGAGTCACGTATTCAGTGCTACTTTTTGCTAGGGAAATTACTGACATTTCGCAAATGAGTCGTACATGTGACGCGTATTCAGTGGTATTTTGTAAGATAAAAGAGTAAAAATGTGGGTGGACAAAACCCTTGATTTTGATTGGTTGACCAAAGAAAATTATTTAATCTGAATGCAAAACACGTTTTGCAGAAATTTTCAGAAGGGTAACTACCTTCAAACTATATTAAATCCTGAAAATTGTATGCATTTTCTGCATGTTCTCCCAAGTTTTTTTCTCCTGCAATGCTACAACATCCTTCAAAATTAAATTCTCTCCTGCTTGAATCTACCTTCAACACTATCTACAGTTTGATCTATAGAGATTAAGTTACCTTGTTAGCCTCATTAAACATCCATTTCAAAAAACTCAATTCATTAAAAGTTCTCACAAAGCCAATATTACAGTTTTAACTGGATTTCTTACAAGATTACTAGTTGCGCAGAAAAGACCCAGTTCATTAAAACCGAGATCAACATCTGCATTTACAGTACTCTATGCAAAGAATCCCTAGTTACTAATTGCTAGCATTTACAGCATAGCATTCAAAATATCCATTCACACCCTTTTCAAACTCCTAAAAAGAAAAACACCCACATTTACTATAACTACACTGATATAGTTCATCAAGACAACAAAATGAAAACAACTACTTTGACCGGCCGACTTACATAAACTTCACATAAGAACAAGATGATTCTTACCAGCAACAAGAACATCAGACATAAGAACCAGAAAGACTATTTGGAGAAAAACTTTCTAATCATATTTAAGCTTGAAACTATGCACAAATTCTCGATTTTTCTGAATATCTGGAGAATTCTAATCAGAATCCTTATCTTCATCTTCATCATCACTTCCAAAACCTTCTTCCTCAACATCATCTTCTTCATCACTATTGCTGGATGCAGCTGTACCATACCATCTGACACATCTTCATCGTCCTCAATTACTTCTTCCTCATCTTCCTCATCTGCTCCTTCGATCTCTGGATTTTTATCAACATCAATGCCCTCTATCTTCTCTCCATCCGAGTCGATATCTAAACGATCTCGCATGGTCCTGGTGAAGATTGGAGGATGTGCATACAGATAAAGCTCATAATCTCCACATCTTCCTCAAATTCTTCACCAGTTACCTCAACATCTTCTTGTTCAGAATCACTTTCTGTCTCACTATTTCGCTTATTACAAGTATTCAACCTTGCATGCTTTGCATCTCTCTCTCTCTGTTTATGAGCTTCCCTCGCCAAGCTTTTCTCCTTCCAGAAAGCATATTCAACTGCATTTTCCTGCCTTCCCCTTGCGTACTCAGCTTTGCGATTCCTTCGCTGTATTTATGCGGACGACAATCCTTCCAGAACATGACCATCCCAAGCGATGGGTAAGAATCTACCCAAAATTCACTCCCAGGAATTTGATGCGGGGGTAACGAATGTTCATGCAACCAGTTTCATAGGTGTCATGACTTTCGTGTACACTGTCATGACTTTCGTGTACACTGTCATGACATGGAAAGAAGTTTTCATCAACGGTCAGGATGTGTTTGGTGAAGATTTGGTACTACAAATGTCATCATTTCTTGTAAAAATGTCAATGACACCTTACAAAGTTGGCATTATTATTTCGTTGAGGATGTGAACTCCTTCACATGAATCAGGGCGTGGATGAGGTCCTGTCCTGCTGGGTTCGAGTCTCGTCTCCATCTTGTTGGCATTATTATTTTATCAGTTGGTGTTCTTTTAGAGTAAAGTATTTATGTGACCTTTGGTTCATTAATCAGTTGGTGTACATCATTCACCTAGCTGGTAAGAGTTCTGATCTCATGCTTAATTGAATCCTATAATGCAAAGTTCAGTATAACAATGTCTATGTAACAATCAACTCTCAAGGAAAACATAAATCAGCATAAAAGGTAACAATTAAAGCTAGATTGAATCATAATTTTTGTTTAAGACTGTATAGGCTCGAGCCTTGCGAAATTTCGAAAGAAGACAAAAAATTGAAACAAGGATAATAAAAGGTAACAGATAATGGTGCAGAATCAAAACATTTAGTGCTCTATCCATGATGGTTCAAGGAATTACATAAATCTCCACAAATTCTAGAAACAGAAAACTGACAGTACTTGTAAACACACAAGGGGATTTCTTAAAGATCCTCACAAAAACTACTGTATCAACATTGACATATTGAGAGTAATGTTAAGTGTCTGAAGAGCTTGTTAAGAACTTAACCACACAATTTGGGGGTTTCGGAAACATTAGAAGCTGCTTCATTACACTGTTTTGTTCCAAATGGTCTTTGGAGAGCCTTAGAGAAGCTACAATGGTTACACACTCAAGAAACTGGACATACTTCAGAAATAGATTAATTGCATTTAGCTCCATGGAATGACCTTCAAATTTTTTGAATTTGATTAACTTGAGGTATGGTGGCGAACATTTAGGATCAAGTGACCAACAATCCTCATCTTCTACGCAAGTGATTTTAACACTCTACACAAGAATCAAAGCAAAGGTTCGGTAAAATACGATACAACAACTGGAATAAGTAGTAATGCTAACACAAACACAAGCTACTTAGTTTTTTTGAGAGAACCCAAATAGGTATGCAAAAAAAAAAAAAAGTTAATGAAAGTTTAGTGACTTGCAAAGGGGAAGACGAGTTATTCCAGTTTAGGAAACTGACTTTTTGCAATACGAATCAACAATTTTACCAAATACGGTAACAATAATTCTCAATCGGAGAACTGACTACCAATGGTAACAAAAAGAAAAAAGAAATCCTTTTTTAGTACATTAAGATAAGAGGTAAGAGGTGAGCAACTTGCCTGAGGAAAGAGAATCGATTCTAGATTAGGCATCCCATGAAGAAACTTGAATAATGTTCTGAACAAAATAGAAGACTCAAATCCATTGCCATGGATTAGTGAACTAACTTCCAGATGGATCAAATTTTTAAATGCAAGTGAATCGCTCAACTGGATATCTGCTTCTCTTAGAACCTAATAACAGAAAAATAAAAATAAAGAGAGTAAACCACCCGTTGAGATTCAGACAAACCATATCAGAAAAAAGTTGAAACTACAAAAGTGCCATACTGATTATTTTCACAGCAACATAATAAATTATAAGAATCATCTAAAATAATGACGCATACCAGAAATGAGTCAACACATATTTTATGGAGCTTTGCACTTGAAAGCTTTTCAAAAATCTTGACAAATACTTTGTTTGGGTCATCGTATTCTTCAAAATCCTAAATATTAAAGTTAACATTAGCCTCGACTAGTGACGGAAAGCTACCGAGGAGAAAGTCTGCTGCTGGCTTTCCTGTGTAACTAATGGTCAATAGATTAGGAGCATCAATCTCCACCGTAGACTCTTTTAATCCACAGTAAGTAATGGCCAAGTGCTTCAGTGTAGGGTTTGCAATGCGTAACCGCTCGAACATATCACAAAAAGTCAAACTCAACTCTTCAAGGATGGGACAATTTGAAGAAAAAAATTCTTGTCGAGGTAATCTCATTCAGAAACTGAAGAGACTCGAGCCGAATAATCTTGAGATTTGGAAAATAAATTGTGTTAGGAATAATGAATTTAGCAACAGCATCAAGGTCGAAACGTAAATCAAGCAGTGTTAACGAATCACAAGTAAAAAATGACACAGGAAATATGGAGGATGTACTCGAGTAATTCATGTAAAGATAAAATTCTTCAACTCTACGTTTTATGATAGTACTGATCCATCTAGAAACTTGAGATTCGTCAAAATTCTCATCCAAATCAAGATAAAATTTCTGGATCTTAGGCTTTTCATGGAGAAACAGTACCGCGTCTAGAAAATTCTTTAACGGTTTTGTTTCCAGCATTGCTTCATCACTAAAATGTTCTTCAGTTCGCCAGTTACGAAAATCAAGTGTAGGGATAGAGTTGGATACATACTTCCATCTTTTGGACAAAATGCAGGTAGACATAGCACATTTAGCTAGTAACAAGGAAAGAATATGGTGGATAAGTTCATCAGGTAAATTACTTATCCTATCCTCTCCCATGATTCAAAGTGATGTTTCTCCTGAGAAAGCAATTAAATGAGAGTCAATATAAAAGAACATGACTCACATCTAGTCCCTCTGTGGTTTTCTATGCTACTCATTTCATCAAATAGTTGGCATGCATGCAAATCAAACAAACAGAGATAGCCAAGGGGGTGTAGGGTACAGAGAACTTCTTCAGCAGTTAAGAACTCCATTCCACAACAAGATTTCCTTGTCAGACGTTACTTGAAGATGTAGTGTAGAATATGGAACCATCACCTTTGGCCCACCTGAGCAGAGCAAATACCAGTCTAAAATTATCAGTCTTGTGATCATAACCGAAATTACGAGCCCTGACGTCACAGTCGTTGTCCTTATAATCTGATTGCAAATCGGGTAATTTCGTATACTCTGTTGTAACGGGGTTCCAAAGATAGAAGAATTGATGATATCATATGGGATGGTTTGAGTCACTCTAAAATGTATGCACCAATCAAGATGTGTCTTTTCTAGAGCGGTTGCTTCATAAAAGTCCATGAGCTGTAAAATGATGATGACGTGTGCCCTAACCAGATTATTGTGCGATGCTTGAGAGAACAGTGTGCGGTCACACTGGGAAACCAATACACCATTTCTTAAACAAAAAACTTGCAAAAAATAAATTATATTAAACACGGGACTTAGTGCATGGTATATGCGCATATGCTTGGGTCGAAACATGTTTTTTTCTCCTTGATCTATATATAACGTTCTGTCTTCTTTCTCCTTGCTCTATTTACAACAATGAATAACTTCATGATGAAGAACGTTCCTAGCTGGAAGATGAAAGATATTAAAGTTGACATACAGTTACTTTTAAGGTGGATTCGAACACCCTAGATTGCATCCAATACATGCCCATGCATGCACTAACTTATAAAATCGTATTAACTGACACCTCTTACTCTTAATGAACATATATTTATCCAACTAATGCTACCCCTTTATTTTATTAGAGATAGTAAATTACCTTCTCCCCTAGAACGGTATTCTGCTCTTTTAAAGATTTTTCCTGTCATTTATAAAAACAACAATGTATATGCATGAGAAATATATCACCTTTGATTAGTCAAACGTATATAAAGCATGTTTTTCTATATGTGAGAGGAATGGAGAGGATAAAACCTTTCTCTGAAGCTCAGAAATGGATTCATACAAGAGCTGGTTCTGTATAAAATAAATATGAAAACAAAATCGTATAAATAAGTCAACACAGAGATACAAATTAGTTACTAAGTAATGTTTATTTGTATATACCTTACTTGATTTAATGTGCTTCAGGGAAGTATCAAGTTGGTGCTCCAAATTTTGTAGCTCTTTCACATTGAAGGATTCCAAATCTTGTCCCATCATATGCCTGTAAAATTACCCCAATTCTCACATTAATATATTACTGACCCCTTTACAGTACTTTCGTACAGGTTTGTGACATCCAATACACCTGTTAGCGAATAATCGCGTCCTTAATGAGCAGGCATTATTTGAAAATTCGTGATCCCAACAAGTGACGTATATTTGCACGATTTATCTTAAAAACGGTTATAACTTATGCCGCGAATTTAACCTACAACTGGATTCTTATTTAAAAGGAAACAAATTCTATCGGGTGTAACCATTATGTCATGAAGTAGGTCTAAAGGACATGACATTTTAGTAGGGTATTATTACCCTACTATTACTATCTAGAGTAGGTTAAGCTAATTTTCTCTGGATGCGTCTCTTGGGAATAGCCGAATAGGTGTAAGAAGAAAAAAGGAATAAAATATAATAATAATAATAAATGTGAAAGGGAGTATATTCATTCTCCAGAGAGAAAATTAAGCCAAAAGGAGGAGAGAAAAAACTTGAAACAAAGTTCAGAGATAGGGCTCCAAAATTATCAAAAGACAAATCCCCAATGGCAGAGGAAGAAGTTGATAAGGATCAGGACTTGAACATAAAAAATGTGATGATGATGATGATGATGAAATCAGTAGTGAATGAAATAGATTTGGAGCAACCAGAGAAACCTAAGTACAAAATATGAGGATGTTGATTACATCATCTCGCTTATGCTTAGTACATGAATCAGCTAAATCTATGTTATTATACATGTTAGTTCAAGTTACTATACACAAAATTCTATCAGGTGAAATTTGTATTATGCACCACATTTCACGTGATCAATTGTTTGTGCACCATATCTTAAAGTGTAAAAGACGTAATACCAGTGCGACGAAGGAGATATTAAAGTGTGATTGTGGTTTGTAAACACTACATCATCCCATTTGACCGTATTCCGATATAACATGAGTTAAAATCTTTTGTGCTGAAGTCCTCAATGCTTATATTCAGACACCATCAATTAGACATAACTAAGTAGCTAAACTGAAACACAAGCAATATTCTAGATTGCTTAATTTCTACTCATGCTGCGAAGAAGGTAAGAAAATGATGATGACGTATGTGAGACCCATGATTTAACAGGTTGCGGTTTCTGTGTGAAACAACCTTTTGGTTTCGCTATGGGTAAGATTATATCCACAACATACGAAGAGTGTAATTATTATATTCTTGGAACATTCACTCACATTGGTGGTTTAAATCACTCTAAAATGTATTTACCAATTAAGAAGTGTCCATGGAAAAGAGGGCGACAAAATGATGATGTGGTGCCCTAACCAGATAATTATTCGACTATTGAGAGAATATGGAGCGGTTACCTTGCTAAACCAACATCATTTCGCTTTTAAGAAAATATATGCACAGAGTATGAGGTTTATGATTACATCATCGCGCTTCCGCTTAGTATGGGAATCAGGTAAATCTATGTCATTATTCATATTTATTTAAGTTACAATACACAAAATTCTATACGGTTTACTGATGTTGTTTCATCATCGTCATTCTTCCATTATCATCACATATTTTTTTGGATAATTGTATTCAAAAGAAAAACAGTTTGCATCTTGTCATTCTTTGGTTAACAAAAAACAAAAACATCCAAAGAGGAAAATACGAAATCTTCCACTTGACCTTATTCCGCAATGAGTTGATAAATCTCTGCGATTAATTAACCAAGAACAAAAACAACCAACTAGGAAAACTCCTAGTCCAATTTGCATTAAAGTGCTATGTATTTATCATCTTGGGATGATGTTTACAGAATTCCACTTCTCTTACTAAGATCAAAATGAACTTTACTAAAGTGTGGTGTTTGTTGTGTGAATAGAATTTAGTAACTTTCTCTCCAACGATGATCAAAACGAGCTTTCATTGGTAATTGTGGTACTTAGGTTAACCTCAACATGATAAGCTTTGTGTATATATATATATACTTTCTGAGTAAAATAGGAAGGCCATGTCCAGCTTGTGTATATATATTCTGAATATAATAAGGGAATTACGCAGAACAGTCTGGACATGTTCTTCCTATCTTACTCGCAAAGTATATACAATATATATATATATATATATTCGCTTTAGCTTAATATAAAGTTGAGGTTATCCTAAGAACCATATAATTACCAATGAAAGCTCATTTTGATCTTCTTTTGATAGGAAGTTACTAAATTCTACTTGCACAACAAACACCACACTTTAGTAAAATCCCTTGTGATCTTAGTAAGTGTGCTGGAAACATCGCTCCGTCTCAAGACGATCAATACATATCACTTCAGTGCGAATGGGACTAGGAGTTTTCCTCGTTGTTTGTTTTTTTCTTGGTTAATCGCAAATATTTCTCAACTTATTGCGGAATAAGGTCAAGTTGGAAGATGTAGTGTTTTCCTCTTTCGATGTACTGGTTTTGATTAACCAAATAATGACAGAGATACAAATGTTTTTCTTTTATTATTCAGCAATATTTGTGATGATAATAGAAGAATGACGATGATGAAACTAAACCATATAAAATTTTATATGTAATAACTTTAATCACCATGAATAAAAACAGAATTTTCCTTATTCCCATACTAAGCTTAAGCGCGATGATATAATCATAAGCCTCATACTTTGAAAAGTATATATATTTTTTAAAACGAAAGGATGCATTGGTTTCGCAAAGTGACTGCACCTCCTTCTCCCGTTAGTCGCACAACAATCTGGTGAGGGCACACGTCATCATCATTTTGTAGCGGTTATAACTTATGCCGCGAATTTAACCTACAACTGGATTCTTATTTAAAAGGAAACAAATTCTAGCGGGTATAACCATTACGTCATGAAGTAGGTCTGAAGGACATGGCATTTTAGTAGGGTATTATTACCCTACTATTACTATCTAGAGTAGGTTAAGCCAATTTTCTCTAGATTTAACCGCTGCATGCGTCTCTTGGGAATAGCCGAATAGGTGTGAGAAGAAATAAGGAAAAAAATAAAATAATAATAATGTGAAAGGGAGTATATTCATTCTCCAGAGAGAAAATTAAGCCAAGAAAAGAGGAGAAAAAAAAACTTGAAACAAAGTTTAGAGATAAAAAGGGCTCCAAATCTATCAAAAGGCAAGACCCCAATTGCAGAGGAAGAAGTTGATAAGGATCAGGACTTGAACAGAATTTTTTTGATAATGATGATGATGATGAAATCATCAGTGAATGAAATAGATTTGGATCAACCAGAGAAACCTAAGTACAAAATATGAGGATGTTGATTACATCATGATCATCTAGCTTATGCTTAGTACATGAATCAGGTAAATCTATGTTATTATAAATGTTGATTCAAGTTACTATACTCAAAATTCTATCCGGTGAAATTTTTATTATGCACCACATTTCACGTGATCAATTATTTGTGCACCATATTTTAAAGTGTAAAAGACGTAATACATACCAGTGCGACAAAGGAGATATTAAAGTGCGATTGTGGTTTGTAAACACTACATCATCCCATTTGACCGTATTCCAATATAACATGAGTTAAAATCTTTTGTACTGAAGTCCTCAATGCTTATATTAAGACACCATCAATTAGACATAACTAAGTAGCTAAACTGAAACACAAGCAATATTCTAGATTGCTTAATTTCTACTCATGCTGCAAAAGAGGCAAGAAAATGATGATGATGTATGCCCTCATTTAAAGAAATAGACGTTTGTGTGATCCATGATTGAACAGGTTGCGGTTTCTGTGTGAAACGACCTTTTGGTTTTGCTATGGTTAAGATTATAGCCACAACATACGAGGAGTGTAATTATTATATTCTTGGAACATTCACTCACATTGGTGGTTTACGTCACTCTAAAATGTATGTACAAATCAAAAAGTGTCCATGGAGAAGAAGGCGACAAAATGATGATGTGGTGCCCTAACCAGATAATTGTGCGACTGTTGAGAGAATATGGAGCGGTCACCTTGCTAAACCAACATCATTTCGCTTTTAAGATAATATATCCACAGAGTATGAGGTTTCTGATTACATCATCGCGCTTCTTCTTAGTAATGGAATCAGGTAAATCTATGTTATTATTCATGTTGATTTAAGTTACGATACACAAAATTCTATACGGTTTACTGATGGTGTTTCATCATCGTCATTCTTCCATTATCATCACATAATTTTCTGAATAATTGTATTCAAAGGAAAAATAGTTACATCTCTGTCACTATTTGGTTAATCAAGAACAAAAACAACCAACTAGGAAAACTCCTAGTCCCATTTGCATTAAAGTGTTATGTATTTATCATCATGGGACTGATGTTTACAGAATTCCACTTCTCTTACTAAGATCAAAATGAACTTTACTAAAGTGTGGTGTTTGTTGTGTGATTAGAATTTAGTAACTTTCTTTCCAACGATGATCAAAACAAGCTTTACTTGGTAATTGTGGTGCTTAGGTTAACCTCAACATGATAAGCTTTGTGTGTGTGTGTGTGTGTGTATATATATATATATACTTTGTGAGTAAAGTAGGAAGACCATGTCCAGCTTGTGTGTATATATATATATGTATATATATATTTTCTAAATATAATAAGAGAACTACGCAGAACAGGCTGTCTTTTGCACCACATTTCACGTTATCAATTGGTTTATGAATCATGTAAATCTATGTTATTATTCATGTTAATTTAAGTTACTATATATACACAAAATTAGGTTTATGATTATAATCGCTATGAGTAATTATTTTCTTTTGTAACATCCATTCACATAAGTGGTTTACGCCACTCTAAAATGTATGTACCAATCAAGATGTGTCTTTTCCAGAGCTGTTGCTTCACAAAAGTCCATGGAGCTACAAAATGATGATGACGCGTGCCCTAACCAGATTATTGTG
>JAJJMB010005364.1:5016738-5049912 GCA_023531105.1 Papaver atlanticum | reverse complement strand
CTCTAAAATGTATGTACCAATCAAGATGTGTCTTTTCCAGAGCTGTTTCTTCACAAAAGTGCATGGAGCTACAAAATGATGATGACGCGTGCCCTAACCAGATTATTGTGCGATGCTTGAGAGAATAGTGTACGATACTGTGAAACCAATACATTATTTCTCTTTAAAAAAAATAAACCGACAAAGTATGAGGTTTATGATTACATAATCACTATGATAAAGATTATATCCACTGCCAACGAGGAGTATTATTATTTTTCTTTTGGAACATCCATTCACATAAGTGGTTTACGTCATTCTAAAATGTATGTACCAATCAAGATGTGTCTTTTCCAGAGCTGTTTCTTAACAAAAGTGCATGGAGCAACAAAATGATGATGACGTGTGCCCTAACCTGATTATTGTGCGATGCTTGAGAGAACAGTGTGCGGTCACACTGTGAAACCAATACATTATTTCACTTAAAAAAAATAAACCCACAAAGTATGAGGTTATGATTACATAATTGCTATGATAAAGATTATATCCACTGCCAACGAAGAGTATTATTAATTTTATTTTGAAATATCCATTCACATAAGTGGTTTACGTCACTCTAAAATGCATGTACCAATCAAGATATGTCTCTTCCAGAGATGTTGCTTGACAAAATTCCACGGAGCAACAAAATGATGATGTGCGACAGTTGAGAGAACTAGGTGCGTTTATACTGCGATACCAATGCATCATTTCATTTTAAAATATATATATATCCACAAAGTATTAGGCTCATGATTACGTCATCGCGCTTCTACTTAGTATATGAATCAGGTCTATCTATGTTATTATTCATGTTAATTTAAGTTACTATACACAAAATTATATAAGGTGAAAATTGTATTTTGCACCACATTTCACGTGATCAATTGTTTGTGCACCATATTTTATTTAAACTATAAAAGACGTAACACAAATGCGACGAAGGAGACAAAATGATGATGACGTGTGCCCTCACCAGATTATTGTGCTGCAGTTGGGAGTACGAGGTCCGGTTACACTGCGAAACCAATGCATCATTTCGGTTTAAAAAAATATATCCACAAACTCATGTTATAGCCGAATACCGTCAAATGGGATGACGTGGTATTTACAAACCGCAATCGCACATTAATATCTCCACGGTCGCACTTGTATTTCGTCTTTCATACTTTAAAAATATAGTGCACACACAATTGATCACGTGAAATGTGGTGCAAACTACAATTTTCACTTTATATTGGTGACGAAGGGAGTATATTTTATTAATTTAATTTTTCAACTCACTTTATATTGGTCGCACTTAATTACCATCAGGCACACATGGGGGTCGTCCGCGGGATAGAACCTAACAGGGGTAATCCAGACGAGTCGTACTATCACCTGATTGATTATAGCTACATCCTTGAGAAGTTAAACCCCGGAACTCATGCAGTTGTCCACATCGATGATAATCACACTTTTCATTATTCTTTCATGGAACTGGGGGTATGCATTCAGGCATTCAGGGACTCGCTGAGACTTATTATTGTTGTTGATTGTACCATCCTGACTGGCAAACGTGGTGGAACTCTATTGGTAGCAGTAGGGGTCAATGCCAACGAACAAAATTACCCTATAGCTTTTGGCATTATGGACGGAGAGAATGGTGAAGCATGTAAAAAAGGGAGTATTATTATTTTTCTTTTGAAACATCCATTCACATAAGTGGTTTACGTCACTCTAAAATGTATGTACCAATCAAGATGTGTCTTTTCCAGAGCTGTTGCTTCACAAAAGTGCATGGAGCAACAAAATGATGATGACGTGTGCCCTAACCATATTATTGTGCGATGCTTGAGAGAATAGTGTGCGGTCACACTGTGAAACCAATACATTATTTCACTTTAAAAAAATAAACCCACAAAGTATGAGGTTTATGATTACATAATCGCTATGATAAAGATTATATCCACTGCCAACGAAGTTATTTTTCCTTTGAAACATCCATTCACATAAGTGGTTTACATCACTCTAAAATGCATGTACCAATCAAGATATGTCTCTTCCAGAGATGTTGCTTGAAAAAAGTCCACGGAGCAACAAAATGATGATGTGCGACAGTTGAAACAACTACGTGTGTTTACACTGCGACACCAATGCATCATTTCGCTTAAAAGATTGTGCCACCTTCTCTTAGCATATAACTAAAGATAGGTCATAGGTGGACACCTGGGTTGCACGGACGCTCCATTTTCTGAGCCGTGTCCGCGTCGGACACGGGATGCGCGTTGGACGCTGACACAACGCGTGTCCGACGCACCAATTTGCGCGTCCTGCGCGCGTCTGGTTTGGACGCACTGATGACTGGGGTTTGAAGCGTTTTTTTTCTTCATTTTCATTTAAATTTCTTCCATTATTTTTACTATTATTAACTAAATGAAGAAATGCGAACATTTAGATCAATCATCTAGGTCTTTATTAAGGTTTTGTAATTGGAAATGACATCACTTATACCCTTGGTTGGGCATGTGTTGTTCTAAGAATGCATTTTAATTGTGCCATGTGTTTAATAGTGATTGATTGCTTGATCTTCGGTGTGTATAAACAAACGATCTTTTCTTTTGAAATTTATACACATGTAGCATCATTTTCTAATTTTTAAGATCGAAACACTTAACTTTGTTGTACAAATACATGATTGTATATATAAATAATATATAAATAAAATATGTATATAGTGTCCGCGTCCTAGTTTTTTGAGAATTTTATAGTGTCCGCATCCGCGTCGTATCGTGTCCGCATCTGTGCAACCCAGGTGGACACAATTTCAAGAATAAAAGGGCCTGGGTCCCACTATGTAATTCCATATTAAATAGACTGATAAGACTTTTCGGTCTCTATCTCCACATTCTGTACATTACCAAAAGAAGGGTCTTGGCCCTAGAGGTCTATTCTAATTTCTACAGGGAATGAAGGGTCTTGTCCATAGAAGTCTATCCGAAATCTGGAGCAATGAACCCATCTGACAATGTGACATGTCACCATGCCATGGATAATTGATTAATTAACTGGATACGCAATGGGCATGGTTTTATATATTATTGAGTATCCCCAAAACCAGCTGTGACTGTGATCAAAACAAATCGACCAAGAAGCTTTCATGCACATTTCCGCAGGTTTAGACTGGGCCTCTTCGGCCTGGCACGTAGAAACAAAAATGGATCACAATACAACAGCGGACTCAGTGGCGCAAGAAGCAAGGATCAGAATACTTCTTCAACACATATCAAAGCACTTGCACCAACGAGTGAAAAAAGAGTGCATATAAAAATGGATTATCCAATTAATGTTGTTTGGAGTAATGAGTACCCTCCCAAAATTAATTTCTTTCTTTGGCTTCTCTCTATTGATCGGGTAGCCGAATCCCCTTTCAGTTCTCCTTTTTTTGTTCGGTTGTAATCATTGGGTTAAGGTACCCACCTTAAGTGTCTTTTTTCAATGAAATGACCGATCAAAAAAAAACTACTAATATCTTTGATAATAATGAAATTGTAGATCTGTATTACTATATATATTTCTTCTTTTCATCACATAAAAATTAAAAAATACTAATAATAATATTGAAGATGGATCATTATCCAATGGAATTCAAACACAAGTGTGAAGCTTACTCAAGATAGATTCATCTGTGTAAGGGAAAAGATTCGTGAGAAACTCCTTTCAAGGATTTATTAAGGTTTCACCCATTTTCCACCCACACTTTTCCTATTTGCCACCCTCGTTGGAATTCCAAAAATAATTCTACTTTTCAATTCTATTTTTACCTATTTACCACCTACAAAATTCTTATTCTCCATTAATCTCTATATTCAGTAAAAAATGATTAAAAAGTGTTAACACTGCAAAAGTCTCCTTCTCCATCCCCACCAACTGGACTACTAAAATTCAAATTTGTTTTTCATTCATATATATGTGCAACTAATTATATATGATTAATTCGGACATATATGGTCATTGTGTATTTCTATCGATTGATTATATATGATTCTCATATACTATTATATTCTTATCTTTTCTGATATTTTAATTCAATAAAAAACGTCGAGGTTGTGTTTGAATTGAGATAGGACTGTTTGTGTGGTCGGAAGATTCTAGTAGGTGGAGATGATCTAACCTTCGGTGTTTGGAACCCCTCTAAGTGCAGTACCATTTAAATGTCGCAATGACATCTCTTGACGGCTAAAACTAAAATTGTAAGTAAGGATTCCATTAGCTAATTTTTGATATCATTGTTTATTCTTTTTATAGGATGTGTCAACTTTGCTACACACACCGAAAAGGAGGACCGAGAATTGCACTTCGGAGAAATCCGACGGTCCTGGAATGGCTCTGAGCATTGGGATAGGAAGTGGGGCAGAAGTGGGCCCCACCCTCCCTCTCACACGGTGCTTAGCTCGGTACTCTTCTTCGGTGTATCTATCATTTTCGGAAGGAATTAGAGATGAATTGCAGGAGCGTAGCATAAATGCCCATTGATTTCAGAATACATCGCATTTAACGGAAAACACAACTTATCAGTCAAAATACAAGTGAGAACATAACTAATGACTCAAAAACATGTGGGCAAAATATTTTTTCAAAAAATCTTAACAAACCGCCGAAAAAACTAAACAAAAACCGTGCACTCTCACATCCGCTCAATAATGGACCCCTCCTGCTAATCTCCTGACACATAGGACCCGCCCCTCTGTGAGGGGCGGTTTTTACCTTGTTTGTTTTTGCGGTTCGTATAGAACTGCTAGATTGACTTCCCACCGTTGGATCACACACACATCAAAACCGGTGGAAATTATAGTATTTGTCGTTAGAAAATAGGTCCTTGTATTTCAGTTTTATTTCTTCTGTAATACCTTAGTGAACCGATTGCTTTTCTTGTTTAGACAATTGTCCCTTGCTGCTCTCTACGTCCCTTTGCTGCTCTCTCCCAAGTGTCCTTAAGTGTAGAATTCGTTTAATAAAATATTAAATCTGTGACATTATCATTTTTGTGGATATACAGTCTAGACTGACACCATCTTCGTAAAGCTAACACTAGACTCTACGAAGAATTGTAGAGGCGAAATGACAGATCAAAAAAAAACTGTTAAATGTCATGTACTAGTAAAGAAACGACGCGTCATGAGGGAAGGCTATGGTGGAGGATTGCGGTGACGTCTAGCATTTTCGTGTTTTAGTGCTGGTTTTTCAGCTTATCGAGTTGGTTGATAATCTACTCTTATCGTGTACGACTGACAATTTTATATAATCTAATCCAAGATCGTATTGTCTTTTCAAAAAAGAAGCGTTGTTCGAGTTCCCGATGAATCATAAAAAATAAAACATTATGGAAAATTGGATACCGACTAGACACGATAACGGGTGGGTCACTGGGGTGTAACGGATAAACGAGTGCGTGAAAAATAATATTATATTTATTAGTTTATAGTTTTATCCTGATATATGTGTACAATTTTTTTTAATAAATAATTTTTTATGTAAATTTTAATATTATAAAAAAATTAGTTTTTCTCACATTTAAAAATAATAATTTATTATTAAAATTCATTTGTATTATTGATAAATGATGAATTTTTATTTTAAAATATTATTTTTATGGAATTTCATGAATTGATTTCAAAAGAATAATTTATTTATTTATTATTAAAATATAATTATTAATATTATAAATATTAATTATTATGTTATAAATATTAATTTAATAGTATTATATTTATATTATAATAGATATAATATTTTTAATAAATAATTTATACAATTTTTAAAATTAAATACTTTTACAATTTTTTAATATTAAATATATGATATTTAAGTAATTTTTTTAAATAAATAAATGTTAAAAATATTAAAATAATACAATTATCAATTTCTTACGCAATCATGCAAAACACATCAATTTCGAAGGATGAAATTCATTTTCAAGAGAGTTTGAATTCTAGGGAGTTGGAACTCCATAGAATTCAAACTCCTTCCGTGCCAAACGTAGCCTTAATGCATTGGCATCAAGTCTTCAGACATTTTTTCATGGTTTTTATGGCGGTCCATTAAGAATGGTTAATTTCTAAAGTGTAGGGGGTCCCGCTTTTGATATGGGTTTGTGTCTGTGCGGTTTTTTATACGGTTTTTTGTTAAGATTTTTTGATTTCTAAAACAAAAATCAGTGGTTCTATATGAACCGAGGGAAAAAAACTAAAGCAAAACCGCCACTCACAGTTTTTTATTTATTTATTTGTGGGTTCCAGTGGGCCCAGCCCCTCGGGAGACGTGCAGGGGTGGCTTTGTGTGTGGCGGGTTTTTGTTGTTGTTTTTCCGCTCGGTTCATCAAGACTTTTTGAACAAAAATAATCAATTTCCAAACAAAAATTCTTTACATACCATGTATATGAACAACCTAAAAACAACGTACTCACATGAATTTTTTCAGCTGGGTCCCATGGCATTCAACATGGGACCAATGTCTCTCAACGGGTTAATCATATCCCTCCATAGGGTATATTGTTTAGATGTTGTTTTTTAAGTTGTCTATTTAGAACTACTCCAGACTTGATGGACCAGAAATTTGAACCTAAACCCAAATGTGGTTTTAGCAAAAAGTCTGTATGGACCATCCAAATGGATCACATAAAAACCGTGTAGACACAAGCATTTTAAATTAGAATATTCTTAATCTTAAATTATAGGGAGGTGAATAGGGAGGTGGGAAGGAGGAAGTTGAATAACAATATAACATTAAAGTTTTAATAGAATAAGAGAAGAATAATCAATATCTTATGCACATGTATAAGGTGTAAACCCTAGTTGATAAGGTGTAAACTCTAGTCCGTTATTTGAAGAATCTAATACGGCTAAACATCTAGTATAAAAGAGAGGAGCAGTCTGTAGAGAAAGAAGTGAAAAATCAAGTTATAATAGGGAAAAGATAAATGAAAATCTAAGTCAAATTGCGTAGGAGTCCAACATATATAGGGTTGAATTACAATGGTTACCGTCAAAAAAAAGTTTTCTCTTCAGAGTTCCAGGACTGATGATTTCTGGTCAAATTTTCATAGTCTGCAAAACCTGATTCAAGAGGAGAGTGAAAATATTGGTCTTTCTGATAAGTTCAGTCTAATTCTCGGAGAACTGGAACAGCTGCATCAGTTAGCTACTACTCCAAGACAACATATAATCAATGCTCAAGTTCTGTCGGATTTTGTTTGTAAACTATCATTATCTATCAAGACTTTCAGGAACAAAACTAGTCCTACTGATTTCATAACTTGTATGCTTCACAAATACGGTGAAAAAAATAGCTCAAATCAATCCAGATCATTGAAGTGGAATGAAATTGGTAAAGATGTATGTGATTTATTCGGTCACGTGTCTTTATGTTCTATTATCATGGTTGCTGAACCAAATAAGAAGAAGATGGTTTCGAAGAAACGTATGAGATCCATAATGGAAGTTGACTATCCAGAAGATCTAGACGGCAACGCAATAGTGGAGAAGACAGAAACTATTAAGAATATTGCTACTATGTTTGAGGTTTTGAAGACGAGGAAGAAACCAGTAAAGTTCGAAAATGTTATTATCAACAGAAATTCGTTTGCGCAGACCGCAGAAAATTTATTTGCGCTTTCTTTTCTGGTAAGCATGGGTAAAGCTGAAATTAAAGGTGATGATGGTCATCAGGTGGTTTCATTAAGAAATGCACCAAATTCAAATTTAATAAAATACGGGGAAGTTCAGTGTAAGCAGTTCATACATATGCTTGGTTACAAGGACTGGAAAATGATGAAAGATTTAGTTGGTGTTGGGGATGAGGTTATGCCACATCGCAACTCAGTTAACATTGAAGGGGATCTCTCTGCGGGTAACTTTTTGAAACTAGAAAATGTGTAACTACAAGCATGGTTAACTGAAGGAGTCTCGATAGTAGCTAGGTAATTGGATTTCACTTCAGGCTGCTGTCATATGGTGGTTTTTTTGGAGTTGTTTTGAGACATAGCTTCTGCAGAACAGAGTCTGCGTTGAAGGATAGAAAGTATTCGGAAGGAAGGATGCATGGGTTTACCAACTTATTATTAACTGCGTTGTGTTTCTATTGTTAAGTCTGTAATTTTGTATCTATGCGTGTTTAAAGAAGAAGCATCTTGACATGGTTATTATGGATTCTCAAGTCTCTATGTTTATACTCCCTCCTTCCTCGTTTAGATGCCAAAATACTGGATTTTGAATGAACATTAAGAAACACAAAGAACATAGTTTTTTTTCCACAATTACCCTAGGCTAGTAGTTAAGATTCCTAGTTTTTAGAGGGTTTCCTTTTTAGGGCATGATTCTGTAGGACCTCCCATGTACCCTTTCCGGGCACGGCCACATAGCACCGATACTGTCCCCACTTGACCACCTTGAGGTTAGGTGTGGGGTTTTGATCCAAAAGGCATCGGTGCTATGTAGGGAGAATGTCTAGCTTATGTATCACCATATGGAACTTGTCTTCCTCCATGTGGGACTATCCTTAGCTATCCCATGTGTGACTCACATGTGTGTATTGAGCCACATAACTCCAACAATCTCCTCCTTGGCGAGAATACACACCACCTCGCCACCTCCGTATGCTACCAATCGAACAATGATTACTGCCACCAGATGCTCTTGGAACACTACTCATACTTGAGCTTCCCGACTCCATCTGCGACCTTCCGACTACCGGCATTCCATAACCACTCTTCAGCCCGACTCCCGGTAGCTCCACCTTGCTCTGATACCATTCTGTAGGACCTCCACGGACCACCGCACCCTTTCCGGGCACGACCATATAGCACCGATACTGTCTCCACTTGACCACCTTGAGGTTAGGTATGGGGTTTTGATCCAAAAGGCCTCGGTGCTATGTAGGGAGAATGTCTAGCTTATATATCACCATATGGAACTTGTCTTCCTCCATGTGGGACTATCCTTAGCTATCCCATGTGTGACTCACATGTGTGTATTGAGCCACATAACTCCAACAATCTCCACCTTGGCGAGAATACACACCACCTCGCCACCTCCGTATTCTACTAATCGAACAATGATTACTGCCACCAGATGCTCTTGGAACACTACTCATACTTGAGCTTCCCGGCTCCATCTGCGACCTTCCGACTACCGGCATTCCATAACCACTCTTTATCCCGACTCCCGGTAGCTCCACCTTGATCTGATACCATTTTGTAGGACCTCCACGGACCACCGCACCCTTTCCGGGCACGGACACATAGCACCGATACTGTCCCCACTTGACCACCTTGAGGTTAGGTGTGGGGTTTTGATCCAAAAGGCCTCGGTGCTATGTAGGGAGAGTGTCTAACTTATATATCACCATATGGAACTTGTCTTCCTCCATGTGGGACTATCCTTAGCTATCCCATGTGTGACTCACATGTGTGTATTGAGCCATACAACTCCAATAGATTCCATGTTAGAGCATCTCCAATGCTACGGGTGGAGGTCTTAAAAAGACATGACACCTAGAGTTTAACAATTGTAAAAGTTTGTCTCCATTCTCCAATGCTAGGGTCAAGGTTAAGAAAAAGACAATTATGACATGGCTTCCATCTGAAAGGAAGGGGTAAAGGAGAATTAGAATCTTATGTAACAATTGGGAATTTTAAGATTGTGATTTGCTCGTTTGAAGATTGAGAATGTAGATTAAGTTGGAGTACATGTGTCATCTGTGACTAACAACTTAGCAGTGTGCTTTAATTTTTTTTGAAACAAAGACATAAATTATGTAGTTGAGCCTTAGACTTCACGGCGTTCATCACATGAAGACGAAGAACTACTAAGGGGAGCTTGTGGAACTTCATCGACAAAAGGTATATGGAGACTGAAACTCATCTATCACTTGGAAAGTCTATTTCTACTCTATCTCCTATATTGAGACATAAGTTGTATTACGATATAGTTTTGTATATCCACATTTGAGATTTCGAGCTGAGTTTATCTCGCTTACATATTTCTCGAAATATGTGTTGGCAAGCTTTCGATTCGACCAAGTTCATCTTATTGATAAGCACGTAAGTGTGACGCATTTTCACCCATAACTACATTATCTAGGACTCATTTTATTTATAATAAAGTTGTTTTAAGTGTTTTCTAGGAAATAAGCTCTTGCGGCAAAATTGGATCGAAAAGTGGTGATTTGCACCCATAAGACATGTGCTAAAGGGACTCCATGAACGGATAAGGGGCGACTTTCTTCTTCCACATTTAAACAACAGAAGTTGGCGGGAAAATGTTGCAGCACACGACCAGATTAGGGTTCAAGATTTAACCAAGAAATAGTGAGGTTCAAACGCTGGTAATGGTCTTGGATTCGTTCAAAATTGGTTGGATAATCGGATTTAAAGAAATCAGGGTTCACGGGTTTTTGGTTGTTCATCTGCGTACATTTGTGAAGTGTTTCGACTGAGATTTAATCGGACATTTAGTTGGTTTTGGTTGGGAAATGACCTGTTTCATTAAAAAAGGGAATGTATATGCCCTAGAATCGATTGAAAAGGAAGTTACGTGGAGTTGGAAGAAAAACAGAGTATATGCACGTACATGGGTTATTCTCGGGATTTTATGAGTAATTTTGGGAGTGTTAACTGTGGCTGGACGGAGTTGGACTCGTGCTGATTGATTACTGAGTATGTTGGAGTGTGTCAAAACCATGCAGACGCGTGATGGAGCTAATAAAGGAAGATTATTCTCACAACTAACCGTGGAAGATAAACATGATTATTACGGGATTATTCGCATTCAGTCTAGAGTATCTCGGTGTGTTGAGTATAAATAGGTTTCCATAATACCATACAAGGGGTGTCGAGAGTTTGGGGAGCTGGGGAGAGCCAGAGAAGAAGAAATCCGAGTTTTACAAAACTCGGTTTCTGCTGCTGCTGATGAACATCAAGAACACGAAGAACAAAAGCCCGTAAAGGAATGTTGTTGCAAACTGTCGCTTAATTGCGGCAGTTCCCAACTCCTTTCCAGCGACTGTGCAACAGTGTTTACAACACTTGTCTTTTATCGTTCATTTTGTGACGATTTTTGTGCGTCGCAAAATCCTGTTCTACACCATTTTCTCTTTATTTCATCGTTGTAAACCATTTTTGAGCCTAAATAAATATTTTGAGAGTACGTCTACTATGATGAGCTAAACCCCAAAATTGGGGCGATAGAGGAAGCCTTATTTCACACTTGGGTAATTATATTTAATTCTTTTCATGACTTTTGCACTAATTTTAATTGAAATTATGATTTGATTTAATTAGTTGTCATTTGATTAGATGGGTCATGCTTAGCTTAGGTGATTTGATGTCCCATGCTTAACATTTACATCTAATATTTTGAGAATCTATCTTGGCAAAAATAAGAGTCACTTTATTTTATATTTTTATTGAGCTATAATTGTTAAAAGAATTATTATTTGAACCTTAAGAAATGAATTTGGTGGCATCCTAAGCCCTAATACCTCTCGCCCACTTTGTTAATATTTTTGTACATAATTTTTATTAAATTTAAAAACTCGAATCTTCATAAGTCTTAGAGTTCGAATCCTATTTACCACTACTACAACAAAGTTGAAATCACATCACTTATATCATGAGAAAATTTCCGAGTAACATCTTACATGGTTTGTGTGATACAATCATTTGTTGTAGTCTTGGAATGTTTCGTTATGATTATTTCAATATCTTGAAAATTGCTTTGATGCTAATAGTGTGTGACAACGGCTATTGTCATCCTCTAAGAAAGTTTCAATGATTGAAATAAAAAGCTTAGAATCATGTAACCATGTTTGGATATAAACATAGTGTGTTATGTTATCACATTTGTGTGTAAGTCCAAAACCGGGAATCTGAAGTATGCATACCCGTACGCGTACTGGAGGTTGTTGGATGTCTGGGCAAGTACTCTTTGGGCTTAATCTGCCTCTGTCTTTGTTTCTTCAAAACTTGGTCGTCTACTTCAATTACAGCTACAACTTCAGCTTTTTCCGCTCCCTCCTATGGATTTTCTTCTGGCAGCTTAAAAACTCTCTCTAAATTCTCAGTATCAAGGTTTAATACCAGGCTCAGACAATCTGTATTTCAAAATATTAAGAACCGTAGTTTCACTGCTGCTTCATCTTGTTCCATTCTGACAATTTCACGGTTTTATCTTGAGGCCACTCGGCCGATATTTTCTTCCCTAGGTATTCAACATGCATGTCAAAATATCATTAGAAAAAAAACAATGCACCAACGTTATCTCTTATGGTAAATATTTTGGAACCGACTTACTTGTTTTATATTCAGACCTGATGGTACACTCGCCCCCAATCGCCGTAGTATAGTGGTGAATCTTTTACATGTAGCCTGCGTTTCGAGGTTATACCGACTCCAAACCTGTTGACGATACGCTTCACGTTCTTCTTGTTCCCTTTGTTGTATTTCCCGAGAACGCTGTTTTTCTTCCTCTTCTTCTCTTTTTTGTTGCTCCAGTAATTCAAGGTTTTTTCGTGCCTCCTCTTCCTTTCTTTGTTTTTCTAGCATTTCACGCTTTTTTTGTTCCTCTTCTTCTTTATCCTTTTCTTTAGCCAATTCTTCCAGCTTTTTTTTGATTCTCCTCTTCCTCTTTTTGTTTGTTCTCAGCACATGTGTGTTTCTTTATTCTGTTGGGTCGGTTGGCTTAAGTTAGGATCCTGTTCACTATGGGAACCAGATTCACTGTTTGTATACGGTGGGTCAATTAATAAAGGAACGGAGGGAGTTCTAATCATTAGTGGAAGCTTATTTCATATTTAATTGTAACTGCAGGATCATAGATTACCCAAACAATGTGGGACTAATAATCTCAACACGCCCCTCACGTGTGGCCTCATTGGGTCTAACACGTGGACAATTAAATCGGGTGACGTGGAGTAAATAAGCGGTCTAATGACTCATCGCAAATAGCCTGCTCTGATACCATGTTAAAGTCTGCGGGCATCCAACTCAAAACCAATTGGCTATGAGTAGAAAGGCCCTTAGGATTATAAACCGCAGGATCTTAGATTTCCCAAACAATGTGGGACTAATAATAATCTCAACACGTGTTTTCCGGAAAACCCCTTATGTAATTCAACTTTACATCTCCTTGATTTGATGTTCTACAGCTGTGAAGAAACCCTATTCTTATCTCTCTCAATCATAGCTTCTATGGTTACTGTATTTGATAAGGGAGAAGATAAGATGGAGAGAAATAGAAACTAGGAGATTGATTGAAGGAGGCTGAGAAGGTGGCTATGCTCAGAGTTGGTCGGGGATGGAAGTGATGGAGGGAGGTGAAGTGATGATGACATATGCCCTAACCAATGCATCATTTCGGTTGATGATGACATATGCCCTAAATTATTGTGCGACAGCTGAGAGATGGAGGTGCGGTTACTTGGCGAAACCAATGCTTCATTTCGGTATAAAAAAATATATCCACAAAGTACGAGGTTTATGATTATATAATTGTTATGAAAAATATTATATTCACCGCGAACGAGGAGTACTATTATTTTCTTTTGAAACATCCATTCACATAAGTGGTTTACTTCACTCCAAAATGCATATACCAATCAAGATGTGTCTCTTCCATAGCTCCAAGAGTGCTTCAGAGTTAAGCTAAGGTTATTTTAGTAACCATCCAGACTCTTTTTCCTTATAAAACGAAAGAGGTCGGCAACCATGTAGGTGAGTTATCCCCTTCTCTATACCCTCACTGACCTACTAATCGTATACTGAATTGCATCTTAAATCCCACACCCAATACATTAACCTAAATCATTATTACAGACAAAAAAACAGCAGCAAAAGCACAAAACCCCTAACTTTCCGAATGCTCAATACTAATGCTTGCTTTCCAATGTATTCTTCTTAATCAATAGAGTTAGAAAGCACACAAAACTTCCAACTTTGCGGATGCCCAAGAATCATTCAATCTTCTATCTTAGTGCTTGTTAATAATTGTTAAAAACTTCAGTATACTTATCTTTCTTCCTCGCATCTCCGGCAACAGTATATTGCCTCCAATGGAAGGTAAATACATTTCTGCTTTGGTCTTTTTCTTATGTAAGCATGCTGTTTTAACGAAGTGATTGTTTTACTAATTTTTTCAATTGGCATGCAGTTAACCTCAGCCACAACCTCACTTCACCTTATAGTTTCACGTGGAGGATTGAGAAAGTTTCTGAATGGTTGGAATTCTGTTTCACATATTGTTGAGAATTGTTGAATTAATGAAAGTATCCGACATTTAACACTTTTGCACTGTTGTTTGATTTAGGCTAAAAAGAGCAACTCAAATACAAAGTATTACTATAAGAGTTCTGTTAGACCATTGTGCGGTGTTGCAAGGGACTTGAAGAAGTTAATGACGGATGAACACTTAAAAGCCCTGGAGAAATTTCCATTGGATCTTTCGGATTCTTGAATACGCTGTAAGCCATAGGGGAATCTATGAAAAACCGTGATAACAAGGCATTCGATGTTCAAGTCTACAATGGATCTGTTGATAGTCATCCTTGGTTTATAGCTATTCAAGAATCTGAAATATCAAAACAGCATCGTCCATCAATACAAAAAATGGGTACTAAGAATTTGTATGACAAACACCATCAATTCGACATATATTACTGTTAGGTAATGTGATGTGTAATTTATATTCTTCACATGAACTATTATGTTAGTTTATATTCTTCACATGAAGATTGATCACGTGAAATGTGGTGCAAAAGACAGCCTGTTCTGCGTAGTTCTCTTATTATATTCAGAAAATATATATACATCTATCTATTCTATTATATAAAGGGAACTACCCTTAGCTGTCCATCTACAGTAAATGAAGCTGCAACTTTTGAAAATCCGAATTTTCCCATAGTTTTATGACTGTAATAAATATACCATCTAAATTAAATGAGGGGAAGGTATAATGGAACCCAATTAAGAACCATTATTCCAGGAGCTGAACTTCTTAAGAGTACTCAAGCTCTTTCATCGTTCTTGCTACTGATAAAATTGATAGGTATGGTTTTATTAATGGTGATTTTAAGGTTGAATTGCTATTAGTTTTATGATCGAAATTTATTTTTGGAAGTTACTGATTTAGTGTTTGTGCTTTCGAGATTTAGGTGATTCAGTGATTTGTATCGGTTTTGGATGGGAAGTCCTCTGTATGTCTTTGGAAGATGAAGATGATTTTGCAAGAGAATTTGTGTTATAGGATTTGTTGGTAGGTTATTTCACATCAAGTGTTTGATAAAAAGTTTAACAGAAGAAAAAACTATTACTGCTACGGTGCCATCTTTTGTATATTTTTGTTTGCAGGTTTTGAATCTTTTGATTAAACTGATCATTTGAAGTTTAGATTTTCTGTGATTGTCCATATTGTTGTCGATATATATATATACACAAGCTGGACATGGTATTCCTATTTTACTCCCAAAGTATATATATATATGTACACAAAGCTTATCAAGTTGAGGTTAACCTAAGCACCACAATTATCAATGAAAGCTTTGTTTTGATCATCGTTTGAAAGAAGGTTACTAAATCCTAATCACACAACAAACACCACACTTTAGTAAAGTTCATTTTGATCTTAGTAAGAGAAGTGGAATTCTGTAAACATCAGTCCCATGATGATAAATACATAGCACTTTAATGCAAATGGGACTAGGAGTTTTCCTTGTTGGTTGTTTTTGTTCTTGGTTAACCAAATAATGACAGAAATGTAACTGTTTTTCTTTTGAATACAATTATTCAGAAAATTATTTGATGATAATGGAAGAATGACGATGATGAAACACCATCAGTAAACCGAATAGAATTTTGTGTATCGTAACTTAAATCAACATGAATAATAACATAGATTTACCTGATTCCCATACTAAGCAGAAGCGCGATGATGTAATCATAAACCTCATACTTTGTGGATATATTTTCTTAAAAGAGGAATGATGTTGGCTTAGCAAGGTGACCGCTCCATGTTCTCTCAACAGTCGCACAATTATCTGGTTAGGGCACCACATTATCATTTTGTCGCCTTCTTCTCCATGGACACTTATTGATTGGTACATGCATTTTAGAGTGACGTAAACCACTTATCACTTATGTGAATGGATGTTTCAAAATAAAAATAATAATACTCTTCGTTGGCAGTGGATATAATCTTTATCATATCGATTATGTAGTCATAAACCTCATACTTTGTGGGTTTATTTTTTAAAAGTGAAATAATGTATTGGTTTCATAGTGTGACCGTACACTATTCTTTCAATCATCGCACAATAATCTGGTTAGGGGACACGTCATCATCGTTTTGTTGCTCCATGCACTTTTGTGAAGCAACATCTCTGGAAAAGACACATCTTGGTAGCGGGTGCATTACACAACCCAAAAGGCATACGACGATAAGCAAATGTACCATATGGACAGGTAAACATGGTCTTTGGTTGGTCTTCGGGTGCTATGTGAATTTGGTTATAACCCGAATAGCCATCTAAGAAACAATAGTGACTATGTCTTGGCAACCTTTAGAGTGACGTAAACCATTTATATGAATGGATGTTTCAAAAGAAAAATAATAATACTCCTCATTGGCAGTGGATATAATCTTTATCATAGCGATTATGTAATAGTAGGGTAATAATACCCTACTAAAATATGTCCTTTAGACCTACTTCATGACGAAATGGTTATACCCGTTAGATTTTGTTTCTTTTTAAATAGGAATCCAGTTGTAGATTAAATTCGCTGCATAAGTTATAACCGCTACAACATGATGATGACGTGTGCCCTCACCAGATTGTTGTGCAACTAACGGGAGAAAGAGGTGCGGTCACACTGCGAAACCAATGCATCCTTTCGTTTTCATTTTTTTTTTTTTTTCAAAGTATGAGGTTTATGATTATGTCATCGCCCTTATGCTTAGTATGGGAATCAGGTAAATTTCTGTTTTTATTCATGGTGATTAAAGTTGTTACACATAAAATTGTATACGGTTTAGTTTCATCATGGTCATTCTTCTATTATCATCACAAATATTGTTGAATAATAAAATAAAAACAGTTATATCTCTGTCATTATTTGGTTAATCAAAACCAGTACATCGAAAGAGGAAAACACGACATCTTCCAACTTGACCTTATTCCGCAATAAGTTGAGAAATCTTTGCGATTAACCAAGAAAAAAAACAAACAACGAGGAAAACTCCTAGTCCCATTCGCACTGAAGTGCTATGTATTGATCCTCTTGAGACGGATGTTTCCAGCACACTTACTTTGATCACATGGGATTTTACTAAAGTGTGGTGTTTGTTGTGCAAGTAGAATGGGTGAAATACAGATGTACCCCTGTTTTTATGTGCGCATACAGATGTACCCAGTTTTTTTCACTTTTACAGATGTACCCCTGTTTTGACCGTTTTTTTTGGAAAAACGGTAAACCCAGAGTTATCCTCCACGTGTACTGTTAAGTCCACTAAAAAGACTGTTGAGTCCTTCACATCACTGAGTTCATTCGTTATCTGTACAACTCGCCAATTTCATTCGTTTACTTAGATTTGTCATCTCCTAACTTTGATATATACCAACATCACAGCCAATGCGCTCAACTAAAGTTCCATCTGCAGTAACAATCCGTTCAATCCGTCTCAAACTTGGTCACAGCGACACCTTCCATCTAAGAAGCATCTCAACCAACACCACTGGTTCCATTAAAATTAACCCACCGATCAGACATAACACCATTCAATATATCATCCCCCAACTCCGGCCACAGCGACAGCCTCACTCACTGATTCAGAGACCATTTCATGCCCTCCAATTCTCAAAGACAGCTACCATTTCTTCAATTGAAATTGACATACCAACTAGACATCTGTATAGCACCACCAGTTCGATTCGAAGCTTGATTCCATATACATTGTACTTGAACATCTCAGGCCATCTAACCATTATTCCAACAGCGCGTCAAAACCACCTTCTAAAACTCGACCCACTGCACTAGCTTGCTTTCTCTTGGACTTCTAATTTCTTCCCCATCTGGTTGCAACCAACTCAACACTTCCCATAATATTGTACCAGGAAAAAACAAATCCAGACCATTACAAAAGTCCGACCACAACATCTTAACCTTCCATTTCCTGCCTCTCTAGAATTCTTCTTTCAGGCAATTCCTCGAACAACTTCTGGGCAGTTTTATGTTTGTCTCAAGGTATGTTTGAGGCTGATTTGGGCTCCTCGTTATAGCTGTCTTGACCTGCAAACAAGAGATTCATCCACACCACACATTCATAATCATTTATGAACTCTAAAAACAACTTAATCTCGACCAAACATCGCCCTAAAACAATCGGAAAAGTGGCCACTCAGCGCTGTTTTTCAGGCATAAAATCAGTCCAAAAGTGAAACAAATCTGAACCCATCTGAACCCAAATCATCATATGCTTCAAATTCCCGTGCTGGTGCTAATTTCTGATACCCTTTTTAACCTCTCAAAAATAATTACGAAATCACAGCAGCAAATCCTTGGCACATAATCACCAGTTTCACTTTTTAGTTCAGTTGGTCGAGAGATAAAGAGCAAGACGTCTGTCACCAACCTCATCTACAATTCCATGTTCACGCCATGAATATCCCTTAGCTTCCACCAACAGATGTCAAAGAAAACTAGAGGAAATGAACACCAGCTCCTTGATTTAAGAAATGCAACTTTCTTTTGTTTTGAGAAATAAGAGAAAGTGCTGAACCTAAGGGACATAACTATAATTTGATATTAAACATCTCATCTCGGTCAACGATATGTTGACTGACTTCCACGAGAAATTCAAAAATGTAACAGAGTTGGATGGAAAACTGAGAACAGGTGTATATTTGTAACTTTGAAAAAAACGGGGTACATTTTTCTATCGGGTATAATATTGGGGGTACATCTGTATATAATCCTAGAATTTAGTACCTTCCTATCAAAAGAAGATCAAAATGAGCTTTCATTGGTAATTATGGTTCTTAGGATAACCTCAACTTTAAATTAAGCTAAAGCGAATATATATACTGTATATAGTTTGCGAGCAAGATAGGAAGAACATGTCCAGCCTGTTCTGCGTAGTTCCCTTATTATATTCAGAATATATATACACAAGATGGACATGGTCTTCCTATTTTACTCAGAAAGTATATATATATATATATATATATATATATATACACACACACACAAATCTTATCATGTTGAGGTTAACCTAAGCACCACAATTACCAATGAAAGCTCGTTTTGATCATCGTTGGAAAGAAAGTTACTAAATTCTATTCGCACAACAAACACAACACTTTAGTTAAGTTCATTTTGATCTTAGTAAGAGAAGTGGAATTCTGTAAACATCAGTCCCAAGATGATAAATACATAGCACTTTAATGCAAATGGGACTAAGAGTTTTCCTAGTTGGTTGTTTTTGTTCTTGGTTAATTATTCGCAGAGATTTCTCAACTCACTGCGGAATAAGGTCAAGTGGAAGATTTCATGTTTTCCTCTTTGGATGTTTTTGTTTTTTGTTAACTAAAGAATGATGATGACGTGTTCCCTCACCAGATTGTTGTGCGACTAACGGGAGAAAGAGGTGCGGTCACACTGCGAAACCAATGCGTCCTTTCGCTATAAAAAATATATATATTTTTCAAAGTATGAGGTTTATGATTACATCATCGCCCTTATGCTTAGTATGGGAATCAGGTAAATTTCTGTTTTTATTCATGGTGATTAAAGTTATTTTACATAAAATACTAAGCAGAAGAACGATGACGTAATCATGAACCTTATACTTTGTGGATATATACCTTTTAAATAAAAATGATGCATTGGTGTCGCAGTGTATCCGCACCTAGTACTCTCAGTTGTCGCACATCATCATTTTGTAGCTCGGTGGACTTTTGTCAGGAAACAGCTTTGGAAGAGACACATCTTGATTGGTATATGCATTTTGGAGTGACGTAAACCACTTATGTGAATGGATGTTTCAAAAGAAAATAATAGTACTCCTCGTTGGCGGTGGATATAATCTTTTTCGTAGCGATTATATAATCATAAACCTCATACTTTGTGGATAATTTTTAAACCGAAATGATGCATTGGTTTCGCCAAGTCACCGCACCTTGGTATCTCAGTTGTCGCACAATAATCTGGTTAGGGCATATGTCATCATCATTTTGTATCTCCGTGGACTTTTGTCAAGCAACATCTCTGGAAAAGACGTATCATGACTGGTACATACATTTTAGAGTGACGTAAACCACTTATGTGAGTGGATGTTTTAAAAGAAAATTATAATACTCCTCGTTGGCTGTGGATATAGTCTTTCTCACAGCGATTACGTAATCATAAACCTCGTACTTTGTGGGTATATTTTTTTTAAAGCGAAACGATGCATTGGTTTGCAGTGTAACCGCACCCTTTTCTCTCGACGGTCGCACAGTTATCTGGTAAGGGCACACGTCATCATCATTTTACAGCCTTTTTCTCCTTGGACTTTTGTCGAGCGACAGCCCTGGAAAGACACTTCTTGGTTGGTACATACATTTTAGAGTGACGTAAACTACTTAAGTGAGTGGATATTTCAAAAGAAAATAATTCCTAGTTTGCTGTGGATTTAATCTTTATCATAGCGATTATGTAATCATAAACCTAATACTATGTGGATAATTTTTTTAATGCGAAATGATACATTGGTTTCGCAGTGTAACCGGACCTCGTACTCCCAACTGTAGCACAATAATCTGGTGAGGGCACACGTCATCATCATTTTGTCTCCTTCGTCGCACTTGTGTTATGTCTTTTATACTTTAAAATATGGTGCATAAACAATAGATCACGTGAAATGTGGTGCAAAATACATTTTTCACCTTATATAATTTTGAGTATAGTAACTTAAATTAACATGAATAATAACATAGATATACCTGATTCATATACTAAGCAGAAGCGCGATGACCTAATCATGAACCTCATACTTTGTGGATATATATTTTTTAAGCTAAATGATGCATTGGTGTCGCAGTGTAAACGCACTTCGTTCTCTCAACTGTCGCACATCATCATTTTGTTGCTCCGTGGACTTTTGTCAAGCAACATCTCTGGAAGAGACATATCTTGATTGGTACATGCATTTTAGAGTGACGTAAACCACTTATTACTTATGTGAATGGATGTTTCAAAACAAGAATAATAATACTCTTCGTTGGCAGTGGATATAATCTTTATCATAGCTACTTTGTGGGTTTATTTTTTTAAAGTGAAATAATGTATTGGTTTCACAGTGTGACTGCACACTATTCTCTTAATAATCGCATAATAATCTGGTTAGGGGACACGTCATCATCATTTTGTTGCTCCATGCACTTTTGGGTTGTGGATCTTGTTTGTTGGGTTATGTTCTTGGTTCTGTTTAAGGCCCAAATAAGAAACCAGCCATTACCTTCATCAATACAGTTATTCTTTGATGAATAAAAAGAAGAAACAACCATTGTCTTTCTTTCAGCACCGGCATCATCTCTACCTTAGCTTTGCAGTTTGGGTCTTTTGTCAGATGGTTGTTTTGATCGGATTTTAGTCGGTAATGTTTTAGATTTATGTGATCTGGTTTTAATAGTTTTGGGTTATTCATACTTGGGTACTGTGTCGGTCTTTGTAATTGTGTTCTTAGTTTTGGGTTGTTAGAATACGGGCATCCAACTTAAAACCAATTGGCTATGAGTGGAGAGGCCCTAAGGAATTATAAACCACAGGATCTTAGATGCCTAAATTTATGTGATATGGTTGTAATAGTTTTGGGTTATTCATACTTGGGTACTGTGTTGGTCTTTGTAATTGTGTTCTTAGTTTTGGGTTGTTAGAATACGGGCATCAAACTTAAAACCAATTGGCTATGAGTGGAGAGGCCATAAGGAATTATAAACCGCAGGATCTTAGATGCCCAGACAATGTGGGACTAATAATCTCAACACGCTCCCTCACGTGTAGCCTCGTTGGGTCTAACACATGGAAAATTAAATCGGGTGACGCGGAGTAAAGGCGCGGTCAAATGACTCGTCGCAAATAGCCTGCTCTGATACCATGTTAGAATACAGGCATCCAACTCAAAACCAATTAACAATGAGTGGAGAGGCCCTAAGGAATTATAAACCGTAGGATCTTAGATGCCCAGACAATGTGGGACTAATAATCTCAACATGGGTCTTGGTCTGTAATGTTGTTTCAAGATCCGTGGTGATCATCTCTGGCAGGTGCAGGAGATCCAACGTCTTTCGAGTTCATTATTTACCAACTGAAGATTCTAATCACTTTTGGTCCTTCAGCTCTTCTTCCATGGAAGAGGATGTTTTTCAGATTAATTTAAAAATTCCTTAAAAAATTGTTACTAGGTTTGTGAATCATGCTCCAAGCCTCCAACGGTTCAAGTTGTCCCGTACGTAAGCGGGTGCTACTGTTATTGGTTACTAGAGATTCTGTTACTGGAGATCCTATTACCTGAGATTCTATCATCTAAGATTCGTCACTGGGTCCTATATGATTCATTACAGTCAGTCATGTTGTACTTTGTTTGTGTCTTATAACTTTCGGGGCTATCACCCTGTTTATTTATTATAAAAAAAAAAAAAAACTTTCACTACTTGTTTCCCTAGTCCTCTCACAGGGATTTTTATGATCTGTCTATAGATTGATCATACATGGGTGTGTTCTTATCTTTAATAATTACGATATTAAGGTTGGCTTGTGGTCTGATGACTCTGATTTACATTTGCTTCAAGATTGGTCTTATTTAAAAAATATCCAACAGTAACACGACTAAACAAAAAATCCACCAAAACATATTTGGAAGAACCCAAATCATAAGACTTGACACTACTCGATCCATGACGCTATTTTTGGTAAACATGTCATGTATAATAGTGTGCATCTGAGTGTCTATGGATCTTCCCTCTATACCTTGGACGGAGAGGGAGTATTTATACAGAGTATCATTATTAATTTAATATATTCTGCGAGGGGAAAATAGAACCCTTGGGATGGGTGGAAGTTGGTTTTTTCACATCTTGTTCAAGTGCAAAATTCCTTTTCCACCTATTTTTAAAATGTTAGTTGTAGCTACTTTAGCCTTGTAATAGTATCTTGCACTTTTATTGCGAGGGAAGAGTTAACTCTGGACTGGACTATTTCAACAATTTATTAGTAACAAATAAACCTAGCATTTTTAGGGGTGACTCCAAAAGAATTAGGGGCGACACAAAAAGACAAAAAAGGTCACCCAAACGTAAAATGTAGCCATCCCTTATCTCCCGTTTTTTTAATGGCCAAACTACCCTTTACAATCGGTAGATAACTTTACAATCGGGAAGTTAATCCACAATCGGGAGTCAATTTAGTTTATATAACTTCCGAATATAAAGTATCCCCAAAATAAAATCCTCTATCTTTTGAATTTTGATTATCCTATAATCGGTAGTAAATAAAGTTATCTTGACTCCCGATTAAAGTAGACCTTTGGCTAAAATGTTACCATAATCGGTAGTGAATTTAGGTTATTTAACTCCCGAATATAGAGTAGCCCCAAAATGAGATTTTGCAAAAATTATCTATCTTTTGAATTTTGATTATCCTATAATCGGTAGTAAATAAAGTTATTTTTACTCCCGGTTAAAGTAGACCTTTGGCAAAAATGCTACCATAATTGGTAGGGAATTCAGGTTATTTAACTCCCGAATATATAGTAGCCCCGAAATGAGATTTTGCAAAAATTCTTTATTTTTTTAATTTTGGTTGAGCATATAATCGGTAGTAAATGAAGGATCCTGACTTCCGATTATACAGTGGACCTCTTTACCGAAATCCTAGCATAATCGGTAGTCAAGATAGTTCATATAACTACCGAATATAGAGGTTCCCAAAAATGCCTCTATTTTCCTAATTTGGTTGAGCCTATAATCGGTAGTCCAAATAGTTAATATAACTACCGAATATAGAGTTGCCCCAAAAATGATATTTTGCAATCGGTAGATAAAAAAAACTAAACTACCGATTATGAAGGGACATATAAGTATTTTCAACCTATTTTGTTTTTGTGTCGCCCCTAATTCTTTTGGAGTCGCCCCTAAAAACGCCAGGCAAATAAAGATGCACAAATTACTTCAACAATTTATCAGCTGCTTTAAATTTTTCACGACAAATTTCTCAAGTCGACTCTCAGGCCATCTTTCTTCATTTTTTATCCCACCGTTAAGTTATCTGCTTTATCGGCTATAAAATATAGTACATCTAGTTCGAAAGGGAAAATACAAGAGACTGACAGTCACCTGCACCTCGACATCGAAATCGTAAGCGAAAGTAATTTCGTCGTTTCGTGTGTCAAGAGTATTAGTAAAGAGGCCGAAAAGAGACTGACAGTCAGAAAAGCAAATGTCAGTTGCACATCTTGTTCCAAGATTGGAATTGCCCCTGTATCCCAGTTGTAGCAAGGCTAGAGAGTAGAGGCTAGAGAAATAGAATATGTTTTTCACCGTATATTTAAGTAAGGTGCTTCGTGCTTGTGGTTGTGGGTGGGGTATAAACGTACTGGAAAGAGAATGTGTTTTTCACCGTAGTTGATGTAATTTTGAATAGTGGTAGTAGTAGGTTCGTAAGACTTGTGAAAGCAATTGATTTTAGACTTATTTAAACTAAAAATAGAGAAAATTTAATTCCAAATTCGATTTCAAGATTGAAAATAACCAAGACACTAGATTCCATTATTACACATGAATGAATGATGGTAAAAATTCCAAAACTCTAATTATTTTTTAAATCTCTTTTTCTTAATTCACAAATGATCAAGCATATTCTCAAACATTAATTGTATCCCTTAAGCATAGATTATCTAACCAAAGTATAACCTATCTAATTGAATCACAACTAATTAGGAAAAATTATGCAAACAATTAAAATTCTACAAAGTAGTAATTGAGTGAATTATAAAATACAAATTAGAGAAAAATAGAATAGTTACCAATTATTCATGCATAAATAGCTTCCTCCGTGCCTTGGTTTCGTGAGAATTAGCTCATCATCATGGAAACACGCTCAAAATTCATCTTTATTGCTCAAAAATGGTGTTCACAATAATGAAATGGAAGAAAAACAATAAAACCGGGTTTGTAACAGTTTTATTTGTTACAAACCGAGCTGTTACGGAGAACGATAAAAATGAAGTGTTCTTGTCACTGTAGCAATACGACCCACAAGCAATTGTCGGTGTCACTGTTGGAAAACGACGGTTCGGCGTGCGTCTTATGTTCTTCGTGTTCTTCACAGCAGCAGAAAATGGAGTTTTTCTGCCACTTGATTTCTCGACTCTCTGGTTCTTCCTAACTGCTCCAAACTCTCCTTTTCCCCTCCTATACATCTCAGAAGCTATTTATAACCCAGAAACACCTCCAAATCTTTCCAATTACTCCTCAAAATCTTCACAGTAAAGGAAAATTATTCTCGGGAATAATTTCCTATTTCTTTCTCTGCATGCGTCTCTGAGCTGTTATTCCTTCCAAGATAAAGCAAAAACTCTTAGCAGAGAAGATATCCTCCCTCTTTGATCCACAAACTTTCCAATTCCAGCTCACAATGGACCCGAGATAAAAATCTTCCCCTGTTTGATGAGATTCTGTGATTTAATCGAAATGAATGCACTTACCACACCTGTTGTGATCTAACAGGCTGGTACATATCCGAAGCAAGAAGAAAATCCGACTAAATCTTCCTCAAAATATCAAAACACAATGTATGCAGGAACTGGAAATTTGAACCCAAAATTCCTGCCAAAAAAATTTCTATTCGTGAAGAAGAAGGGTGTCCCCCTAACCAAACTGGGGGTGCGAATAGCAGGTGCCTAACTGAGGTGCCCCTTATCCAAACTGAGAGTCCGAATAACAAATGTCCCTTGGGTGCCTTTAGACTTTTTATGGGGTGTTTTCAACACTTTTTTGGGGTTCCTCCGGTGTATTTCTGGGGTGCTTCTGGTGCATTTCTGGGGTGCCTTTAGTACTCTATCCTGGGGTGTAAAACACCACTTTTCGAGCCAATTTTGCCGCAAGAGCTTATCCCTAGAAAAGACTTAAAACAACTTTATTAGAAATAAAATGAGTCCTAGATAATGTAGTTATGGGTGAAAATGCGTCACACTTACGTGCTTATCAATTTCCCCCACACTTACATTTTGCTAGTCCCGAGCAAAACCTCAAGACCCGCTCAACAGCTGATTATTTGCGTAATACCAAGAGTGACCCGCTCAACAGCTGGTCATGTGAATCAAAAGAATAGACCCGCTCAACAGCTGGTCATTTGTGTAACATCAAGAGAGACCCGCTCAACAGCTGGTCATTTGAATCAAAAGAATAAACCCGCTCAACAGCTGGTCATTTTTTTTTTTATCTTTTTTTTTTTAACCCGCTCAACAGCTGGTCATAATATGATAAAGAAACTCCTACAAAAATAAACAAAAAGTTAATCACTCCCCCACACTTAAATCTAACATTGTCCTCAATGTTTCTAATGCAAGAACAGTACATGGGTAAAGAGAGAAATCAAAAACTATTATACAACATACAATGACCTCGATGGTCAATCAAGGGTAAGCAGGGTCCTCCAGAGGGACCTCCTCAACATCACCTGTAGGAAAGGGCTCTAAAAAGGGTTTCAATCTCTGACCGTTAACCTTCGAAGAACTACTACCATCCGGTGTCTCGATCTCAACAGCTCCATGAGGAAAAATAGTACGGACCACAAAAGGACCGGTCCACCGAGAGCGCAACTTCCCGGGAAATAGATGCAAACGAGTGTCATACAGAAGAACTTTTTGACCTGGAGAAAATGACTTTCGTAAAATATTCTTATCATGCACAAGTTTCATTTTGTTTTTATACTCCTTAGCACTATCGTATGCATCTCTACGAATCTCGTCCAACTCATTGAGCTGGAGTTTTCTGTGAGCTCCTGCCTTGTCAAGTGAAAAGTTTTGCTGCTTAATAGCCTTGCCAAATACTAAACGATAAGGTGACATTCCAATGGGTGTCTTAAACGCAGTACGGTAAGCCCATAAGGCATCAGTAAGCCTTAATGACCAGTCTTTCCTACTGGGATTAATTGTTTTCTCTAAAATACGCTTAATTTCCCTATTGGAGACCTCTACCTGACCACTAGTCTGTGGGTGATATGGGGTAGCTACTTTGTGGGTAATACCATACTGTTTCATTAAAAGAGCAAATGGTCTATTACAAAAGTGTGAACCTCCATCACTAATTATAGCTCGCGGCGTACCAAAACGTGTAAGTATATTCTCTTTTAAAAACTGGACTACGACCCTATGGTCGTTGGTTTTACACGCAACCGCCTCAATCCACTTAGAGACATAGTCTACAGCGACAAGGATGTATAGGTTACCAAAAGAATTAGGAAACGGACCCATAAAGTCAATACCCCACACATCAAAGACCTCAATAACTAAAATAGGGTTCAAGGGCATCATGTTCCTACGGGAAATGGTTCCTAATTTCTGGCAGCGTTCACAAGTAACACAGTAACTGTGGGAATCTTTAAACAACGACGGCCAATAGAATCCACACTGCAATATCTTAGCAGCAGTCTTCTTAGCACTAAAGTGACCCCCACAAGCATGATCATGACAAAAGGAAATAATACTTGACTGATCAATCTCATGTATACATCTCCTAATAATCTGGTCTGGACAATATTTAAACAAATAAGGATCATCCCAAAATAAGTGTTTAACCTCAGCTAAAAATCTAGAATGATCTTGTTTACCCCAATGTTAGGGCATTTGACCAGTAACAAGATAGTTCACTATATTCGCATACCAAGGTAATTGGGTAACAAAGAACAGTTGTTCATCAGGAAAACTATCTCTAACAGCCAGGGAATCATCAGGGGTATCCACAACAAGCCTAGACAAGTGGTCTGCTACTACATTTTCTGCACCTTTTTTGTCTCTAATGTCTAAGGAAAATTCCTGCAACAATAGGATCCATCTAATCAATCTAGGTTTTGTATCCTTCTTGGAAAGAAGATACTTCAAAGCAGCATGATCAGTGAAGATTATAACCTTAGAACCTAAGAGATAGGATCTAAACTTGTCTAAGGCGAACAAAATGGCTAACAGTTCCTTCTCCGTAGTAGTATAGTTCAACCCGGCATCATTCAGAGTTTTGCTAGCATAGTAAATCACATGGAGTAATTTGTTTTCTCGCTGACCTAGCACGACACCAATAGCAAAATCTGAAGCATCACACATGATCTCAAAGGGTAGGTTCCAGTTGGGTGCCTGGACTATGGGGGCGGTAGTGAGTAAAGTCTTAAGCTTCTCAAAAGCCTCTAAACAAGCATCATCAAAGACAAACTTAACATCTTTTGCAAGCAAATTGCAAAGAGGTCTAGAAATTAAGCTAAAATCCTTAATGAATCGACGATAAAAACCTGCATGCCCTAAGAATGACCTAATATCTCTTACGGTTTTTGGGACCTGTAATGTTTTAATAAGGTCAACTTTGGATTTATCTACCTATATACCCTTAGATGATACGATATGCCCTAAAACAATTCCTGAACGAACCATGAAATTACATTTCTCCCAATTAAGCACTAAATTCTTCTCCTTACACCTATTCAAAACTAATGACAAATGATGCAAGCACTCATCAAAAGATGAACCAAATACTGAAAAATCATCCATAAAGACCTCTAAGAACCATTTTACCATGTCAGAAAATATGCTCATCATACAACGCTGAAAAGTTGCAAGGGCATTACAAAGCCCGAAAGGCATGCGTCTATACGCAAAGGTATCAAAGGGACAGGTAAAAGTAGTTTTTTATTGGTCTTCAGGGGCAATAACGATCTGATTATATCCGGAGTAGCCATCTAAGAAGCAGTAGTGACTATGTCCAGCTAGTCTCTCTAGCATTTGGTCGATGAAAGGAAAGGGAAAGTGGTCCTTCCTAGTGACCTTGTTCAATTTCCTATAGTCAATACAAACACGCCAACCCGTGGTCACTCGGGTTGGGATTAACTCATTGTTCTCGTTCTGGACTACAGTAATAGCGTATTTCTTGGGGACAACCTGAACAGGGCTGACCCACTTGCTGTCTGAAATATGGTAGATAATGCCTGCATCTAACAACTTAAGAACCTCGGTTCGAACTACCTCTTTCATATTAGGGTTTAGTCGACGTTGCATCTCCCTAGAAGGTTTGGTATCTTCCTCTAAATAAATCTGATGCATACAAATAGTAGGACTTATACCCTTAATGTCTGCTATGGTCCATCCTAAAGCTTCCTTGTTGTTTTGAAGGACGGTTACTAACCTACTTTCCCGATCACTATCCAAGTTGGATGCTACAATCACAGGTAAAGTTTCAGTTGGGCCTAAAAACACATACTTCAAGGTATCTGGTAATGGTTTAAGGTCCAACTTAGGAGTCTCTCCTAACGAAGGAACTAGAGTAGACTCAGAAACTGGTAGTGGTTCGAACTTGGATTTCCAAACATTGCTAGTGTCAAACAAAGGGGTTGAATCTAGCAAAGCATTCACCTCATTAATCACATTATCATCATCAAAATCAATCCCAAAGTGGGCTAGGCATTTCTCTAGTGGATCTTCTAACAAAGTGTTTGGTAATGACTCCTCAACTAATGTTCCTATCATGTTGACCTCTTCTATGCTCGAGTCATCTAGTTCAGAGGGTAGCTTACTAATATGAAAAATGTTCAGCTCAATGGTCATGTTACCAAAATACAAATTCATAATACCGTTTCGACAGTTGATGATCGCATTGGATGTAGCTAAAAACGGGCGACCTAGAATTACCTGTATCTGGTTCTCTGGGTCAGGGACAGGTTGGGTATCTAGGATAACAAAATCCACTGGATAAATAAACTTGTCGACCTCAATAAGAACATCCTTGATCACACCACGAGGAATTTTTACGGACCTATCAGCTAACTGAAGTGTTATCTGGGTAGGTTTCATCTCACCAAGTCCTAGCGTAAGGTACACATGGTATGGGAGTAAGTTCACACTGGCTCCTAAGTCAAGCAGCGCTTTCTCAACACGGTATTTCCCTATTGTACAGGCAATGGTAGGGGAACCTGGGTCTTTATACTTAGGAGTAGTAGTATTCTGAATTATAGAACTCACATGACTAGCTAGGAAGGCTTTCTTATGGACACCGAGCTTACGCTTTCGCATACACAAGTCCTTAAGGAACTTGGCATAAGGAGGAATCTGCCTAATTGCATCTAATAATGGAAGGTTGATAGTTACCTGCTTAAAAACCTCCAAAATGTCATTAAAAGTGGACTCCTTCTTAGTTGGTACCAGCAATTGTGGGAATGGGACTCTGGGAACAAAGTTTGGCTTATCAGGGGCCTTATTAGTCTCCTTAGAGGTTCCATCAATCTCTTCAGCTTCTGATTCAGAAGGGTGAACTACAACATGCTCACTATCAGGCATGGCAACCTTATTGTCTATTTCTCTACCACTCCTAAGGGTTTTGATTGCATTCACATGATCAGATGATCTTCCTCCTATTTCATGAACTCCTCTAGGATTAGGTTGAGTTTGACTAGGAAAACTCCCATTATCTCTCTCACCTAGAATCTTAGCCATTTGACTAACTTGAAGTTCTAACTTAGCAAGAGACTTGGCATTATGTTGAAAATTCTGCTTGGTTTCCTCTTGAAAACTAGCCTGGTTCTTTAGTAATACTTCTTGGGTCTTTACGAGCATGTCCTGGCTCCTTTTTAATAAACTAAGAGATTCCTCTAAGCAAGTTATTCTATTCTCAGAAGGGTTCTGGAACTGGGCTTGACCTGAAGGGTTCTTATTATAACCAAAACCTGGGGGAGGCTGAGAATTACTAGATTGGCCTTGACTCTGTCCTTTAGACCAAGAGAAATTAGGATGGTTTCTCCAACCAGGGTTGTAGGTCTCTGAGTAGGGGTCAGACTTCTGACGGTTTTCAAATCTAGCATTGTTATATACAGCAGGAGCTTGCTCTTCACTATCCCGACCTTCCCAAAACGAGTTACTGGGTTTTATTCCATAACTAGAGACTTGATAGGCTCTAATCCTATTATCAGGTTCAACAAAAGACCTATGTTTAGACTGATTCAATTCCAAAGCTTCTAACCTTCTAGACAAAGCAGTAAACTTAGCATCAGACCCAAAGCCTGTATCAACCACATTGGTGCTACTTCTATTGATCAAGAGTCTTTTAGGGGGTTCAACACAAGACTCCCACTGTTGGGATTTTTCAGCGACATCTTCTAAGAAGGAAAACACATCATTAGCATTTTTACTAGTGAACTCACCAGCGCACAAAGACTCGACCGTGGCTTTGGTCGAATAGTCTAAACCATCATAAAGAATCCCTACTAGTTTCATTTTGTCAAACCCATGGTGAGGACATTGGGATAAGAGATCATTGAATCTCTCTAAAAACCTATAAAGAGATTCTCCCTCTTGTTGAACACTAGTACTAATTTTCTGCCTAACAGCTGCAGTTTTATACTTAGGGTAGAATTTAAAATAGAAGGCATCAATAAGTTCCTGCCATGTTTTTATGGATTCAGATGGTAGGTTGTTCAGCCAGGTCTTGGCTTTATCTCTCAAGGAAAAGGGGAACATCCTAAGTTTCAAGACTTCTTCACTAAGGTCTTTAATATTAATTGTTCCACAAATTTCTTCAAAGTCCCTAACATGAAAGTAAGGGTTTTCATCATCTTTTCCTAAGAATATAGGGATCATCTGAAGAATACCAGGTTTCAACTCATAGCTAGCCGTAGAGGCTGGCAACTTAATGCACGATGGTCGGTTGGTCCTAGTTGGGTACATGTACTCCTTCAAAGTTGTCATTGTTGGCACAGTAGAAATCCTAGGGGTGAATTCCTCACTAAGACTTAAATTCTCAAAATTGAAGTTTCCAAAAATAGGGCTCTCCAAAGAAGAGTCTTCGAGCTCCCCGTCTTCAAAAGAAAAACCTCTAGGCTCGTCACTAATCAAACGTCCAAAAGTGTCTCTTTTCCAAGCACGCTCACTATTGGACTTGAGCGATTTTGGCATACACTAAGAAAAAAAAAAATTTAAAAAAATTAAAAAAAAAAAAAAAAATCCTAAAGAAGGGAGGTTCTAAGCAAACACACAGCAAGCTGACTCCACCAAAACAAACCTAAAAATTTCTAGCAAACAACAAGCATGATGGCTCCACTTAGATTGTTTCTAGACCATCTTCTAATCCTTCGGAAAGGAATTCGTTACAATCTAAGCAAACCTCTCTGGATCGATCCGAATAAAGTGAGTCGAAGAGAAGTAGGGGAAGCTTAGAGGAGCTTTGATACCCCCACCTCTTTGGCAACGCTTCCCTGGGTTACAAGGCGGCTCTAATTGACTTACAGTAATCTTCCTGAACTTCAAAGTATGCTTAAAAGAGCAACCAATATTTTTCGAACGACTTTCCTATTAAGCGCGTTACCCTATAGGTCTCGTTCTAGTCAATATTTTAGGCTTGGGTTCGCATAGGATATGTTTTCCTAAGGCGGGCAAGAAGAGAACGGTGATGAAATCCGAACCCTTATCTTGTATGGCCAGTCCTTTCCCTTTACTAGGAAATTAAAGTCCGTATTCAGTCCTCAACATATATTCACCTTAAGAAAGACAGTAAACCCGCTGACAGGGGATTCGCGGGTGTTTCGAAAAACTTACCTCCCGTACCAGACGGGCGAAGAACTGCTGAAGTCGACTCGGGCCACGACTCCTATGTCATGTACGAACCCGAGGGGCCGAGACGATATAGTAATCGTCGTCCTTTCCTGCAAACAGTTTATATTTAAAAACTACCCTTCCGTAGGGTTTAAAAATAAAATAATAATGTCCAAAGTTGACAGTTCAAAGTCCAAAAATAAAGTGCAAAAGAAAAAAAAAATATTACAAAAATAAAAGATATCCTAATACAATTTCTACAAAATAAAATCTAAATAAAATCTAAAAAAAAAAAAAAAAAAAAAAAAAAAA
>JAJJMB010005364.1:4915983-4996032 GCA_023531105.1 Papaver atlanticum | reverse complement strand
TTACCTGCTACCGTATTTTAGTAAGTCTCGCCAATGGGTTTAATGTTAACATCATTTTCAATTAATACAGTTCCCCCATACTCCCGTTCACATAATAATTCCTCCCGCCCACCGCCCCACACCCCCCTCGCTGTTTTCCGCATGGGATGGGGGCACTTGCTAAGTCAATGGTGGGAGATGATGTTGGATTAAATATTTACCAATTTCTCAATAATATGACTCGTGTATTATATCCACCGATTCGTTACAACTATTTGTAACAACGGTTTACTTATGACCAATTCAGGAAACGGGGGTACTTTTCAAATGGGGGTACTTTATAAAAATTCCCTAGAAAGAAATGATTAATCCAAAAACACATTAAATAAAACTTACTTCATTGAAGAGAAATATGATCTTTTACTTAAGAACCATCAGGGGTAGCCCAGTTGGCTAGGCGGGCTTGATTAACGGTATTTCCATCTAAGAGGGAAAACATTTTACGAAAAGCAAACGTATTTTATGATAAGTAGTAAATTAGTAGGGTCAAGTGATTCCAGTCTTCTAGGTACTAGAGAGCAGAGTTTAGTGGTTACGTCTCATTTACTCTACTCATTATAGGACTAGACAAGACGAGACATCTGGTTTTCCGTCCAGTCTCTCTCTACCCCAAAACCCCAGGCTTACTGATCCATGTGAAAAGATGTTTGCTTTCCCCTATTTTTTACTCTCGAGTCTTGAGTCTCGACCTATGATACCCTTTGTAATAGTAATAGAAGTCTTCCGGAGTAGATTTGAGAAGCCATGGGGACAACAAAATGTTTTCACTAATACATGCGAGAGAGAAGTTCTATTTTATAGTCGAACTCTTCACCCAACTCTAAGTAGAGGTGAAACAATCGTTCTTCACATACCGTGAGAAAAACCAGGACAAAACCGCCCCTCTCATATGACTGCGGACCTCACGCCCCTTGGGAGTTAGCAGGGGCCCCCTTTTGGGCCCCACCATGTCAAGAAATGTGAGAGGGGCGGTTTTGCCCTGGTTTTTTTCACAGTCTGTTAGGAATTTCTGGAGGTGAAAAACACTTGCAATCGCAGCAATCCATAAGCAAGTACAACCAGTCTACGTTTAGTGATTTCGCTTAACAATTAAAAAAATCAGAAGCTGCTCCAAGTAAGTAGAGCACATTCATTGGGTACTAACGAAACTCGAAAAAAATATGGGGAAAAACAAACGTCTTTTCTGATGATTACAGGCGGCAGACTACGACCACGAAATCTAACAAGTTTTGGAAGGGTCTTGTCTTGTCGTCTAGAGAGTAGAGAATACAGAATAAACAGGAACCCTAGTGGGGCAAAATCCTTGACGTGTGATGATGGATTTCTCACCCACATTGGTTTGGCCTGGTCTTACATGATCTTGTCATCTAGAGACTAGAGAATAGACTAGAGTCTGCAAGTCTACATTTTTTTTTAAGGATCTTATGTTGGATACGAGAAGTCTACAATTCGGTTTTGGATCTTATGTTGGATACTAGAATGTAACCGTGCCGCAACCGCATGGCTAGATAACTAGGCCGACCAAGTGAAGCGAGGAAAGACTTGATATATGGTGAAAAAGGAAATTTTTGTAAGAAAAAAAGGTGAAAGCAAAGTTCCACTTCCGACAAATCTTCATTCAAAATTTGGTGCAAAACGAAATGTTCACAGTAAAAAATGTGAAAAAAGATGTTTAAAAAAAAAAGGTTAAAAAGCAACGTCCCACCATTCGGACAAATACTAAATGTTAAAGACATTTGCACTTGAACTAGTAGTGTAAGAAGTACGTGAAAAATAATGTTCCACCTATCTCTAATATTAGACAAAATTTATCAATTTATCGCGATATTAAATAACATATTATTATTAATCTATCGAATTATCGTGATGTAAACTAATTTATTAGATACTAATCTTTAGTGGAAGCTTATTTCAGATTTAATTGTAACTGATGGTGTAACCGATCAGGGTATCAGGTAGAAATGTTTCATAGGTTTCTCAACTCTAATGTCATAACGAAAAAGTTTAGGTGGAACCGTGGAATGATGTGGTGGTTTACAGTTACATCGTGCACAAATAATATTGTGGTTCACAAATAATTAATCATGTGACCTATCGTGCAAAGGACAGTTTTCACTTTAAAAACCATACTATTATAGGTTTTTTTTCCAATAGAAAATCATGTTTTGCATCCTTTGTAAATGCAAATTAACTAAATTCTACCCACACAACAAACACCACACTCATTCTCTCAATGGTCGCTCAAACATCTATTGCCTGAAATGAGGGCATACGCCATCAATCTTTTATTAACTTCTTCTTCTTGGAACTGGATTAGAATTAAGCAATTCAGAATATGTTCTTGTGCTTCACTTTGTCCGGTTTGTTATTTGTCACTAATGGTGTCTGAATATAACCATACAACAATTCAAGAGATGTTTCCTTTCTTCACATGAACTAGTATGTTAGTTTAAGTGTTGTTTCCTTTCTTCACATGAACTAGTATGTTAGTTTATGTGATGTTTCTATTTTGCACCTAAAATGGTGTAACCTTATCTCTAGAGCTGGCAAACAAGCCAAAAACCCGCGGATTGGCCCGGCCCGGACCGTAAAAACCCGCACCCGGCTTGGCTGGTTATCTAACAAGCCGGGTTAGGGTTGGAGAAATGTCGGCTTGTGGGGAAACGGGTAAACCCGGACAGGACCGTAAACCCGAGGGTACAACCCGTATACCCGCAGTTTCCCCCACATGCCGCATGTCACATAGCACCAGCCTCCGGTGATGCGTGTTTCCCTCGGTTAAACAGAAAGAATCGAAGAAAACTTGTTTTCTTTTCTTTGGTTAACCCATCGTCTCTTCTTTTCTTTCTTCTTCTTCTGCAATTTTTGCTTAAGCAGATCCCATCTAAGTTTATTAACTGATGTAATCAACAATCGTTCATTAAGCAGATCCAATCTAAGTTAGAAAACAAGGAAAGAAGATGAAGTGATTCAATAAATCTGTAAATTTCGACATCAAAGGTTCGAGAAGTGACTACAATTTTAGGGTTACTTTGTAGGTTTTCGTTGGTATTGATTTTCGATGCCTATCCTAAGATTTGATTGAATTTTCTCAGGTTTTTTTTTTATTGATTTAGGTTTCTATTTGATGTAATTTCAGAACTCTGCAACAATTTCTTAAGAACTCTGCAACAATTCGATTTGAATCAAGTAAGTAATCAAACCCTTATCTGTCTGTTCCCAAATTAATGAAGTATGATGATGTATCTATGATTATAATTGTAGTAATTGCATGTTTGATTAGAGTCAGTTGTTAAATTGGTGTTAAAAATTCGGGGGTTTTCTGTTTAGATTGGGGTTTATAATTGACATTAGTTGAATTTCAGGGAAGTATTAACATGACTATTTGCTTAGTTTTTCATGGGTTTAATTCCAAGCCTTAATGTGAATTTCATTTTGAACAGTTTAATCACATAGTAGTTTTATGAGCTTTCACTGTTTGTGGAAATGTCTAAACAAATTGTTATTTGGTTTTGAATGTGTACTACTTGTGGTATATCTAGCTATGATTTTAAACAGATTGGTTCCAAGCTTTAACTTTTAATCTTACTTCTCTGTGTTATTGCTGCCATGTGCTGCTGTGCACATTGTAGATTGCAATGTATATGATTTGATCAGACAAGACTTTACATGGATTAAGAACAATAATATTGTATATGTTGATTAAATGAAGCCAACTGCACATAATTAAAAGGAGGAATTAATGGGTTAAACGAAGTGCAAACAAAAAGGAAAAATGGTTAAATGAAAATGAAGCCAACTGCACTCTGCACATAATTAAAAGGAGGAATGAATGGGAATGGGTTAAATGAAGCAACTGCACCATTTCTTTGTCCCGCCAAAGTTCGTTGGATCATCAATGCACAACTTCAAATGATCAATGACTTGCACTTTATTGATCAGACAATAGGAAAATGAAATGCTCATTCTAGAATTTCTAATTGCTCACATTCCCTGATTAATGTTTGTGTGATAATATGAAATCATGGATGCATCCATTTTCCATCTCTCTGTTTTTAGTTTTTGATGGGTTGAATTTCTATGCTCTTCCATGTATTAAGAGGCGATAGGGAATGTATATAAGATGCTGTTACTGCGTATGCTCTTACTGTATATGAGCATATTGGTTTCAATCATCTGAAAATGCACCAGTATGGGGGGACAATTAAGGTTTTTGTTGTGAAGTCAAGAGAAGGACTTGAAGTCTTGAACCTTTGATCTATGCTGAAGTTTTTCCATTTTTCCTTGCTGATGCATTTCCTAAACTGACTAGCTCTTTTGAATGCTTACTGATATTTTTTTATTTTTTATGCAAGGGGATGAATATGTTGTATGCACAAGCTGCTTGAAGATAATCTTTAGGAGAAAAGTTACCAGATTGGAAGGCGAAGTACCAAAAGGATTACCAGATTGGAAAGAAGAAGAGAAAGAACATTTAGGAGAAAGAACTTTCAGATGTTCTATTATATCTAGTTCAACTTTATCATTATTGTGTGATTGATCTTGGTAAAACTGCTCTTAGAAAAGATCATCTTAATGCTATTAAACACCCAGTGATTAGATGTATGTTAGGTGTTACAGGGAATTTTTGTAATTTGTGTTTGATCCTTGTAAATCTGTCATAAATTAAGTTAATTAATTTTTAATTAAACAAGCCGGGCTAACCCGTGAACCCGCAAGCTTTACCTGCTATGGGCGCGGGTTGAAGAAATGACAACCCATGAAGATTAACAACCCGCAAGCTTGTCCCCGTTTTAGACCGTAACCCGTGGGTTGGGTACAAGCCAGCCCCGGCCCGCCCATTTGCTAGCTAGTCCCGGCCTGCCCGTTTGTAAATCTGTAATACGGACAATAGAAACTCTATAAATTAATGCTGTTGGGACCACCAAAATTTATTAATTAAGCGAGATAATAAAAACGGGCCACCTAGCTCAGCTGGTCATCCCCGTTCCACAGAGGTTTCATGCGTTCCAGGAGGTCCCAGGTTCGAGTCCCCAACGGCGTAATATTGCAGAAATTAACATGGAAGGTAGAGCTAGTTTGCCCCCCTTGTGACACATTCTCAGCCCCCATCCGCTTCGGGGACTCGAACCTGGGACCTCCTGGAACGCATGAAACCCCCGTGGAACGGGGATGACCAGCTGAGCTAGGTGGCAATATTAATATATTATTAAATCATAGAGAAATTTATTATCAAAAATTTTTTTCTTCTAAATACTGCAGAATATTAAATCTTCAAAACACCTTTCAATCTTCCACTTTGCTTAATTGTAAACTTTGATCAATAGATAACACAAGTTTCGACAATTCAAATCAATAGTTAGACGGTGAAATCACTCAAGACTTGCAAAATTTGATCGAGGAGCTGGGTGGTTATTTTAAAATCGATATTATTAAATTTTAGCTCTAATTTTTCTTATCATCGTAAGAATTTTGGTGTTGTTTTCTCATAGTTCAGCAAGAAATTATTTAATGTGATTTCCGCTTTAAAAACTTCATTTCATGAAGGGGGATCCATTGTAGAACTTTCATCATCTTCTTCCCATCTTTATCAGTTCCCAAAACGCTCTCAATTATTAATTTATTAGTCAACAGTTGCACAACTTCATTTTCTTGCGAATATTCTATACATCTTGACATTCAAAAAAAATCTTCATAAATCATTAATGTATTGAATATATATAATGAATTATTAATTTATATTTCATATGGGCCTATATAGGTAATAAAAAATGTATTATTTTATAATTTTAGCGAATTATTAATTTGGCACGTTGTCCCCGACTCGGGACTGGTTAAAATATTATTTAAGAGAGTTTATTAAATAATCGAGTATTAATTAATGGAGTTTCTACTGTATTAGGTCTTATCTAAACCTAGTATATAAAGAAAAAGATAAGGAAAGAGAATGTTATCTCTTCAAACCAATTTTAAAATATCTAATAGAAGAGAGTGACAAATACTAAGAGTTCCCACTTCTCCATTAACACAAATTCATATCTAAAACAAGGGTTTTGCTGGATACACCGAAAAATTTGCACCGTGATTGTACCGAGGGATATCTCACGGCCACAGTGGATCATTCTGTGCATTGGGAAAGGGAAAGGCTGACAGGCTGAGTCACGACCAGGTCGCTCTCTTTAAGACGTTTCGCGGCTGTGCCCAAGATTGTGGTGTAGGGCTAAGATTGGTATATGTAAGATTTCAAAGTGTAGGAAACATTATAATATAAGTCGTCGACTTATATTATACAAATAAAACCATGAATTTGAATCATTTGATCCCAGTACAATCTCCACTCTGTTGTTTATAAAAACGACTAGTCATCGACTTACGCCGTGACAAACCGCTCAGCATGAAGGCCATTGCTTTATGTATATGGTTAGAAGAAGTCGGATTCCCCAACATTGTTTCGGGTCTGCTAAATATAGACGCTAGTGCACTATCACTAATATTTCAAGAAGCTGTTGGCTGCCTCAACTGCATCGAATCTCTAATACCTCCATTATTTTCTCTAACAGGAAATATCATTCAGATTCCATTAACCAAAAGTCTGATGTTTCCGAACGATATCAACTACACATCTCTATACAAAAACAGGTCTAGCGCACTGAGACGAATCTCCTACGTTGTGAATGAATTTTTTTTTAAGGCATTTTGACGATATCATTCAGAAGGTGTCGCCAAACAATCCGCCCCCATCGGTTCCCCTCAGGGGCGGAAGGCCCTTTCCCCCTTTGCCGAATGAAAATAAACATCAACCTGGAGTCGTTCAAGTTCAAAAGTCTATTTTCCAGGAGGATTATCGGTTTTAAAGGGTTCATCTCTTTGGGGAAATCCATTTATTTGGAAGCCCTAAAATTATATTCATGATATCCGTATACTATATCATTTTTAGTTTTTTTTGTTTGAAAATTATATGTATACTAAAAAGTGGTTAAGTAATATAAAAACAATCATTATAATAGTGGCGATTAGTAAATTTAATATTATATTTATGGGATGGTTATAATGACATAATATCGACATTTTAGCGCCATTTTATGGTAGATGATGGTCTTACACAACCCAGAATGCTCTCATTTTTTTGAATAAAACTATTTTCAGAGATATGTCTGTTTTTGTCTGGTAGATAGGGCTCTGAATCCAGTTGCACAGCCACACATGATTTTCGAGTAAAGCATTGCGTTTTCACATCCATTAAGTGCGCTATCTTATTTCTATCATTAACTCATATTGCATTACATTAGCTTATTAGTATCATTATTATTTTGTGTATTATGAGGGGAAAATGCCCTTTTAATAAAAGATGTTTTTCTCATATCAAAGTTCAAATGCATAAACTTCTTTTCACCTATTTTAGGATTGTTAATTGTTTGAAACTTGTATTTTTCACTTCTATGTCAAGTGAAGAATTAGTTTTCTCACATTTATTTTGAGTGAAAACTGTGCATGTGGTGTGGGATTTTCATCATGGCACGGAATTGGACCGATAGGAATCATAGGATCACACCAGTAAAAATGCCGATAGTCAGGGTGTTTGTCTGCTACTCCTGGTAACAACTCGTTGTTGTACTCACTCTAGGATTCTAGAGTTTAGATGGTGGGGTCTACTACCCCTGGTTACAACTCGTTGTTGTACTCACCAGTAAAAATTACTCACCCGATTATTAAATTTTGTATCCTACTGCCAATAAAAGAGATAGAACTTCGAGAAGGGGATGAACTTAAAGTCTTAGACATATGAAAATATAATTTTAAACTCAAAACACAGGTGCAAAACGAAACTTTAAAAATAAAAAATGTGAAACAAGAATTTTTTCCTAGAAAAAAAAGGTGAAAGCAAATTTCTGTTTCGGACAAATCTTCCCTCTAAACATAAGTGCAAAAAGAAATTTGCATAGTAAAACATGTGAAAAAAGAAATTGTTATAAAAAAGGTTAAAAAGCAAAATTCCGTATTCGGACAAATCCTAGATGTTAAAGACATACTCCCTCTGTCCCATTAATAGTTGATTTTATATTATTTGATAGTCATGTTTATATTCATTATGTAGGTGTTTTAAAATGCTTTTTAATGATATAAAATTTACGAATATACCCTGTTCTAATACAAACTTGATATCTCATGTGAAAATCCATATTATCACCTAGTTCCATGTGAAAATTCAGATTATCACCTGTTTACAAGGTGAATGATTAAATTTTCACCTTTTATTTGTCTCGCGCTAAAACTGAAATAAAATTTTCAAAGTTTAATTAGTGATTCAATTAAAAAAGGACTTTGTTATGGTTTATACGGATTTTCTTCTGGCAGCTTAAACTCTCTCTCTAAATTCTCAGTATCAAGGTTTAATACCAGGCTCAGACAATCTGTATTTCAAATTATTAAGAACCTGTAGTTTCGCTGTTGCTTCATCTTGTTCCATTACTGGCAATTTCACGGTTTTATCAGGATGCCACTCGGACGATATTCTTCTCACTAGGTGTTTAACCTGCATGTCAAAATATCATTAGAAAAAAAACAATGCACCAACGTTATCTCTTATGGTAAATATTTTGGAAGCGACTTACTTGTTTTATATTGAGCCCTGGTGGTACACTCGCCCCCAATCGTCGAAGTATAGTGGTGAAACTTTTACATGTAGCCAGCGTTTCGAGGTTATACCGACTCCAAACCTGTTGACGATACGCTTCACGTTCTTCTTGTTCCCTTTGTTGTATTTCCAGAGAACGTTGTTTTTCTTCCTCTTCTTCTCTTTTTTGTTGCTCCAGTAATTCACGGTTTTTTCGTGCCTCCTCTTCCTTTCTTTGTTTTTCCAGTATTTCACACTTTTTTTGTTCCTCTTCTTCTTTCACCTTTTCTTTAGCCAATTCTTTCAGCTTTGATTCTCCTCTTCCTCTTTTTTTTTGTTCTCCAGCGACATGTGTGTTTCTTTACTCTGTTGGGTCGGTTGGCTTAAGATAGGATCATGTTCGTTGTGTGAACAGATTCATTATTTTGCATATCTTTTAGGTTATTCTCTTGTTTATGGATATGATGCTCTGTGTGGATCACTATCTTCATTTTCTTGTTCTCTACGTGTCTGCCCTTTGTCTTGTTCCAAGATATCTTCTAAAATCTTCCGCACTATTTCAAACTCTTTTGGATCCTCACTTAAACACTTCTGGATTTCACGAAGCTTTACATTTATTACACTTGTTTTTTGTTTATGATCATATACTTCAGCTTGAAGTTGTTTGATCCTCTCATTCATCTTTTCCACTTGGGACATCACGTGAAGTGGAGTTATCAAGTTATTTTCCAAACCATTCACAACTTGACAACCAAAATTTGGCTACAGTAAAGATAAAAATAAGAAGACATTTTTTGTGAAAATGTGTTTATGCACCTTTTTTCTATTTCATACCAATTCTCAAACATTGTTTTTGACCCTATGCAGCTATGTGTTAATAACTTACATTCCTTTGTCAGGTTTATCAGAAAGCAACTTTCCTGTTTGCAAATTATTACTGGCACCATATTTAAAGAACAAGATAGAACTAACAAATGAAACTTTATATTACCTTTATATCTATAAATTTTGAACTGTTAAGACTATCGATAGTCTTTGATATCGTCTTTATACTCCACCTCGTGAATCTTGGGAACCTTTCGGTGCAGCCATCTCTTGTATTGATTTTATGATTACTTCTCTCCGCATACCAATACTGAGAAATAAACACACGAATGTTAATAATCAGTTACAACTGAATTTTAATGAATCGAGAATTTTTAACTTACCAAGAGATAAAATGCGCATCCATCTATCTTTCTATAATCGCCATTCGATTTCTCAATACCATGCATCATGTGTTTTTGGATTTGATGAGGCCAGTTGATGCTGTTTATAACATCTATGCTTTCTACCAAGGCTAGGTAGCGGAAAGACATCCTCGATCCTCCAGTTTTGGTAAAGAAAACTGTAAAACACAAATAAAGCACCAAGATCCTAACCAGTTCTTCATTTTCGTTCGCCTTTGCACTTTTTAGACTTGCTTTTTTCACTTGAACATTAGATATTTGTCTGGCTTTAGCTCCACCAAAATACTTCTTGCACAAGTCATTATCGCCTGGACACACTGTTCGTGTCTCTAGTAAGTCTTGTTTACCATTCTGCAATATATGCATTCCGAAAATCAAAGCCATTTCTTGAGGAGTTGATTCATATCCTTCTTCTTTCCTTACTAGGAATTCTCCTTTCCCGTCTTCGGACTTTATATACGAGTCGGTCAATTTCTTTAACCCAGCGTGTGGTATTTTCAACTCATCTTTAGTTATTTGGTTGTTGATAAACACTTGTAGTAAATTCCAAAAAGTAGTTGTAGCTAACAGATCCCATTGTATATCATTCAGAACTAATATCTCCTCCTCATTTCTAACGAAGAGATCGTGCAAGTGACCCAAGCCTGCTCTAAATGCTCACTGTCTGCTGCTTTTTATTGTATCATCTTTCTCGGCTACTGATGTGACGTGTTACCAAAGATCAAACATTAACAACAGTCAGAAAATATACTTATCAGAGAAGCGTCAATTAAACCCAGAATCCATACAATAAAGAGACGGCCACTTTCAGGCTTTCGGCGCCAATGCGGATGAAAAGTGGTTTTCCACCGCAAATCTTCTTAAAAAAAATATTTAGTGCAAAATATAGTTAGCATGATTTTCGAATTACAACCAATCAAATTTTTTTTTGCAGTCAGTTGTGAATAGGTTTTTTCACAGTGCCTCATAGGATGAAAGAAGGTTTTTGCACCATCAGAAGATGAAAGAAGGTTTTTGCACCATCAGAATGAAGTTTTTCTAGCGCAAAAATTATTAGTATAATTCTTTCTGATCAACCTTTAGTCCTTGTACCACGAATTATTTTATTGCTAATTTAGTAATTTTGTTATCAATAAATCCAATTCATTGGAATAATCTTTCTTCACTACTTACATCTTATGTGAAAAATAAAATATTACTTACCTATTTCAGGTTCTTTGCTTGGAGTTTTTCCCTGTGATTTTCCTTTTTTCCTTTGCTTGGCAACTTCCGCCTTTTTTGTTTTCTTCTTCCGAGGGCTTTCTGGTGTTGTTTCATCGTCACCTAGTCCTTTGTCCCTCTTTGTCCAACTCCCCATTAAACTAAATAAAAATCAAACCTAGAATTAGAGTTAGAGTATGAAAACCTTTATAAAAATGAAACCTATAATTAGGGTTACAGACAAAGACAAGAAGGACATTAGAACAACGACCCACAAGAAAGAACCAAAATCTGAAATTGAAAATAAATAAAAAAGAAAGAAATTCGGAATGTATTTACAGAGATTATCAGAGGACCTAAAATGAGAATTCTAAAGTTAAATAAACCAACAATCCTTTTTACGGATGAATCTTAAACTTTTATTGGAGAAATCAAGTTGAAACCCTAATCTTGCACTCAGAACATGTGAGAGAAACCCTCAAACCCTGAACTCAGAACATGTGAGAGAGAAAGAATTCTTCACTCAGAAAGAAAAACACAAACCACTCAGAAGTAAGAACATGTGAGAGAGAAAAAATTCTTCACGCAAACTTAAAAAAGTTGGGATAAAGGAAAGGTTAATTTAGCATTGTAATTGGCATTTAAGAAGAAAAAAAGGCAAATGTTAACCTACGCTTCCATGTACAGTATAAGGTAACAAGTTCTTGGATATCTAGTATTTATTTAGGGAGGCATTTGGAAATTGAGCAATTTCTTTCCAACAATTCAATTTCACCATTGATTGAAATCAACATCAACATGGAATGTAAATAATGCATTTTTAGAAAAACACAATTTCAAAAAATCCATGTTAATTCGCTTTCTCCAACGCAAAATATCACCTTCTCTCATATTTTTAATTTTAATTGCAGTTTTCAATGCTAATAAGTACTCCTCTTATTTTTGCTAATTGATTGTCATCTCCTTATTTTTACTAATTACCTTCTCTCTTATTTTCAATTTTCAATTTTCAAGGTTAAAAGAGCGAGCCTGGGTCCAACTATAATAAGTCCGTATTTATGCAACGAAGTAAAATATCGTCAATGTTAATAATTACTGGTTACCTATGATTCTGTGGTTACTTGTGATTCTGTTAACTGGGATTCTGTTATTAGGGATTCGTCGCTTATTCCGGTATGAGGGTGATTTGCAGTCAGTCCAATGTAATTTGTTTATCCCGTCCTGTATCTTTCGGGTTTGATACCTGTTTATTTATTAAAAAAAAAGTACTATGTAAGTAGTATATTAAATATTGCTGACAAGACCTTTTTGTCTCTCTCTCCACATGCTGAATGTACCAAAGAAGGGTCTTGTCCCTAGACTAGAGAAAAGCATCTGTGAGAAGTCTGATGGTTGGAAACTTTGAATTATGCATAGACTCTATACTTAATGACCGATGACAGAAAACTAATCTCAAACTGAGCTTACAGACCCCATAAAAAGAACGAAAATGATTTACTCACCGAACAATTTGCACCGAATTCTCACCGTGTGAGTGATGGGTGGGGCCTATTTCTGCCCGTCCCTATCCCAATGCACCGAACGCTGCCCTGGGTCCGTGCGATCTCCCTCGGTGCATTCAAGGTGCAAATTCTTCGGTGGGTCTAGCAAGTCTGAAGAACGAAACTAAAAAAAGAGAACCATGGTCCCCCCAAAAATCAGGGTCCCAAAAAAAAATCATTTTTTTTTACTAACTTCTTACACTAAACGAGCCGTTAATTTCGAAAGTACAAATGATATGATCGGATTCTTGAATAATACCGGTATAATTGGCGAACTTAATAACTTACACAGAAACACTTACTATATGACACAGGAGAAAATATCCCGAGAGGGAGCAAGTCCCCTTCCCACACATATCCAGATGTTGAAGGGCTGGTTAAAACCAACTCTTGAAAAGAAGAGGGGAAAAGAACAAGGAAATACAGAGGGTCCTATTCATTGGTGTTAGTGTGAGTGGGCGGGTTTTACAGATCCTACGTCACGGCTCACCAAGAATTTTTGTAATATATAGAGACTGGTAGGGAAAAACAGACGTGTCCTAAAAATACCAATGGACCCGCTCATATCCTGTATGTGTTCAACAAGCCACTCGATTCTTAAAATTTTAAAACGACTCGCAATGCAATTCACTATTCGAAGTGAAAATTCATTTTTCAAATCTGCCACCAAGTCAGCGATTGAGAAAACAAGATATCTGATCCGACTAAGTGAAGCATGATTTTTTTTAAGGGTTCAAGCAAGGCAAAATTGGCTTGGAAGCCTAATGTCGTATAAATTAAGGGCTCGGAAGCCAGTTGCACAGCCGCACATGAATTTTTTGTTAAGCATGGCGTTTCCCCTCCATTAAGAGCGCTGTCTTATTTCTATTATTTCCTCATATTTACATTATTAATTTATTATCACTATTATTGTTTCTATTATGAGGGGAAAATGCCCTTTTTCACCCGTTATTAATAAAAGATGTTTTTCTCATATCTGAGTTCAAGTGCAAAAACTTATTTTCACCTATTTCACATTTGTTAAATGTATGAAACTTGTATTTTGCACTTCAATCTCGAGTGAAGAATTAGGTTTCTCACATTTATTTTGAGTGAAAACGGTGCATGTGGTGTGGGATTTTCATCGCGGCACGGAATTGGACTGATAGGAATCATATGATCACACTAGTAAAAATGCCGACACTCGGGCTGATGTTTGGTACCCCTGGTTACAACTCGTTGTTGTACTCACTCTAGGATTCTAGAGTTTAGCTGGTGGTGTATATTTTATACTCTCCTGGGGATGAGACGACGAGATGAGAGTCCGAGGACAGGAACACAAAATTTTATGTTATTGCACGAATAGGATCAAAATGCAGACGGCTCTGCAGCCCCTGGTTACATCTCGTTAATCAATCGAATGACGCGAGACCTTCTATATGGTGGGTTGACCTGCAAATGTAAGTCGCGCTCTCTCCATGCGACATGTGTCATTTCATTCTTTTTAATTTTGTTTCCAATTCATTTCAATTTGATCAAATTGAATCATTTTCCCAAGTGATTGAGGCTAGCTGAATTAATGTGGAACTGCGGATACTAACATGCGCTTCTAAAAATTTAATTTAAGTTACACCGTTCCATTTAATTCATAAATTTTATCTCTAGACTACCATTAAATTTTGTATCCTACTGCCAATAAAAAGTGATATAACTTTGAAAACAGGATGAACTTAGACAGGTGAAAACAGAAACTTTCACTCAAAACACAGGTGCATAACGAAATATTCAAACTTCATGAATGGGACAGATTTCACACTTGAGATTAAAAAATGTTGGAGATGAAGTCGAACCCATGAGCATAAGCATGCTGGCGTTGTGCTTAATCACCAGGTCACGGTAGTTTTAGTTGTCTAGCTTTGTGAAAAATAATTTTTTGTAAGAAAAGGTGAAAGTAAAGTTTCACTTAGGACAAATCTTCATTCAAAACATAGGTGCAAAATGAAATTTTAACGATGACAAATGTAAAAAAAAAGGAATTGGTGGAAAAAAAAAAGGTTAAAAATCAAGCCAAAATCGAAGTTCCACTGTATTCGGACAAATCTTAAATGTTAAAGACATGATAGTTTGGGAGGTATTCGACAAATTTGCGAAATTTCTTCTAGTCGTTCAAGTTGGGTCGTTCTTGATTAAAATAAACATATAAAAAGTTTAACGAGATTAGACACAAACTAAAGATAGGTGGACATAAAAGGGCCTGGGTCCCAATATATAAGTACATATTTATGCAACAAATAAAATAACAAAAATAGACTGATAAGACCTTTCGGTCTCTCTCTCCACTCTCTGTACATACCAAAAGAAAAGTCTTGTCCCTAGAGGTCTATTCTAATTTCTACGGTTATGAAGGGTCTTGTCCCTAGAAGTCTATCCGAAATCTTGAACAATGAACCCATCTGACATCATGAAATGTTCGCACGGATGGCACGATGCATGCTTAACATCGAGATTAGAATGGACAGACGTGGGCCCAATGTTTTGTGTCACTCGGCGTAGATCACGGGACAATGGTTCGGTGTGTGTAGCATTTTTGTTGATTAACTGGATACGCAATAAGCATGGCTTTTATATTATTGCGTACCCCCAAAACCATCTATGATCAAACAAACAGAGCACCCTAATGCATACTAAAGTCTAGGGACTAGGTTCACTTTGGAAGTGTAATATACGTTAACTTGTGCATGTGTTACAGCGAAAATTTAATATGATGAGTTTTGGACGGACAAAAGCCTGACAGCACACTCTTTAACGAGTCGTCGCGTGATTAAAATAATGACGTTTCGGTCATTCAGATTCCCAATAATCATGAATACTAACAATTCACAAGTATGACCCAGGAAAGTCTCCCATTGATCAATGACCCAAAATGAGTGAACTAGGAAACCGCTGACAAGGCCAAGTCCAACAAAATAAAAAAATACAAGATGTAGTGGCGAACGAGCATCAGCTGCAAACAACTTTCCTGGATTATCTAGGGTAAAGAAACAATAGACATAGTGATATAGATGAATGGGAAGACAATCGAATCACGAAGTTAATTGCAGTACTATTATACTCCTAATTGGCTAATTCTCTATTATAATCAGGGCTGACACGACAACTCCTAATAGATACTCTATTTATTGTAATAGAGAATCGGAAGCTAAAGATCCTGACACTATGGCTTGTCGTGTCTTGTCATTGTGTTGCTATCAGACAATTAAATATTACAATAACATTAATTAGTAAGTATTCTCCTACTCAATGAATTCTCCAACTCGTGGGTCTAGTCTCTTATTGATACGTGATGTCCACTCATTAATTAATGGAAAATCCATCAGAAACATACCTTAACGTTATACGTTCCTCTCTCTTTAGTCTCCATCAATAACTTAACTATAATAGCGCTGAACCAGCGGTACTATCTCCCTGCTACCCGTGAGCCCTTACGAGACCGAAGTAGTGTCTAGCAGCTCAATCTAGCCCATAATAGAACTTATCATCAATCGGGTCGACTTAGGATCGTTTTGGGGTTGATGACTCTCCGATTGCCGATCCAATTTCGTGGAAAAACGACCAATCGGCGTTCAATATTTGCGATGAAAAAAAAAAAGTGTTGCATGCAATTCAATTTTTAGCCCCCATAGTTAACACATAGAAGGACTCCCTTCGGTCGTCCAAAAAGTTGTCTATTACTACCTATCCTAATCAAGGTACTAAATTACCAATATTCCACATTAAATTGATCTTGATTCTTGATAGAGTAGAAAATCAGCAATTACAATTACAATTAACTAGATAATTAACAGCACAAGAAAGAAGGATAATTATTATTATAATACATAGTAGCTCATTACCTCAACATATACCCAGAAACTATAAGAAAACCACATTTATATATACAGATAGAACACAATCACTGCAAGTTTTTGGTTGGAAAAACCGCTGCCTTCATCAATTACCATCACCCTCTGAAGATTCCGTTAAGTACCATGATGAACAAGAATCATCAGTAACATCTTCCGAACTGTCCCTCAAGAGATTTAGAATCTCATCCGGTTCAGGATCACGATCAACATGATCCTCTACTATTTCCTTCATCGCTTCACGTTTGTAGTAACGGTAGATCAATCGTTTGTTTTTGTCCTTCAACAACTTCCTCTCTACCGCGTCTTCTAATTTTTTTGTTATCGAACATCTTTTCATAATCATCATCGTCATTAGAATAATCATCATGACCAGCTCTAGTTACATGTTTCCGCAAAGCTCTCTCACGTTCATGTTGTTGGTCTTCTTCGATTTTTTGAATCGCAACTTGTTTCTTCAACTTTGTTGCTGCTTTCTTTATCTTCTTGGAGGGTATGTTAGTGATCTGCTTAACTGATTTATTCTTCTGTTTTCCACAAGTACTCGTGCCTTTTCCTTTAGCCATTTCTTTCTCTATCTTCTCTGATGATTTTATATAATTTGTGATGATTTATGACTTTTCTTTCAAGGCCCCCAGATTTATATACAGCTACATGTATTAAAAAATATTAAATCGAGATCATACGATTCATACCAAACTAACCCCCAAGCTGAATCAGTGTCCTTCGAATTCAAATCAAAGTTCAATGCGTAGTATATACTATATAGTAGGGGTATTTAGAGTTTGGGTCTCAACATTGTGACCAACTTTGAGTTTGGGTCATAGGAAAATTTTAATTAGAGTTTGGGTCTCAGGACCATAATTGACTGTCTTGACAGTTATAAATAAACTCCACATTTTAATATTAATAGATTTTTCTAGTCCCACCATAAGGAATTTACCTCCATATGTTAATATAATAGACATAATCGGAAAATTATAGATCCTGTAACACCAAAATTTAAGATAAAGAAAAATATGTATTTATAGTTGTTTGAGAAAAGGATGTAATTTTTTAGATTGTTATCGCATCTTTTGATTTACATATGCTTAAGATCTCGTTACTATGTGCACCTTCTTGTTGAAGCTAAAATATTTCCAACCTGTCAAGCATGTTTAAAGCTTCTTGTCGAGCAAATATTTTTTTTGGTATACCTCCCTATATTAATAATTTTGTGAAGTCCCAAGTCTATTAATATATGGAGTTTTTACTGTATATGTTAGAAAAGTAATTCTTCACCCGATATATGAAGACCCTAATATTATATTCCCTCCATCCAAATTAGATGAGCTAGTTAGTTTTAAATTTGTCCCATAAATTGATAAGCTATCTCTCTAATCAAGGGGATATTTCTAAAACTACCATTTTAATTGATTATCGTTAATATAAGAAATATATATAATTTGATAGTCATGTTTATATTCGTTACATAGGTGTTTTAAAATGTTTTGCAACGGTATAAAGTTTACAAAAAACCGTGTTATAAAAGTTAAATAATTTCTAAATTTTACTTGTTATTATCAATAACCATAAGGGTATAGTTGCAAGAAAATACTTAAACATACTCCCATTTCCTCCTTGCCTTGAGAATTTTACAAACTGTGTAACTAACTCATCTAATTTTGGACGGAGGGAGTACTATCCTATTTATTATGATATCTGTCTTCAGTTTCATAGGTTTTGCTTTACAATGTCCTATCTATTTTGTAACTGAGAATGACGTAGGGAAAACACGACTGCTTTTCCCACTTTTTTACCGGAATCATAGCCTTTACAAACCGTGAGTCGGGTTTTTTTTTCCTTCACTTTTTTCTTTTTTGCGGCGAAAAGTTTATTTTTCACATTTCCTTGTTGCGAAAATTTCGTTTTGCACCTGTGTTTAAGTGAAAAGTTGAGTTTTCTGAATCTGGACACTGGGGCGAAACTTTTTTCTAAAAAGTTTCTGTGTGGAAGCATATTTTTTCACCTTTGTTTTCGGTAATCTTAAGATTAATAAACTTAAGATTACAGATGACCTTTTTTTAATTGAAAAGTTGAGTTATTCTGAATTGTGGAGTGAAACTTTTTGTTAACATCCGTTTAAGTGTACATTAGTTTATAAAGTTTTATGTGGAAACTTATTCTATTACGGTATCACCTATGTTACTGATGAAAAATTGCATTTTCACGTTTATTTTCCCATTATATAAGGTTAAGAAACTTAAGATTATATATGAACTTCTTTTTTTCTCCTGGAGAGAAAAGGAAATCTAACCAGGGAGTTAAGAGATATGAGACGATAAATTTTGATCCAATTTGGTTGAACTGAATTAAATTGAATGAAACAATGGAAAATTAGATTCGGCCACAGTTTCTTCAAAGTTTTTAGGTAAAAATAATTGACGAACAACTCCAGTTTTGATCGATTTGATGGTGCTTATTAATTGTTGGGGATTATAACTATTCAATTATCAAATCAATTCTGGAAAAAAAAAAGGAGCCATTGTCATGGAAATCCAAAGGTTTCCATTTTGACGGACAGAGTCAAATGACACGATGTAATCATCTTTTCCTTTTTCCTTGCAACTTTAGAAAGAAAGACCCTTATGTACGTACACATTATTGAATTTAGGCGCAAACCGATCAAGTTGGACTACATATAGATATCGACCAACAATATACCCAGTTTTTTTAGTACCATAGACTGTGTGGCATGTTAGCATTTAGGTGTTTTGCGCAACAAATCTCCATTTGGTTAAACTAATTCTTGTATATACTATGTTAAGTCGGATTAGTCTTAATCCGCATTAAGGCATGTTTATGGTATTAATCATGCACTAAGACTAGCTTAAGGTTATTGCTAGATAAGGATTGAGTCTAAGCATGGCATGTCCTTTAGATTGACATGTCATATGAGGTGTCCTTTGTAGCCATGAGGTGTCATCCAACTCATGATGGAAAGGTTGGATTAACATGTGGCAAGCATGACTATGACTCTCTTCTAGCCTCACAAGTTTTCTTTAAAAGCAAATCAGTTTTTATCCATCATCAAGTAATGTGAGGAAATAGAAGTTGTATCTAGTGTTCTAGCTTTGTATGGTGCTGATTTCAGTGAATTGTTGAGTATGCAATACTAGTTTAAAGTATAATTTCAGCATGTAGTTTGCTTACAGGATGTTTAGTACTTAAGCATAAAGGTTAAGGAGCTGAAATTCCAACATGGCATACCTAGTTAAATTTATACGACCTCCAACTGAGTTACCTATCGAATATTTCAGTACCTTAAAAATAAGGTACACGTTGAAATTTATACGATCGTGTTAGCGAGGTACCAATATAAAAATTTGGAAGGTGGAAATTATGCCTTGGCCCCCAAACTAATTTCTGCCCGGCTAACCCCTAACACCTTAACTTTGCCAAACTCTCCTTAACTTGGCAAACTCCGTGTAGTCTAAATATATCCGTTTTCTAATCAGGCGCGTATATAACGCGACTAAATTAGCTATTGATGGTTTCTTCCTCTTCTTTTGTGATGCCTACCTACAGTAAGTTCTAAACCTTCTTAGGGCTTTGTTAATTAAGAATTTAATGTTCTGGAACGTTAAGGCCCCGTTTGAGTTATAGGGGAACCTATAGTAAGGAGACCGCTAAATATATAAATATATATGCAATGTTATGTTCAGAAATGGAATAGAAACAATAAAGGTTCTTAAATGAAGTATTTGAAGTCGCATGGGTAGTGCAAAAATTCAACAACTGATACTGGCACTAAAGTGTCCAATGGCCGTTGTTGAACATAGTTAAAACGTAGTCTGCATGCGTGACTCAATAGGCCTTTCTTAACCATTCAGGTAAAACATCTTTTGCCGTAATTAGTTTTTGTTACTTAAGCATGATATTAAATTACATTTGGGATCTTACCCTATCCCGTATATGCTCTTTTCTAAAATTTCAATTTCTTTTTCATTTGAAGATTGTTGTTATTATTGCAAGGAGAAAGATAAAAAATCTTCGTTTTAATCGTGATGGCTCTACTGTTTCTCCTCATCATCTTTGGCCTCACTTTCATCGTGACCATAAAAAGATAAAAATTAATGAGGAATGCAGGAAACAGTAATTGCACGCATCTTCGTCAACAGAACATACCAAACTCGAGATAAAATACTGAAAGTAGAATCAGTTTCCCAAATACGATAAATAATTATGTTGTAACTAACTAAGTATATTCATGTATATACATAGCTATGCGCTTAAGACGGGCTACATATAAAGAAACCTTATTTATATGATTGATTAGGACAATCACATTAAATTAACGTAAGAGGATGAAATGTTGAGTACTGTAATTGCTCATTAAAATTGTATATGAATGAGCGAATGACCAATTCTCTAACCATCAACCTAAACTACTGGGAATTCTAATGAAAATGGAAAACGATCATATGCTTATAGAATTCATAGTCACAACCATCACAAGCTTGGTTCATTATTACCTAAATATGATGACACAATAAGATTTTCTTTAACTTTGAAGCATATGATACATCTAATAAAGTTAAGGACAAAACAAGATTAATAGAACATCCTCCGGTGGTGGAAGTAATGAAAATTGTTGTGGTATAATGAGAATAGTATTCGGAAAGACTGAACAAAACACAGGAAGTACAGAAACACATAATTCCACCTTTTTATATTTAACATTAATTTGTATCCAGTACAAATTTTGTATGGTTCAACTAATTTTGCTAGCTAGGCATATCGATCTTTCAAATGTCGTAATTAAGCGTTAATGCTGCACTTCTGTATTCATTGGAGAAAAAAAATCAATTAATCTAACCTTCATTGTCATCAATCTAACCTACATTATTGTGTTCATAGGAAAAAAAATAGCTCAAAGACCAAAAGATTTTAATAAAACCAAAAAACTAGCAAATCATATGAACCGTACAACAAAAAACAACAGAAAACAATCGATGAGGTTGAGCCGAGGCCGTAGGCCTCGGTAATACCTAGTATTTTTTATAGGACCGTCTAAAATACCATATGCACTGCTTTCCTAATTAAACTGAATTTCATATACTTCGCACCACTATTATGCCCAGTTAGGCTGGTTTCTCGATACTTTTCACGACTATCTATTTAGGTATAGACTGTATAGCTCATTTCGTTATTCCCAGTTACGGCCCCCTCAAACGGTTTGTAAGATCTTCTTAAAGTACTTCTCATCATAAGAGAGAAAACTCTCTAATGTGTACTACTACCCATATTCCAATGGGTTACTCAAACCCACCCATTTCTCCTAACCCAAATAAAGCCTAACTATGGTTAATAACTAATTTTGTTGGAGGGGTAAACTTGGAAAAAAAATCAAAACATAAAAAACATATGAGGACAGACTCACTTGTCCTTCTATATGGGTTGAATTAAAAGTTGGCTGAATCGTTGGGAAAATTCTAACCTTTGGATTTTGGTGAGGATTGCTAAAAAAAAAAGCAATCGAATCAATCAAAAATAAATAAATAAAAAGCGTTGCACCCAATTGTATTTTTAGCCTCCCATTGTTATGATCATCACATAGGAGGACACCCTTTTGGTTGTTCAATAATACATTTTCAAAAGTTCCCCTGAAGCATTAATAAGTCCTAAATAATAATGCTACTAAAAAAAATTCATTCTCAACATATTATTTAATTTTTATTTGTTTTTCCTTCAAATTTATATTCAGCTGTTTTCATCCCTAATAGTTCTTACTGTAGTCAAAAAAGTAAAAACCCATCTGAAATCTACCCCTGAAGCAGAAACTGTGGGTTGAGAGACTCGCACAGACTAGATAGTTAAAAAAAAATATTATAAAGAAAACGTCTTTTCTGATAGATTACTAGTAAGCATCGGATAGAGTGAGACCGGGGCGAAAAGCGGACGTCTCGTCTTCTCTCAAAAACAATTATTCTCTCCTTCCTCACCCATCTTCCACAGTCTCTCACAAAATCATTATCGTTTAATATTCTGAAAAATGAGTTATCAGAAACAAACAAGTAGGAAACCTGAAGCCGCTACTGATCCCAAGTTCTCCAAATCAACTGAAAAAGGTAAACGGAAAGATGAAATCACTGAACCTGTTGAAGAAATCACTGAATCCGTTGAGATAAATCCATCAATAGCCAGAAAAAGGTAGTAAGTGTTGATCTAAACTCAATCCCGTTACTTTATTTTGTCCTAAGTTTGGTATATTAGGTTAGAATATTAAACATGGTGATTTTCAAGGTTTTAGACGTCATGTTGCAAGTCGTCATGGACGATGGACGACTGTATAACGACACTTATATTCGGCATTGTCGATTCAACTCTACCATGACGACTGAGACAAATGCTCAAAGCCTCAAACTCTCTCATATTTGTGTCATGTTAAATATATTTCAAAATACTGATTTTTTTTCTTTTTTCGAAGCATTCAAAATATTAATAGGGACTTGTTGAGGATTTAGTATTTAGCAAAATATTTTTCTTTTGTCAAACTTTAGCAAATTGTTGGTTTATTTTTAGTATTTAGGATTGTAAGCGTCTGTGGCGGAACCAGGATATCAAAACGATGGGGGCTAGTATGTCTGTGCCTATTGCCTAACAATATAAGAGGGCTCTGAAAATTTGATCAAACTCATTCATTTTGAATAAGAGCTCTCATCCCAGAGCCCTTGCTAAGAAATAAGATGATTAATATGTCTATCCCCAGCAAGAAACATCAGAATCATAGTGGAATACTTTTCTAACCAAAAACATGACCACTATGCACATATGAATTTTACTTGTGTTTGATGTTATTGTGGGAAATGGTCCCTATACATGGTGTTGTGAAAAATGAAAGTGCAGTTTGCTCGTATGATTATAGTGACCTTTGAGTTTGAACTTGGGAAAATTGGGGATATGCCCCAAAATCTACTGTCATCTTGGAGATATGCCCCAGGATGATAGTTTGTACTTGTAGCCTATAAAAGCAGTTTTAATATTATTATTTTTCGGAAAATCCCTAATTTTTCGGACCTAGGGCATCGTCTGTGCATTGGGATAGGGGTGGGGCAGAAGTGGGTCCCACCCTCCCTCTCACAAGGTGCAAACTCGGTGAGTATTCTTCGGTGGATAAAGCATTTTCGAGTTTATATTAATATGACCGGAATTAAAACCGGAATCATTACAGTGTTTGTTAAGATCATACAACCATCATCAAAGTTAAAAAAAAACCCTCCGTTCTTGACTGAGACTCCTACAATTACAATTTTTCCAACAATACAAGAGACCTAATTGATCAAATCCGTATCATTAAAAAGCAGTTTTAATATGTTAACTAAGTTTTTGTATATCCTCTCACTCGAGATAGTTTGTTCTAGAATAACTAACGTGGCAGCATATGGTGTATTATCTTATAATTCAGGCTTCAGCAGAATAAGAAAGGAAAAGAAAAGGCTGCTCCTCCTTCGAAATCTCCTCGCCAAGGAAAGTAAAAACACACTCTTGAACAAGATTTGGTAAGTAGGGTAAGCGATGATACGGATATTGTAAGTTTGTTGAATGGTGATGAGAATCCTATGAACAGTGATCAGAATCCCCTCAACTATATTGAATCAGAATAAGAAGAAGAAGATTATGATGCGTATGTAGCAATCTGGGTTCCAAAAAAGGTGGCTGAACATGGATATGAGATTAAAGAGGAAGAAGCAAAACTTTTTATCAAGGAATCATATGAAAATGGCGACCACATAGGTCCAACTAGAGCTGCCCAGGAACCGTCCCGGAACTCGTGTACCGTCCTCTATACAACCTTACATCCAACTGAGGGGAAGATAGAAGACAAAGTTGCTGAGAAGAAGGGGGGAGTTGATGATGCCGAGACGAAGTAGTTGAGGGAGTGGAAGAAGATGAAGACATCTATGAGATTGATCCCTTTTCGTGTCTCTATCTGTTTTCTTTTTTTTTGCTTGGTTAACTCTTAATGTCTCTTATGAGTTTTCGTTCGTTGTTATTGGCTGTTTTTAAGTTATTATTTAGGACAATATTATGCAGTGATGTCCATTGTTGATCCCTATAAAAATCACATGAGTCACCCGTAATACCTGGTTATTTGGATCTCTGGATCTTCATTTTCTTCTTCATTTTGACCATCTTTTCAAACAAATTTACTAAATTCTACATGCAAAACAAACTGTTGAATAATGTGACGAAACTGCACATAAATTAAATCAAACAACCAAAACAAACACCATAAATTAATTAAAGCTGTAAACCGTTAGAACTTCATACTTGTGAAAAGTTAGTGCAGTGGTTGGATGGTGCTGATGGATCAGTTGGTGTTGGCTTCGATTCCTACTACTACTAACTTTTTACAAACTTGCAAAATATGTCTACGCTCCTATTTTTCACACTATCTCCACCTACTACTTTAATAAATTTTCAACCATTCAAATTAAGATTGGTAGATCATGAGTTTTGATGTTTTAGAATGTGTTCATTTTTGTGGGTATGTAGATCTTTGAAATGTGAACATATCGCCGAAATATTAGATTCGAATACGTTATCGTTTAATTTTGATTCACAACAATACGTCCGAAATGTGAGTGATGAGTGCCAAATATTGCGTATTTCTACATCTTTTTATTGGCATTTTACTCATCTTTTGTGCTCTAGTTCTCTATTTTATCTCAAATTCTGTATTTTTACTGTTTTCAAGAGTAATTACTTTTACTAATTTATTTTGTGTTTTTAGCCGGTAAATAAAGCTTGGATGAATTAAGAAGCAGAGAAGTGGTGACAACGGAAGGAAGACAACAAAGCTCCCGCTAGAAGGCAGTGAAGAATGTCGTTTGCACCTCATCCACATGTGAAGAATGTCGCTTGCACGACCCAAAATTAGGAGTGAGCTTGAGATATTAGCTTTGAAGAAGCATTGGGACTGAAAAAAGTGAAAGAACCCAAACCCATATATGTGCCCGATACATCAGATTTGATGTAACTGCTCAACACCGTAGTCCTCTTCATCTCCTCCCCTAATCGTACAGAACCCAACTCCATCTTCATTTCCTTCTCCTCCTTCCCGACAGAACCAACACCACTTGAAGTCATCTTCCATCAAATCCATCCCCGACAATCTCTGCTCACGGCCACCGTCACACTCACACTCAAGCTCCTAATTTTTATCTCTCTTCATCTTATCTTCTTCCTGTAACCCTAGAAGCTAGGATTGAGAGAGATAGAGTTAGGGTTATCTTCAATAGCTAAAGCAAAAATCAAATCAAGTTGCAGAGAAGAAATAACAGAAGGGACAAGAAGAAAAAAAATTAAAAAAATTGCCAGTACTGATCTAATAATGCAGCTGTGTTGTGTTAGATAACTGGGCATCTCTCCCTTAGCTTAGGTAGATCAATCTTATAACTGTAGGTGCTAATTTAATTGTGTCCTGTATATAGCTTTACTGAGTTTGTAGTTTTATCTTGTACCTAATAGCCTAATAGTACTACTTAATATGTAAATAGGTCGCATAGTAAGAGTTTGCCGTAGCTGCTTATTGTTTTTTAATTTGTAGTGATAAAATTTTAACTCATAATTAGTTTTTTAATTTGTAGTGATAAAATTTTAACTCATAATTAGTTACAGAGATACTAGACAAACCGAAGTTTTACACTTCGTTGCGTCCCGAAGGAGATCGCACGGCCAGTACCTAGCATGCTTAGCATCGGGATTGGGAAGGGCAAAAGTCGGCCCCACCTTCCCGAAGGGAATCGCACGGACCTAATCTTGCGTGCTTAGCATCGAGATTTGGAAAGGGAAGATGTGGGCCCCATCATCCTCTCACACGGTACAGATGCTCGGTGCTTTGTTTCGCTGTGTCAATCATTTCCGTTATTCTCTTAGGTTTGAATTAGAAATGGGAGTATTAAGGGTTCTTAATTAGTTAACTCTGATTCTCCGACTCCATAGATAGGAACTCTTCCCTATAGCAGAGTCCGATGAGTTTGGTCCGATTGAGTCATTTTTAAAGAGCATTTTGGTTCAAAAAATATTGAATCTAACTCACAGATAAATCAGCGAGTTGAGTACGAGTTTTTCACTCCATTGATCCAAAAATCCCCCCCTATAACAAAAGTGCTAATTTTTAGTTCACAATTGTTTTCTTGGCTGTAGCTTTTTGATTCTAACATTTCATTTTTGGTTTGTTAGTATCGATAAATTTTAGCTTTAGTATTGGGTAGTAGTAGTAGTACAAGAGGTTTTGCTAATTTTAAATATGTAGGTGAGGTAATGCAGATTTCCAGGGGAGGAAACTCAAATTACCCCTATAAAACGAATATAACAATTTCGCAAAGAATCCGGAGAATATAGGATTACTTTTTTTTTTGGAAGGAAAATATGGGATTACTGGGTCGAAGGGTGCCACTTTCGGTGGACATATGACCCTAGTGTCGCTACATGGTAAAACATCCCGGTTGCTATATGGTGGTGCATATGGAAAGAGCGAAATGCAAGAATCTTTGATAACAAAAAGAAACTTTCGTGAGCCTCATTAGAGATATCAAATTACAAGCGTTCTTTTGGGCGGAGTGGAACATAAAAATGTTCGAGCTTATGGAAAACATGGTGATTTCTTTAAGGGATTCCCTATACTTGCTTCCGTAATTCTTTGTTTCTTTCCTTGGGTAGCCGAATCCCTTTTCGGAATCTCAGTCTGGGTGGAACTCTGTAATCTTTGACTTCATGAATTCATAACTTTCATCAAATATGAATTCAATTCCTTTAACTTCGGAGTAGTGCCGTTTTGCGAGTCTCTCATACAAAAACACTTTGTTAGGGTTCAAGTGGAAGAACAATAATTTACGTTACATGAAATTAATCGAAAGTTACTTACAAATTCTGAGTCCGGCAACGTAAAAGTGCTACGGCTATAAATCTTATCTTGTATGTCTATAAAATCAACTATCCCTTTTTTGATAACAAGGTACCTGTCGTGAATTTGTCGCAGAGATCTTCCCTTTGCATTCCCGTAATCTAGCACAAATTGGTTCCACACCCTCCCCCAAAAGGTTTCGGGTGTAACCCTTCCCGCTTGGACATCTTCACGACGGGTTCATTATACCATGTTTTAATTATGGACGAATCTTCAGCTGAATCAAATGATGCCATACTTTTAAAGGTATGAAGTGAAATAGATAGAGCAGATGAGGAATTAAAAGGTATGAAGTGAAATAGATAGAGCAGATGAGGAAATGAAATTTGTAGAATATATGGAACAAGAAAAAAGAAAGGATTTCGCTTAATGAAGGTAAAAACAATTGAAATTATATATCAGAAACGAGGTCATTTCAGAATCTTATACTACTAGTCTAATGGACGATTTAACAGCTAACCTTTCGATTGCTTCAAAAATAAGCCTAAATTCCAGTCTCTTTCTTCCAACGCAGGGAAGCTATGATGCATAAAAAAAGTGTGGGTTTTTTAGTATGCTGGACGCCAGGAACACTTTTTTTACTTTATAATAGAAACATATCATTAAAATATTATACTTAAATTCATTGTCGTTTGAGTTTGCCGGAGAAAATGGCGCAAATCTTGTCCGACATTGTCCATCTAAGAGTGTTTATGGATCCTCCCTCACAAACAAAATTGATACATTTACAAAAAATAAATAAAATGATACGAACACCCTAAATTTTTAAAAATTGATACAAAAACCCCAAACAAAATTGGTTTCATCAAATTCTATGATGAAGCCAAAATTAGTTTCATCAAATTCTATGATGAAACCAAATTTGGTTTCAACTTATTTTTGCCTATTTTTCATCATGAAACCAAAGATTTTATATCCGTTATAACTGTTGTTATGCATGTGCTAACTGTTTTTTTTAAATTCATTTTAACGTCTTTTCCTTCTAAATAACATTCTAATAAAGAAAATAGACGGTGTGATGGGCAAAAGAACGGGGATTCCAGAAGATTCACTTAGAGGGAGATTGCCAAAATGTTGTCTTAGCGTTAAATGGAACAGAGGAGCAGTGAACTGGATTCACAACAACTTAATAGAAAACCGTATTTATATTTATAATAAGAAATATTATGCTAACGGGGTGTTGCACATGCGAATTTCATTCTGAACTGCAAAAAACATATTGCATTTACACAAGCAGTGCAAAAAATACATTTGACCATATAAAATCGGTTGAGGATTAGTCCCACATAGGTTACCTTCCTAGACTAGATCCTCCTTATATGCATTAGGGCCTCTCCACTCATTGCCAATTGGTTTTGAGTTGGAAGCCCAAGTGCTAGTATGGTATCATAGCTAGGCCTAGGCCTTGTATGTGAAGTAAGACCGTAAGACCCGACCCATGAAGGGGGAAGGCACTCATGCAGTGGTCCACATGTCGGGTTACGCCCCTACACGTGGAGGGGGTATGTTGACGATTAGTCCCACATAGGTTACCTTCCTAGACTAAATCCTCCTTATATGCATGAGGGCCTCTCCACTCATTGCCAATTGGTTTTGAGTTGGAATCCAAGTGCTAGTAAAATCTAGTACTAAATATACAAAATCTAGGAGTAATAAGTATCTTGGTTGGAACTTGGAAGGGTCTTGTCTTATATTGTCTAATCGTTTTAAATGTATAGACCAGCTCCACTCTATGGTTCTAGAGTGGAACGGAAAACACTCTTGTCTGGTCGGGAGCACACAAATTCCTAAACAGAGTCAACAGACTATGCTGTTGTATCTTGGTTGGAACTTGGAAGGGTCTTGTCTTGTATTGTCTAATCATTTTGAAAGTATAGACCAGCTCCACTATATGGTTCTAGAGTGGAACGGAAAACACTCTTGTCTGCTCGGGAGCACACAAATTCCTAACCAGAGTCAACAGACTATGTTGTTTGGTAACAATTATCTTAATGGATTATCAGCCTAGTTTTCCAGATGTTGAAGCTAACCCTAGTCTAATCTCTCTCAATCTTAGCTTCTAGGGTTTTTGTTCTTGATAAGAAAAGAAGACAAGATGGAGAGAGATAGAGATTAGGAGTTTGATTAATGGCCAGTTGAGAGGGTGGCTGTGATCAGAGATGGTCGAGGATGGATTTGATGGAAGGACTAACGAGGTGAAATGAAGGTTTTGCAGAGGTTGGACCATTGGAGAGAAGCTGAGAACGATATGAAGGTGGTGTTTGGTTTCTGCTTGATTGGTGCGTCGGACAAGCGTCCCGTGTCCGACACGCATCATACACGGACACAGATAAAAAAAATGGAGCGTCCGTGCAACCCAGTTGCATAGGAATTTCCCTAACACATGCAGTACAGTTACACCTTTTTCATGTTTGTTAAGTCGAAAGTGGGAGGAAGAAAATTTGTTCATTCCATAGGAATTTTCCTTATACACGCGGTACAGTTACATAGGTGATAATACCCCAAAATATAGTCGACATTGAGACTTGTGTACGCATATTTACTTAGTGGCGGTATGTGCAAGCACTGGACAAACTGAATAGAACTGAATAAGAATACATTGATGGTTATACTCTGTCATTACCTTATATTACAAAATCTAAACATAACCTTATTACTTAATAATAAAGACAATAGACAATAGTAATTCTATAAATAAGTTATTGGGTTAGTGACATGGATATTGTCACCACACGTCTCCGATACTCCTCCGAAATCTTCCAAGGAGACGCTGCTCTTCATGTGCAGAACTATGTTAATACATGTTCCGAACGGTATCGTTCCCCATATTTCGCTCAATGTTCCTGTAGATGTATCATAACGCGATATGCATAGATTATCCCACAACAGGATGTTGTTGTTATTATCCAGAGCAATCGGGTTATAAGTTGTCCAATCATTCTTTTGCTTTGGTAAGTTAATGCTAAACCGGCGTTTCCAAATCAAATGTCCGGGTTCATCGGCAGGTGAGGCGAAATCATTGTTATTCTCGTCTAGCGTCCAGAAATCTATATGGTTCTCTTGCTGACTATGCATGTTGTACACGCACAGAGTAACCCCAAACAGCATCAGCCCAACGGCTGGGAATTGATCCACAGGGAAATTACCCCCAGGTATATGATTGGGCGGTAATGAATGTATGCTGAACGTATCACTCCTCAAATTGAAAGACAATAATGTCTTAATTGTGTCCTTGTAGACCAACCAAAAAATACACCCATTCGCATACACACCTGATCCACCTCTACAAAAACATACAGAAATATGTTCAACATTTCTCCATCCCATCTTATCGCCGAGGGTATTGACTTCCACTTTTCCGTCGGGGTCAATTCGAACAACCTTGTATTCATCAGAACTTTGACAGTGGCCGAAACCTCCTAACATGTTTCTGCGTCCAACGAATTCCTCCGGAAGCATATATTTTTGTGGGAGATGAATGTACTGACCTGTTTCTGGATTTATAATATAAACAGGATCTTGGATGTGGTCGTGGTAAACATAAAAACACACGAGACCGTTGCAAGACCTAATCACTGGGCGTGACAATCTTTTAAGTGGTCCATCATCCAGGTGACTGTTGGCTACGACAGTGTCGTACAGTTCCGTATTCATATGCTCGTTGTAAATGAGTTGCGATCCAAAGTCGTTTCCCGAGCGTGATGTGATACAGAACAGGAGACCAAATTTGGTGTTATCAAGGATGGCCCTCCAGTTGCCGCATACAGATTTGCTATGAAGAACACAATCTGTTGTAGGGAGTCGACCTAATATTTGGGTAGCTATTTCTAAAGGAAACTTATCCATCGGTTTTAGTATTATTCTGATCTGCAGAATGGATATTATGGATTATGAAGAGGGGACCAGTGTAACTATAAATAGACAACCATTCAATGGTTTGTAACGTTTAGTGTAAGTTTGTGTCCGTTTGAACCCAACTGACAAAACATTGTAACGTTGTGTCCGTTTAGAACTCTTTTGTGTAGGAATTTTAAGTTAAAATTAGTTTTAAAGTTTTAAACTCCAAGAGATGTGTTTGGGTTATGCCTTTTCACCATAAGACATCTAGTCATGAATAAATGTTATGGAGAGTCACCATTGGCCATGGTGAGTCACCTATGGGTGAAACGAAAATGATAGATACACCGAAGAGGAGTATCGAGCTAAGCACCGTGTGAGAGGGAGGGTGAGGCCCACTTCTACCCCACTCCCTATCCCAATGCTCAGATCCATTCCAGGACCGTCGGATTTCTCCGAAGTGCAATTCTTGGTCCTCCTCTTCGGTGTGTGTAGCAAAGTTGTGGGTGAAAAGACACCCTGTAGAGTCACCATTGACTCTATATAAACCCATCTTTTAGTTTTGTTTTGTATGGGTTTTACAAGTTTTTGAGAAGAAGAAAAACAAGTTTCCAAGTCATGAGTCAGAGTCACTTAAGAGCACAGTAATTGTCAACATTCGCTGGCCTAATGGTATTGTAGTGCTACTTACTATAAGGCGTAATCGTTGTATCTTGGAAGGCGACATCCGTAGAACCGTGAGCACCGTATGCGGGGATGAATTGTCTTTAAGGAAAGAGGATTACCTCGCCTCGATCAACCAATCCGATAAGTTTTTCTAACTTTCTTCTTATTATTATTATTATGTTTGTCGCATGAGCAGGATTTCCGAGAAACCGAAACCGCAATTATTTCCAACATTTTGAACCCCACCACTATAATTCCCAAAATAACCCTTAAAAGGAAATGGGAACCATTTAGGGGAATGGTGGGTTACAGGCCACTTACAGCTGAGTCGGATTAGTATGGAATATGGATGCAGCATTTCTACATCGACCGAAGTTTGGGGGCCACTGCTATTAGATACCGGTGCAAATCGAAGTATAAAACTTCGGTGAACCTATCATTTTTAGTATGGATTAGGGTGCTCTCATCTCTGTTTGTTTTGATCACAGGTCAAAAGCCATGCATATTGTCGTATTAGGTATCCAGTCAATTATCCATGGCGTGGGGACATATCATCATGTCAGATGGGTCCAGATTTCGGATAGACTTATAGGGACAAGACCCTTCATTGCTGTAGAAATTAGAATAGACATCACCGAGGGACAACACTTTTCTTTTGGTATGTACAGAGTGTGGAGAGAGAGACCGAAAGGTCTTATCAGTCTATTTTATTTGGACCATGGGAAAACCGCTCACTCAATGTGGGTGGGTCCCAATACCAGCACCCCCTGTTTTCTCCAGTCCAGGGGCCCACCCACTGTGAGTGGGCGCCCATGGTCCAAATTCTCGGTTCATTTAGAACTGCTGTTTATTTGGTGCATTAAGGAAATGATTGATACACCGAAACAAAGCACCGAGCGTGTGTACATGTGAGAGAGTGGTGGGGCCCACATCTGCCCTTTCCAAATCTCGATGCTAAGCACGCCAGGTTGGGTCCGTGCGATTCCCTTCGTTGTCTAGCAAGGTTGATGATGTCTAGCAAGGGAAACCTATGATGTCTAAGGAAAAGTGGAAAACCTATGATTGGCGATCCATTCGTGATAATTGACTCCAATATTTGGGAGTTCTTAATGGATTGCATTCATCCGATTTTGAGATTATATACTCAAATATGTTTTTTTTGTCACATCAATTCGTGTAAAATAGTTCTTGAGGGCTTTCGATGGATTTTATTGTTAGTAGATTTTCATTATTAGACAAACATAAATGAATAATCACTTCGTTGGGTTGTTTTTGGATTTTTGAGATGGCTACCAAACCTAGCTAGCCAGGTCTTTATCAATTCTTATTACGAGGTCATTATAATGTTGTGTTGATACGGTACTTTCTGGATATCATACATCTCTAATAAGCTTTGCAGTTGGACAAACAAATCATGATATGTGTCTTGGGTGTTGTTGGTGCAAGCTTTTGATTTCTATGATTTATTTTGTAATTTTCAATTGCGACTAAAATTGCATGTGATTTCACCAATGACATCACACAATTACATGTGAAAATTGAAATTTTCATCCATAATGTCACCGTGAAAATTGTCAAAATTTCCCATCTTTCACCAAAAAAGAAAATTTTAACCTATGACGTCATTGTGTAAATTGAAATTTTCGCCAAAAAATTGGGATTTTCACTAAATTTAATTTCTATGATTTATTTTGAGATTTTTACAAAGGGGAAATTTGCGATTAAAACTGATCACGAATGACGTATTTTATTGGTGTAAACTAATTTTTTTACCAATGACGTCACATAATAACCTGTGAAAAATGAAATTTTCATCCATGACGTCATTGTGAAAATTAAAATTTTCCAATTTTTACCAAAAAACGTAATTTTCACCCATGACGTCATTGTGAAAATTAAAATTTGCATGACATTATTATGTTTGAAAAATTAAATTTGCATTATATATTGATATTTTTATGGGGAGATAAATAAAAAGGTAAAAAGAGTTATTTTAGGGAAGTTATTAAAGGAATTATTTAAGGAGGAAAAACAAAAGGAGACTTACATGGAAATGGAAAGTCAAATTTTTACTATTATTTAAGGGATTTTAAATTTATAACATTTAGGATTTGTCCGAATACGGTGGAATTTTACTTTTTAACCATTTTATGTAACAAATATCCTTTTTTCACATTTTTTACTGTGCAAATTTCATTTTGCACCTATGTTTTGAGGGAAGATTTGTCCGAAGTGGAAATTTGCTTTCACCTTTTTTTCTTACAAATATTTCTGTTTTCACGTTTGTTACTTTGAATGTTTCGTTTTGCACCTGTGTTTAGAGTTTAAATTTCTATTTTCATCTGTTTAAGACTTTAAGTTCATCCCCTTCTCGAAGTTCTTAAGAATTAGCATGTTGAACACATATTGGATATAAGTGGGTCCATTGATATTTTTTAAACACATCTGTTTTTCCCTTCCAGTCTCTATGAATAACAAAAATTCTTGGTGAACCATGATGTGGGATCCGTAAAAACCGCTCACTCACACTAACACCCATGAATGGGAGCCCCTGTGTTTCCTTGTTCCTTTTCCCTCTTCTTTACAAGAGTTATGATCGAGTGGTTTTACTTTTAACCAGCCATGATCGAGTGGTTTTACTTTTAACCATCCCTAGGCCCTTCAACATCTGGATATGTGCGGGGCAGGAAACCCGCTCCCAATCGAGAATTCGGGATATGCTCCCTAGTTCATCCACCTACGTCATATAACTATATAAGTGTTTATGTGGTAAGTTACTAAGTTCGCGAATTATACCCATAATATTCGAGAATCCGACCGTATCATTCGTACTTTCGGAACTCCAACTTCGATATTCCTAGACCAAAACAAATTATATAGTAGGTAGTACTGAATTATACGGCCCATCTAGTACTTTTCCACGTTATCGCAAATTGGATAATTAATAGGGGGAAAGATTAATCTGGGGTGGATTTAGAAAAAATAAAATAAAAATCCCCAATCAATGAACTCTTCTTCTTATTCTTTTTTTTTTTTTTTTTTTTTTTTTTTTTCATTCATTCATTCATTCATTCATAACTTTTGATATAACTTCTAATTAATTGTATCTAAATTTGTGCAACTAGAAAACTAGGATGCGCAATTGCCCTTTTCCTATTGCATAATTGATTATTACATTTGCATCATACCTTGCAAAATGTAATAGTTTCTATTGTTATTTGTCAAATGGATTATCTGTGTTAGTTAATGTGATGTGCAGTTTATATTCTTCACATGCACTAGTATGTTAGTTCATGTGATGTTTCCTTTGTTCACATGAACTAATACGTTAGTTCGTGTGATGTTTCTGTTTTGCACCTTAAGTAGTGTAACCTACAGTAAAACCTTTATAATTTAATCCGCGATAAATTAATAATCACGATAAATTAATAAATTTTACCGGTCCCGAGTCGGGACCAAGGTGCTAAATTAATAATTCGCTAAATTTATAAAATAATAACTTTTTTTAGCTTTCTATAGGTCCCTTCGAAATTTCGAATATATAAATTAATAACTCTCCAATTTATATAAATTTAGTTTTACATTTTTTCTAATTTGGTAAAGAGTGATTCATTTGTGACTTGGTTTTTCTTAAAATTGATCTCACATTGAATTTTATATTGGATTTTTCTTAACATTAGAAGATTTTTTGGTGTTGTCATTTCCTGATGCAATAAAAACCTATTCAGTATCTTTGCAGCTTTGATAGCTTCTTTACGGGAAAGTGGCTATGTGACTCTATTCAATATCTTTGCAGCTTTGATAGTTTTTTTATGGGAAGTGGCTCTGTAACTACACTTTCATCTTCGACTTCCACATCAACACTTCATCTTTTCTCATGACACTCAATTATTTATTCGTCAGTTAACAAATCTGAAATAATATCCTTTTGAGGGCAGTTTAAAAGAAAGTCAGCATCCATTCTACTGTGATAATTCAATTCATTGATCAAATTTTACAATTCTCTAGTTCCTTTATTATATAAGGCTTTATTTGGATTCTTTGATACAGTGTCATCCATTGAACGAATGTTACAATGACGAAAATAATTTGCAATGGAATAAGGTGTATTGGTTCATTTATATATTTTTTTTTTTTTAGAATTAAACAATTTTTTGATAAACTAATTAATATATAATTTAACAATATTAATTTATGCGATTATTTAATATCGCGATAAATTGATAAATTTTACCGGTCCCGACGCTATTATTTTATAGGGGTTATACTATATCTCTAATATTAGGTCACATGCGGACTTAGTATAAAAAGAAAGAGATAAGGAAAGAGAAATAACCTATCCTAAATATCTAATAGAAGAGAGTGAGAAGAACTAAGAGTTCCCACTTCTCCATTAACAAACTCATCTAAAACCCTTGTTTTTAATCACCCAAATTAACCCAACAGTTGGTATCAAGAGCTTAGATCTAATAGATTTGATCTTGGAGAGTGAAAAAAAAAATCAATCAACACCTAATCAATCAAAAATCAGCAAAAAAAAAGAAATTTCTCAAAAACTAGATCTAGAAAAGAAAAAACCCAAATTTTCAATCAAACTTAAATTAAATCAATGGCAAGTAGTAGCAACTCGAATCTCTACATTAAACAACCATCAATACCAATTTTTCATGGAGAAAATTATGATTTTTGGTCCATCAAGATGAAGACTTTATTCATGTCTTAAGGTGTATGGGAGATTGTTCAAAACGGGTATGATGAAATTGAAGATACATCAACTCTAGAACAACCCCAAAACGATTTACTTAAAGAGAGTAGGAAGAAGAATGCTAAAACATCCATGTACATTCAACAAGGAGTTGGAGACACTATTCTACCAAGAGTAATTCACTTTCCTAAAGCTAAAGAAGCTTGGGATATTCTTAAAAGAGAATATGGTGGAAACAAGAAGGTGAGAGAATTAAAACTTCAATCTTATAGAAGAGATTTTGAAAATCTTAAAATGAAGGACAATGAAAATTTAAATGAGTTTTCTTCTAGAGTTGTTGAAATTGTAAATCAAATATTGATGTGTGGTGAGAAGATGGAAGAAAGAAGATTTTGTGAGAAGATTTTGATTTGTATGCCGGAAAAATTTGAACCCATTGTAGCGGTTTTGGAGGAGAAGAAGGATCTTTCTACATTGGAGTCACAAGAATTATGGGCTTCTTTAAAGGCGTATGAACAAAGGTTGTTAAGGCACTTCGAAAAATCAATTGAAAGTGCTTTTCAATCGAAATTGAAATTGAACTCAAAAAATTCAGCAATGAAGAAAAATGAGTACAAGGGTGATGCTTCATGTAATTTCAAAGGAAAGGGAAATTGGAACAAAGGAGGAGCAAGTTCTAACAACTACAAAAAGGGTGATCTACCAAAGTGCAATTTTTGCAAAAAGAATGGTCATTTGGAGAAGAATTGTTGGAACAAAGGGAAACCTCAATGTCATCATTGCAAGAAGTATGGACATTTGGAGGAAGATTGTAGAAATAAATGAGATGAACATGCCGGTAGAGCGGAAGAAAAGGAAGAAAAACAAAACTTGTTTTATGCTTGTCAAAGTGTCGTTGAAACTTCTAAAAGCGAAGTGTGGTTTGTAAATAGTGGTTGTACAACTCATATGTCTGGTGTGAAGAGCTTGTTCGTTGATATGGATACATCCATAAATTCTCTAGTGAAGATGGGGGATGGAAACATGGTTCAAGCTAACGGAAGAGGTACAATTTGTTTGCAAACTACCAATGGAGCAAAATACATTGTGATAGCGACTTGGGAGGGTGTATTGATGACATGAAAAGTACATCGGGGTATATTTTCTTGGGCATCGAAGAAGCTACCAAACGTAGCTCTATCCACGGCGGAAGCGGAGTACATTTCGGCATCAATAGCTACGTCTCATGTAACTTGGCTAAGAAGAATCTTGGAAGACATTCAAGAGAAGCAAGAAGAAACCACCGTAATTTTTTGTGACAACAAATCAGCAATAGCAATGTCCAAAAATTCGGTTGAACATTGTAGAGCAAGACACAGGCCCGGTCCTGACAAGTTGGTGGCTCAATGCAAGAAAAATAATTTGGCCCCTATTTCACTGTAATCGCTCAAAAATTTTCACAACAAAATCATGTGTACATGTCTACATGATGCACAGTCTATATTAGCAAACATAACATATTCGATATGTAACTCCTCTTCTGGTAGTTTGAATGAATAGTACCGAGCATAAAATTAAAATGAACCTCTTTTGCTGCCGAAGAGATGCTTAGCGCCTATGAAATGATTACAAACCTTAGTATAAATTTAAAACTTATTACGATATTATGACATCAGATTCACATCTGATCAAATTCATTTGAAGCTAATTAGGCCGAAGATGGCAATCATATTCTCACGTAGAAAGAGTAAAAGCATGTAAGAGCCTTTCCAAAACTAAGATTTTATGATAGATCAAATTCAAAACTGATTTCAGGTTTACAAGCTAATTAACAAATAATTTTTGTATTAGTAAACATGATAAGAGAAATCAAAAGAAAAAGACAAAGAAATCTTTGAATTGATATAGTAAACAACTACGATGGCTTATAAAAAAATTATAAACCCTAGTTTTTCCCCTTTTTCTTTACTACATTTACAAAGAACAATAGAAATGATTAAATGATTAGTTAATTACATTGTTTAAGTTAGGATGGAAATGCAAAATGAAAAAAAGGCCATTACACACTCTAGTTTTTGGACTGCAAAAATTTAGATACAATTCATCGAAAGTTAAAGAACTAATAAAAAAACATAAAAGAATTCATCTATAGGGGATTCTTTTAAGTTTTTCTAAATCCACCCTAGATTCAGCGGAAATACTATTTGGCTCCCTATTCTCCACCTCCCTATTCACCTCCCTATAATCTAAGCCTCACATCCATATCGAGATCCACATTCAGGTTCAGGTAGGGTTCACCATTCTCCTAATGTGGGGTTTAGATTGTAGGGAGCCAAATAGCACTGTCGTAGATTCAGCGTTCCCCCTAGTAAAAGTTGCTTTCTCCTTATTAGTTATCGCAAATTACCATTTCTCTATCATACTTTTGAATAATAAAAAGCATAACTATAGATAAATTTTCCAATTTTTTTAGGGTTTTGAATAATCTCTATTACACCAAAGGCACGAGTATAAAAAACACCTAAAAATTATTATGGATCAGAGATACGGATATCATGAATATAGTTTTAGGGCTTCCAAATAAATGGATTTCACCAAAGAGAAGAATCCTTTAAAACCGATCATCCTCCATAAATAGACTTTTGAACTTGAACGACTCCAGGTCGATGTTTATTTTCATTCGCGGCAGAGAGGGAACCGATGGGGGCGGATTGTTTGGCGACACCTTCTGAATGATATCATCAAACCCCTTGACATAAATTTCATTCACAGCGTAGTAGATTCGTCTCAGTGCGCTAGACCTGTTTTTGTATAGAGATGTGTAGTTGATATCGTTCGGAGACATCATACTTTTGGTTAATGGAATCTGAATGATATTTCCTGTTAGAGAAAATAATGGAAGTATTGGAGATTCGATGCAGTTGAGGCAGCCAACAGCTTCTTGAAATATTAGTGATAGTGCAACAGCGTCTATATTTAGCAGACCCGAAACAACATTAGGGAATCCGACCTCTTCTAACTATATCCAGAAAGCAGTAGCTTTCATGCTGAGCAGTATGTCATGGCGTAAGTCGACGACTAGTTGTTCGTATAAATAGCAGAGTGGAGATTGTACTGGGATCAAATTCATTGTTGTATTTGTATAATATAAGTCTAGACAAACCAATGCTTTTCTAATGCCTTGAAAGTGAAACCTAACAAGGTATATATAATGTTTGCTACACACTTTGAAATTTTACATATACCAATCTTAGCCCTACACCACAATCCATGTTATTATATTGTACTATTTATTATCATCATACGTATAGTTCGTTTGCTTCAAAAATAAGAAATAAAAAAAAGGTTTGTTAGATTTATAAAACAACTTTGCTACATCCACCGAAGCCCAGCACCGAAGTGGGCACCGAGAGGGGATCAGATGGTCTGAAATGTCCCTTCTTTGCATCGGGTAGGGGTGGGGCATGAGTGGGCCCCACCAACCTCTCAAACGGTGCACACTCGGTGCTTATTCTTCGGTAAATGTATCATTTTTGTTTATAAAATCATATAGCACGTGAAGAAAAAGGGGTATTTCTAAATTTACACTCTTAATTCATTATTGGTAGTTCAAGAAATATTCATTATTTCGTAAGAGTTGTAAAATTCTTTTTAAAGGTACAAAATATATATATCTGTGGTATAGTCTGAATTTCAGACTCTGAAAGATAAATCATCTTAAATTTTATTATTATTACCTATAAGGATATAATTGTAGAAAAAATAACAAAAAAAGTAAAAATACTCATATCTACTAGTATTATTACCAAAAATAGGGTGCACAAAATAAAATAACGTGCAAAATACCATTTTCACAGGTAGGATCGACAGTAAAACTGCAGTATTGCAGATAGCTACTCCCTACTCTTCACCCCCACCCCCGCCAAATATTTCCCCAAAATCCTTCTCCCATAACGTGTCATCACTTTAGTGGCCCAATTTAATGTTAATGGCCCCCCTGTTTGTTCCAGAAGAAGAGATGTGATGGCCTTATGCGTCATTCCGCACAATAGGGGTGAAATTTGAGGGTGTCTAGCTAGTGATTAGACGAGGAGACACGTGACAAGACCCCAAAACATATCACCATGACGTGTCGCAGACTCGCAAGGGTATTAGCCCCTACCTATTGTTTATTTATTTTTTTGTACTTAGAGGGTGGCTGTGATCAGAGAGATGGTCGGGGATGGATTTGATGGAAGGAGGTGAAATGAAGGTTTTGCAGAGGTTGGACCATTGGAGAGAAGCTGAAAGCGATATGAAGGTGGTGTTTGGTTTCTGTTTGATTAGGGGAGGAGACAGGAGGCTAGGGTATTGGACGGGTGCTTCAGATGTTGATGTGACGTATGGAGATTTCGTTGGATGTTGAGGAGCTTCTGGGTGTTGAACGGTTGTAGATCTTGGGTCCTCTTGGAAAGTCTTCTTCTAGGCCCATATCTTCTTCAAGCCCACTTCTAGTTTTAGGTCGTGCAAGCGAAATTCTTCACTTGTGGATGAGTTACAAACGACATTATTCACTTGTGGAGGAGTTGCAAACGATATTTTTCACTTTCTTCGAGCAAGAGCTTTGTTGTCCCTCTTCCATTGATTTATCTATTGCAAGAACAAATCTGGACCTCTCTTTACCTCAACTAAGTCATCAAGATCCTTCCCCATTAAATGTTCTTGGGTTTCTAAGACCATCTCCAATGAGGGATTTATACCCTTAAATTGGGGAAATACTATTTCCTATGGGGTTGCGAATTTCCCTAAACCCTGATTCTCTACCTCAAATATAGGGAATTCGATAGGGGAATCGAGGAATAAGGGAAGTGCTATGAAATGTCCACCGATCGGACAACTATCTCACTATAGAGAAACTAAACATCGGTCGGTATTCTTTTCCCTGATTCATCCATTGTCTCCCCCAACTCGCCATTCATTTCATCGATCGTGAAAGAATACAAACCAATAAAATCAGTGAACAGTGAAGATGATATTAAATAATAAAGATATACAGATTGTCTCCACCAACATTTCACCGATCGCGAAATGGTGCAAGCCTATGAACAGTTGGTATAAGTTTAAAATATAAGAACATTCACATTAAATAATAATATTACATAAGAATGATATTGATTAATCCTGGAGAAAGGTTTCTCGGTAAATAGTTTACCGATCGTGAACAAGTAACTGGATCGTGAAACATTCAACCGACCGGTAGACGCATTAATTATTCAACTTTGCTACATCCACCGAAGCCCAGCACCGAAGTGTGCACCGAGAGGGGATCGGATGGTCTGAAATATTCCTTCTCTACATTGGGATAGGGGTGGGACATGAGTGGGTCCCACCACCCTCTCACACGGTGCACACTCGGTGCTTCTTGTTCGGTGAGTTCGGTCGATGTATCATTTTCCTTAATTATAACACCATAAGAGCATCTCCAATGCTTAGGGTCAAGGTCATCCTAGGTGGAGGTCTTATTAGTACCTTTTAGTTATGGGTCATTACTACATGACAAAAAATAATAAAGATAAGACTTTATACGTAAATTCCATCTCCATTCCCCAAGGTCCTTCTAACACTTTTTGTCTAAATTTAGAGACAAAAGATGATGTGGACTTAAGACTTTCTCCTTTACCCCCACTTGGTCCCCACATGGACATGTCATCTCCTTTTATTACCTTCACCCTAGTGTTGGAGATGAAAAGTTGGTAGAAAAAGTCTTAAATCTTATGTGTCATATTGATTAACGGCTTTGCTAGACACACCGTGAATTTATCACCGGGTGAGAGAAACCCCTGGGACCCACCAGGAGAAAAATAGGGAGTGGGGTTTTTATTTACTGTGGGCCCCACAGTTTTTGTGTCACACGGTGGATTCCACGGGATTTCATCCCCGATGGATCTAGACTTATTGATTAATTTAAGACCTTGACCCCTACCATTGGAGATGCTCTAAGACATGGTATTCCCTTATTGCTTTACACGTAGATTTTATTCACTGCCATGTCGGATTTTAAGGGAATTCCCTCTTCCCTCGTTGAAGATGGCGGTTTTTTCGTTGTTTATAAACAGCGGTTCGTTTAGACTATTTGAAAAACAGTGCTTCTCTACGGACCGCCACACACAAACCAGGTAAAAACCGCCTCTCACATTATTATTATTTTTAATTTGTGGGGCCCAGCCCCTCGGGAGACGTGCAGGAGGTGGGTTTGTGTGTGGCGGTTTTCACCTGGTTTTTCCTTCTCGGTCTGCAAAGACTTTCTGCTCCCGATATTAATCCCGACTAAAAGAGATTGTACTGGGACTCAATAGTCAATTCACATTGCACATTTCCAGATGCTGAGAGCAGCAGAATAGACAAGACAAGAGTTTAGCTGGTCTATTCTTTTAAAACGATTAGACAAGACGAGACCCTCCCCACTTCCAACCAAGATATACTATTTCCATATTTTATATGTGTGGGTCCAATGAGACGAGATCACGAAGGAGAATCTGGAGATTAGAAAACTGTTTGAATTATCTCACATGTGGTCCCAATAATAATCTCATAAATTCTATGGACTTACGGAGTTTGCGCCTTTGAACAAATTTGGTTTGGTATATGAACAATCTGCTCGCTCTTTCTCCTTCTGCCACTCTTGGAAGGCTGACCTTTCTCGCACTTGGTCAGGCTTCTCTATCGGTTGTTCTTCAGTCATTGGTGTCTTTCCCTTTTCGTCCCCAGCAGCTACTTGATTTAAACTCTTGTTTGTCATTGTCTAACTCTAAACACAAAATTGGTCAATTAACCCAATAACGACAATTCCTGGGTGAAAAAGACATGTAAAATTTGATACTGTTTAAATGGACGAGAATGTAAAAATAGCCAGGATGTAAATAGTTTCATCCTACTCATTTTCAAATACTTTTTCTTATTTTTAATTTACATCAGGATGCATCCAGTTTCATCCTCGCTCTTTTTTAAGTTTAAGACATGATGAATCCAATTTCATTCTTGCTATTTTTTTGGTGTCCATTTCACCCATACTAATTTTTACTCGTCCATTAAAACCATGTTTTAAAAATATTTGGGAAAATGACCCATTTTCCGAACTCTAAACGTATAGTTCTTTAGTGTTTCTTGTTCTTAACTTTTTTTTTTCTTTTTTATTCTACGTTTTTTGTTCTTAACAAATTTCTGGTATCTGGACTTTTTTTATAGGGGTTTTGGAATGCGACTTTGTGCACCAACGGTAAACCAAAGGTGCATGTTCCCTCTCTGTATTTGCTTATATTTTACCCCTGGTTATGAATTACAGATCCTTTTTTATATGTTCAAAACAGATCCCGATCTGGTGTGGGGCCGTGCGGCTTCTACCGTCGGGCATAATGTCTTGGGCTCTTGGCTAATGTTTTGAGGAATTTTTCTAATTGGGATGTAATTTTTTCTTAATTTAGGTACGTTGGACTTTTTATATTTTTAAAAAAAAACCCTTAGCATGATACTAGTTAGGATGGGATTTTTCATATCCCCCAATTGTGGATTCTTAATATTCTCAACCTTTATAAAATATAATTGTAGAATAAAGATGAAAACACAATTTTTCACCCGAAACACAGGTGAAAAATAAGTTTCCAGTATCTTTCAAAGAAAGGTGACAAGTGAAACGCATTTTTTCACCCGAAACACAGGTTTAAACAAGAAGTTTGAAGATTTTCAACACAAAACTTACACAGCTGAATACATAAATACAGGTGCAAAACTAAATATTCTCAAATCGCAACAAAGAATGTTAAAAAACAAGTTTTCACAGTTAAAAAATAGAAAAGAATATTACAACAACAAACAAGATGAAAAAACTGTTCCACTACTGTATTGGGATAAATCATAAAATAAAATAAATATTAAAGACAGTAGTCAGTAGCATTAGTATGGGAGGCATTTGACCATTTTCTTACACTTGTTAAAGTTGGGTCGTCAATCGTCATTGATTCAAAATTTCAGATCAACACAGAAAATAAAGCTTAAATTTATTCAATTCACCTTTTTTTTAATATTTATATTTATTTATTGGATAAAGAGTATTACATTGACTAGTTGGAAGCCTAACAAGTAACAAGCTAAGCTCCAACAACATACTACTACATTAATCGAATAGGTTGGTGTGCTAGCCTACCAGCAAGCCTCATGGGGTAACCTAGACAAGTGAGCTGGAGCTGATGGTGGGTGGGGGTGGGTAGGTGGGGTGGATACTAACTTTACCTTCCATGTTAATTTCTGCAATATTACGCCGTTGGGGGCTCGACTGGGACCTCCTGGTACGCCTAAAGCTTTAGGGAACAAGGATGACCAGCTGAGCTAGGTATCCGTTTATTTATTTCGTTAAATAAATATTATTATTATTGGATAAAGAGTATGATCACATTACTATAGTTGGAAACCTAACAAGTTAAATTAATCTGAAATGATACTACCGGTAAAATGTTGCAGATAAGACCTTTCGGTCTCTCTGTGCACATTCCGCGGAAAACACTCCACACTATGTACATACCAAAAGAAGGGTCTTGTCCATAGAGGTCTATTCTAGTTCTTACTTCGTAGAGTAAAGAAGGGTCTTATCCCTAGAGGTCTATTCTAGTTCGTAGACCAAAGAAGGGTCTCGTCCCTAGAGGTCTATGACTATTCGATTAAGGAGATTTAAACCTAGAATTACTGTGTAAACCACGGTCAGTGCTCGGGGAAAATGCGAAAATGCTACTTGTCTACCGAAAATGCTAGATATCCCTAGACTACCCTAGAGTAAGACTGGATTTTCATGGAAAAGCAGACGTCTCGTGACTCACGTCTTGTTATCATTTTGTCTAGAGGGTATAGACTAGCTGAACTCTAGGGTCCTAAAATGAGTAGAGTAATGACTAATGGGTAGCAGATAGGAAAAATCTAGAACTATGATGACTAATATAGTCTAGGGCCATAAAATGAGTAGAGTAATGACTAATGGGGTAGCAGATAGGAAAACTCTAGAACTAGGATAACTAATATAGGCCAAATTTGGGACAACAAATCCATACCTTTGATCATTCCCCTCTTCACCCCATTACCAATCCCAACTGTTAGAGATTAACTCTAGCAGATATCAGAGATTAGCTATCATTCAGCTATAATTTTGGTGTATAAGTAGCATTTTCAAGTATAAAGTCTATAGACTACAGCGTTTCGAATAATTCCACAGGGTTTTCACTGAAAATGCCTTTCTTTCTGGAGAAAACCTTCTTTTGGGGTATGTTCAGTAAACATATAAAGAGCTCGAAAGGTCTTGTGTTCCACGGTTTATCGTCTAGAAAGTTTGTGTGTGGACACTTCTTCATTGTTTCTGATCAAAAAATAAATTAAAATACAAAAATAATAAGCTTCTTCTTTTACGTTTTACCTATGGGGTGAAAAATATTCGACCATTATAGAACTTTGTTTATTCACCTAGAGAGAAAAACTAAACTCAGTAGGGTGGGGAGTTGCCATTGGGAAAAAGAAAGAAAGAAAAGAGATTCGGAGTTAGGGGATTCAATAACTCTAGGTGTACCGAGATAAAGATCCTAATTTTACACCGACTCTCACAAGTGGTAGGGCCCCTCCCATTGATATAGGTGAATTGACATGAAAATAAAAAAAGAACGAGAAATTTTAGAAAATAAAGATACAATTATAATAAAGATACTATTCACTTCCCAATTCTCCTCCTCCATATTCTCCCTCCAATCTACACGACACATAAGATCTAATTCATATACAGTACAGGTTCAGGTGGGGTTCACCATTTCCTAGATGGGAGGGAGCAAAGTAAAGAGGTGGAGAATATGAAAGTGAATAGTATCTTTTATTTGTTTTCTTTAAATCTTTTTCGTTAAATCCCAGATGTTAGTATAATAAAATTATAGGCAATGTTAGACAACTTAATACGGTTATTAATCTTATTCTTCAGTTTCTACACATTAATAAGATTTTCTCTCTTCTCTTCACCTTTATTATGTGTCATCTTCTCCTTTTTCTCTGGTTTACACCATTTCATCACGCACGTAGCTCTAATCACGGTAATTAGATATTTTTTTTTCTTTATAAACACTAACAATATGATTTTTGTATTAGGTTTCTCTTGATTCTTTTAAGTTTTATTTATACAAAAGAATCTTTTTACGTTTGTTATTTCGATTGTCTCACAATCAACATAAGAATCCGTTACAACAAAACATACATCAGTTGCCCAATTTCGAGCAGTAACAATATACTAATGTATTGGTTAGTTTTATTTTCAGTTTTTATATATGGTTGTTGGCTTCTAACTAGGGCTTGCACCCTTTTTTCATTACAGGCGAAATCCTCGTTCATCCAATGGTTTGTCACTTTGTCCCCATTAAGGCAAGACAGAGTTATGTTCGAAGAATAACAGTTTGGGTTTAAATTCTTTCAGTTTTCTGGTTTTGTTTTTTACCCGTAAGAGTTTCCAAGATCTTAGGATCGCATATATGTTGCCCAAGTGAGCAACAATCGAAAATGGATTACAAATTATTAACTTTTTTCCACATACAGAACACGTGCACCAGTTTCTTGCTCAAGTCTTGTTGTCTCTCTAGTTTTCTTTCGTTACTTTGAAAAACACGAAAGTTGTAACCGGTGTTCTGTTTACACCGTTTTCAATCAAGCTTGTACTTTTTTTTTTATCGATTCAATCAAGCTTGTACAAATTGCTAATACTGGTGATATGGTTATATCATACGATATACTTTCTTTCGTATTGGGGTGAAAGTAAAAGATTTGTTTTTACTTCTTTTAAGAGTTCTCACCAGGCTAAAAGCTCCAAGTATGCTTTTTCTCCATCTTTGTTACATCTACTCATGAAATGCATATGACCGCGGCAATTTAGAAGATAAACGGAAAAGCTAATTGTTACGGAAAGGTACGAAGCCACCACTTATACTTTATTTATTAATTTCCGTTTCTCCTTTTGTATTCATTAAATACACTGTTACAGCATACCTGCTATTCTTGACGGTTTTAGGCGATTAATCACACTAATCACCAGTATAAACTCAAGTGGAAGTGGACTTTAAAATGATCAGTCACGCAAAATACGCAACCCGGTGCTTAATGGATTTCTAGAGTATTGTTTCTAGACATCGGATATTTTAGTCATGCAAATAAATTCTTGTAACTCAAACAAAATGTATGTCCTTAAAAAATCCTCCAAATATAGAGAAATAAGAATTTGCATATATTCTATCGAACAATTATACATCATTTACATGATTAAAAACACCCAACACTATTTCCAATTATGAGCTTTCCTTTTTTCTTCTGTGACATTGGAAATGTATTAAGAAAGAGATATTTAGAAATGAAGAACATGCTGATCCAAGCCCTTCAGGAAATAATAACCGGTAGAAGACGAAAACAACAATAATAGTGAATTGTTTATAAATAACAAATGTGTGAATTATTAAGCATATATACTAATGTAATGGCCATCTCTAACATTTGGACGACCTTGTGCGAAAAAACTCGTAACGCCCTACATGCAAAAAAAATAAAAAATAAAAAATAAATCCCACGTACACATTATATTTGTTCTAATGAAATCTACTCCATGGTCATGAATGTTCACGGTCGAGGGAACCTATTGACTTGCTAGTTCTTCGTCTTGTCCATTGCTCAAATCACCTTCATTTTCATTATGTCCTGCATCATCAGGGACATATACATTCCCATAGCGTGGTCTTGAATTATATTATGAACCCCCTTCGTTTCCAGCTGATGAGCGTCTAACTAAATTATGTGGCTTTTCAACTACATACTTATCAAGGGCTACTAATGAAGACTACACAACTATATCACTTTTTTCTTTCCGTTTTTTATTTTCATATCCACTTTCAGTTGGTATCACCCTCTCAGGCAGCATATACATGTAAGTAATTTAAAACAGTATAATTAGGGAATGAAGAGGCGGGATAATTTGATCTAGTTTCCGACTTCCCGTCTGTATTTTCGTCTTATTTCTTTAATTTTGAACTACCCAAGAATATTGGGCCATTAAAATTCAAGCCTATAATGTCTTTTAAAAAAATTCACCTTGTGCAGGCGCACAACTTGTTGGTTTCCTTTTTTCTGTTTCTTTTTTCTTTTTTTTGTAATTGTAACTTTGGTGTCACTCTTGGTGACATCGTTGTTTCTAAATTAAATTTTCCCTTTTGCCGTCAAAAAAAAAAAAATGCATTTGATGTGGAAATGTTACCATTTTTGAAGCGTCCGTGCAACCAATTGGTCAGATCGTCATCGATTTTAGACGCGAAAATTAATAGGGCTTATACTAATTGGACGTAATTAGAACTCCTTAATAAAGTCAGTAATATAACAAGTGGCTTTTACATTATTAATATAGCAAGTGGTTTGAATTTCAATAAAGAAAAAGAAAGAAAAAAGTGGCGTATATCCACGCGTCAGATAGCCAATTCTAGATTAATCCATTAATGCAACCTGTTGTTTATTTCAGAATGTCACAATATGCTTCCCTACTTCGAACATTACTGTTCAGTCACCACTTTCAAGCTCTGTCATATATTGAATAATCTTCATTTTCTCTTGAGCTTCGATTCTTTCATGGAGTGGAAGTTTAATCGTTTTATCAGGATGGACCTTCATATATGCTTCTTTCTTTGATATTTTTAGTATCTGCATGCATAAATCATCAATTTTCATTAAAGTAAAACCTAAACAAAATTATTGAAAGCAAAACATGGGACTACGGTGGACGGTTAGATCTCTATCATAGTATTTTGGAAGTGACTGACCTCTTGCTCTGTCGCGCCGGGTGGAACGCTGAATCCAAATCGACGAACTACCGAGGTTAAATCATTACAGCCCCGTATTCTTTCTCGGAGTGTGGTTTCCACTTCATCCTAAATTCGTTGTTTTTTGGCGGCATCTTCCTGTTCCCGCTTGTGTCGTTCACGCACTTCCTTTACTCGTTTTTCCCGACGTTCACGTATTTCTTGTTCCAGGTTTTCCTTTATTCTGGCTGATCGATCCTGCTTTGCTCGTTCCATCTCTTCCTGCAATTCACGTTGTTTTTTTTCCTCTTCCTCTTTTCTAGCCAACTCTTTTTTCGCTAACAGATCCTGCTTTACTCGTTCCTCTTTCTCATTTTTCTTTTCCAGAATTTCACGTAGTTTTTGTTCCTCTTCCTCTTTTCTAGCCAACTCTTCTTTCGCTAACTGATCCTGCTTTACTCGTTCCTCTTCCTTTCGTTTTTCATGCATTTCACGAATTTTTTGTTTCTTCTCTTCCTTCTCATTTCTAGCCAACTCTTTGGCTAACAGATCCTACTTTACACGTTCGTCCTCCTTCTTTTCTTTTCCTGCATTTCACGACTCTTTTGTTTCTTCTCTTCCTTTTCTTTTTCTGTACCCAACTCCTTGTCTAACAAATCCCTCTTTTCCTGGCTATTTTCCTGCTGCAGGTGTGGTTCATTTTGTTGGTTATTCTGGTGCTGCTGATTTGTATCATTATTTTCTTGTGCTGGTTGCCTTGAGTTAGGATGCTGTGCATTTTGTGATATAGATACATTGGTATGCTCCTGCTCTCTGTGTGGATGACTATCTTCTTTTTCTTGTTCTCTCTGTGGCTGTTCTTTGCTTTGTTTCAAGAGATCTTCCAAAATCTTCCTCACAACTTCCATAGCTTCTGGATCCTCACTTGGAAACTTCTGGATCTCACACAGCTTTACATTTAACCATTTGTTTTTGTCGTTGATCATTTACTTCATTTTGAAGCTCTGTGATCTTCTCTTGGAGCTTTTCCACTTGTGATTTCACGTAAAATGGAGTTATCAGGGTCTTCTCCAAATCATTTTCCACTTGAGAACCAAAATTTGGCTACAGCAGGAAAAATTAATATAGCAGCAAATACGGATACTGGGTTCGTCAATTTTCAAAAATTGGAGTTACAAGATACGGTGAAATAGGTATATTGATTAAAACTATTCTATATAATCATATTCCGCTCAGGCATCATATAATAACAATCCTTCATTATTAAAATCAAGAAAAAACACTTTAAAATTATACTTTACATTAAAACATAAGATTTCGTTGTTTTCAAATTTTGTGTCGTTGGAGTTAAATACGAGCAGGAGCATTTCCTAGTATTTTCTCAATAGTAATCACACAAATCCTACTTGGAATTTAAAAATGTAAAATAGATACGTCATTAGGTCTGGTTACTACATAAGTACTTTTTCCACCTATTTGGCATGTGCTCACGTGAAATACTAGTTTTGAGACCTATGTGTTTCCATGGTAAATATTTTAACAATCGTTAGGAGCAAAATGAAACTGGAATTTACCTTGATATTTGTAAAAGAAGAACTCTTAAAAGTGTGGATAGTTCTTGATATTTTCTGTAGACTCCACCTCATGAATCTTGGGAAGCTTGTTTCATGGTTTCTCTTTTCTCGATCAAATTATTACTTCTCTCGGCATCCAATACTGAAAAACAAGCACATGAATGTTACTATCTATTTATCTCAAATGATTTCAAATAATTTTGATGAATTTGAGAATTTTTATCTCACCAAAAAATAAAAAGCGCATCCAGTTATCTTTTTATAATCCCCTTTAGATTTTTCAATACTATCCATCAAGTGTTTGTGGATTAAATGAGGCCAGCTAATGCAGTTTATAACATCTATGCTTTCTACCAATACTAGGTAGGCAAACTCGATCCTCCGGTTTTTGTAAAGAAGACGGTACAACACAAGTAAAGCACCAAAAGCCGAACAAATTCCTCCTCATCGTTTCCCTGTGCGCTTATAAGAATTGCTCTTTTCACTTGAATTTTAGTCAATTCTGTGGCTTGAGCTCCGAAGAAATACTTCTTGCACAAGTCATTTTTTCCTGGACACACTAATTGTGTCTCTAGCAAGTCTTGTTTACCGTTCTCCAATATTTGCATTCCAAAAATAAGAGCCATTTCTTCAGGAGTTGGTTTATATCCTTATTCTTCACGCACCAGGAATCCTCATTTTCCATCTTTTTAGTGTTTATACGTGTCAGTCAATTTCTTGATCTCAGCGTTTGGTCTTCCCAACTCGTCTATAGTTATTTGGTTGTTGATGAACACATGTAGTAAATTACAGAAAGGAGTTGTCTCTAACAGACCCCGCTATTTATCATTCAGCACTAATTTCTTGTCACCAACAAAGAGTTCGTACCAGAGACCAAAGCCTGCCCTAAATGCAAAACGGCTGACCTCGTTTTCTGTACCATGATTGCAGGGCACAGTTAAGTTGTACTATTAAAAGTTAAACATCAACAAATGTGAAAAGAACTTGCTAAGCATCAATTAGGTCAGAATGCCATAATGACATAAATAATGGTGTTAATTGTGTCATTTTTTTATTTATAAAAAGAATACATTCCCGAATTGATGTTAAGTACTATGTTTCATGTTCTTAAAAAGACTCCAGTCACTTCAATGCCGTTAAAGACAGCTACTGCTTTTATCAAAAGATATGTTAAGTACTAAAACAGATTGCGATTTAATGTTTGTGGATGCATCTATGTCTGACAATTCTATTATTGCAGGGTGCGGGATCATCTGGTACAAATCTAATCAACAATTTGGAGCAGCAAGGTGCTGGACATCATATGCAGACTCAGTAATCGATACAGCGGCTCAAGCTTTGTACTCGGATATTTTTTTGGTTTTCACAAGTGAAATTGCAAAGACAATCTCTCCAGTCAATGCAATCAATGAAGCACCCTGGTCACTGCATTGGACGGAATTTTCTCTTGTTCATAATTGTGAAGAAGGTGTAGAATTGGATTTCCTCGTAGCTTCTCGTTGTGTGTTTGTAAATAGTAATGTAATCAACAGGTAAATGCTCCAGCGAAACTAGCGCGAAGAAATCATGCAACTAAGAAATGGTGTGTATTTCCTTCTGAAGTAATTTCAGAGGAAACTGCCTTTGCTGTGTAATTTACCCTTTCTAATGAATTTTGATTTCTGTATAAAATTAAAATGGTGAAATGTATTTTCTGCACTGCCTGTGTAGATGCAATATTTATATTGCACCAATGCAGACTGAAATTCTCAAGTGCAACACCTAGTTAGCACAATATTTTCGTGATAATCCTTACGACAAAAATACTTTCTATGCTAAGTTAATCAACAATAAATACAGTTTAGTGGACTACCTCTTTCTCTGTTGCTTGTTTTCTTCTTATTGGAGCTTTCTACTGTTTTTTCCTTCTTCCGAGAGCTTTCTACTATTTTCTTCTTCTTCCGGGAGCTTTCTACCGTTGTTTCTTTGGAACCTCCTCTGCGCCTCTTATTATTCCCCATCAAACTAAATCAGAAATGAAGCTATAATTAAGGTTACAATGAGCGAGTTTAGAAAATCTTAAGACATCCAAACGACAAAGAACAAAAACGAACCTTGAGACAGCAGAACAATCGCATAGAAGAGAGGGAAGAACAATCGAATTGAACTTATAAATTACCTGAAGATCTAAAATGAAAATTACGATATTAATAAACAAGGCATCCTATTGATGAAAATAAAAATAAGATGGAATCTTCTAGTGTAATAGATCTGGTTTCTGGCACAGTTAGACGAAGGGAGGGGGGAAGGGTAAAGCATATAGTAGACGCTAAAATAATCTGCTTTTACAATTCTGGCATTCTGGATGGAAGGTTAATAAATGAAATTAATGAACCCTTCTTACTGATCTCCATTACGCAAAGAGGCTTTAGTGTTATTGGGGAACTAAAAAAACCCAAAAAAAACCAAAAAAAAAAAAACTCTTTGCAATATCTGTCTTGCAACGCTCTTTGCAGAACATTAAATGGAAATCACCTAAACCCTTGCATTAAATGGGCATCACGCATGAAAAAAAAATATTACTTGAAAAAATCATCAACGAGCATAAGCTTTTTATAAAAAATTAAAAGGTAAGAAGACTGCAAAAAGATGAATGTATTTATAAAATCAAGAGTCGGGGTTAAATGTTAGTAATTCCAACTCCCAAAGTATTGAGTCGGTCAATGACCAGTTTGTATAGGTTAGGGAAAAGCAAGCGTTATTCTCACTATACGACATATATATTCATGAATTCAGCATTTGCATGAGTAACAATTATGGTAAAAAGACAAACAGACCTGTATTGTCTAATCTTCCATTGCTATGTTAGGTGAAGATTTTGTTTTCCACCCCTTTTTATGTGAAAATTTCATATTTCTCCTGAATATATAAAATTAAAACTTTCACTTGAATTTGGGTGAAAATTTTGTTTTCACCCTTATGTTTTTGGAATATTCTGCCTTTTTCAACATAACTTGTTTGACTTCCTAGTGAAAAAATAAAATTTCACTTGGGTTTTGAACCCAATCCAAAAGTATGATACTATGATGTATCCACGTCTAATAGCCTTGGGACCACTAAATATTCTTATATGGAGGTCTGCCTTAAATACATCTGACTTTTTTTTTTTTTTGTTATATATGTATCTGTAGGAAAAATACATGCATACACATAGAAAACATCATAAATTACCTAGGAAATTGTTGGTCAATAAATTGAATTTGACTCATTTAATTTGAACGATTTGGAATTTGAAATATTCTACTATTGAATATTGACTACAGAAAGTTAGATATTCACCCATTGGAAAATGTTGGTCAATAACCGTATTTAAACCATTTAAATTCTTGGTCTATCAACAACTGTAATTAAAAACATACAATGTATCTATAAACCCTAATTAACCTAATACAACTACATATATGTTACAATTTCATTTTGATATGTATAAAAAACTTTTCAATTTTCTTATTAGCTACGGTAAATGCTCTCTCGCCACTTAGGATACTTCTATAAGCTAGCATGTTTGATACCCTTGGATCATAATGAATAATTCTTCATAGCCGTCGATCAAAGAGAGAATGTGGCACATTAGATAAACTAAAAGTCAAAATACATACAACCAATATATAGATTGAATCTTGAGTCTTGACCATTTCATCTTGAGCTTGGCCACCTCGATACTCATCTCGGTGTATATATTCTAACATTATTCATTTGGTGAGGTTATACAAAAGCTTTTACATATGCTCATCTTCTAGCCATCTCCAGTTACTCCTACGGAGAATTAGAAAGGCCTACAGCCACGATATCACCAACATATTTTGTCTGTAAATCGTAGAAGCAGATTCAGAAGCAGCGATGTCTTCCTCTCTATGGTTTGAGATACCTTTAAAGGTTCCAATAAAAACAACATTCGTTTGCAAGTGTGTGCAAGTTTATGCGTGTTTTTATTTCACATACTAATTTTGCTAGATTGCACACGGCTCATGCCGTCCAGAAAAACAACCTAAAATTTCTTTTTAGTACCGCTGAACCGAATAGATCAACTCTGTTGGAAAGGTTAGGGTGATTAAAAATAAGGGTTTGAGATGATTTTGATAATGGAGAAGTGGGAACTCTATTTGGTTCTTCTCACTCTCTCTAATTTCATTCACTTGAAGATAATATCTTCTTCTTACATTCTCTTTCCTTATCTCTTTCTTTTTATAATAAGTCCACATGTGACCTAATATTAGAGATAGGTTACACCACTTTTGGTGCAAAACAGAAACATCACATGAACTAACATACTAGTTCATGTGAAGAAAGGAAACATCACATGAACTAACATACTAGTTCATGTGAAGAATATAAACTGCACATCACATTGACTAACAATCTCCTCCTTAATGTGATGTTCTACAACTCCTAATAATTCTTTAAAATTTTCAAACTTTCCTTTGGGAAGTGACTTGGTGAAAATGTCCGCCAATTGATCTTCCGTCTTGCAATACTTGAGTTCTATCTCACCATCTTCAACCGCTTCTCGAATGAAGTGATACTTGAGCTTTATGTGTCTAGCTCTACAATGTTCAACCGAATTTTTAGACATAGCAATTTCCGATTTGTTGTCATAAAAAATTACGGTGCTCCCTTCTTGTTTCTCTTGGATGTCTTCCAAGATTCTTCTTAACCATGTCACATGAGATGTAGCTATTGATGCTGAAATGTACTCCGCTTCCGCCGTGGATAGAGCTACGGTTGGTTGCTTCTTCGATGCCCAAGAAAATATACCCGAACCAAGAGAAAAAGCATACCCCGAAGTACTCTTCATGTCATCAATACACCCTCCTAAGTCGTTATCACAATAGCCAACTAGTTTGACATTTGAATTTCTAGAATACATGATTCCAAAATTCATGGTTCATTGTATGTACCTTAACAACCTCTTTGTCGCGCCAAGATGTAAATGACTAGGTGAACTCTTTTTTTACTCGGTCAATAATAAAAATAAAAAAGCGAAAAATTGTACAGGGACTAGGTCTAACTAGTAGCCAGCCGTGAGGCTACCCACTAGAAGAACCTAATTGAAACGATAATAAACTTCCCCAGGCCACTCTACAGAAAGAATAAAACCTGGCCTACCCTCATAAAACTCAAAAATATCTTCAGCTAGCAAACAAGCTTGCTTAGCCAAAGCATCAACTGAAAAATTAACTTCCCTGTAGGTGTGGATATAACGAATGCTGGTGTAAAAGTTCTTCGCCATTCTCCATTTCTGCATAAGCTGCCAAGGTAATTCATCCATTTGAAAAGCTTGAATACAACTCATCGAATCAGAATGAATGCAAATATTTTTAATCTTCCATCGCTTGGCTAACATTATACCATAGATTACCGCACACACTTCCGCATAAAAATTAGTCTGCCAACCAAGACCAACACAAAAAACTCCAAGCACAGCCGAATTAGCATCACGAAAAATAACACCAGAACATCCCTGTCCTGGGTTGGAAGGAGACGCACCATCACAACAAATCATAATTTCACCGGGATTAGGAGGAGACCAACTAACCTCAATCGGGGAAGAAATTTTGCAAGATCTATGCTGCACTCTAAAATAATTTAAAATGCGCAGATCATCCACAGTGTTATACATATGACCCTTCATTCTAATTGAGTTATCTCGAATTACCTGATAAACCCTGCCCTTAAAACCGAGCCATTGAACTGTTATATCTTCAAAATAAGCTTTGTTACGCAACCTCCAAAGCTCTGTGACAATTGCTAGATTTTCCACAAGCCACAAGTCTTTTACCATCCTACTACGACCCTTAGCATCCTTGTAAGAAGCCACCAAATCTTCCTTTGGATGCAAATTAAAGATTCTAGCCACCCAAGCCCAAATCCTCCTAGCAAATCTGCAGTGCCATGTGATATGGCTAATTGTCTCGCAACTCTTCCTGCACAGGCGGCACATAGTAGGCATGCTTCTACCAGTCTTTTTAATAATGTTATCCTCAGTAGCACAACATAGTTTTACCCAAATCTTCCAGTACTGTACACTCAGGGTAGGGTGCACAACCTTCCTAGTGAACAAAGCCGCACTCGGCTGAATTTCAGCAGACGTTTTAATAACAGCCTTCGCAGACTTGACTGAAAAGACGCCCTTGTTATCCAAATCCCAAATTTTATAATCTTCACCACCAGCAATAAGAGGCAGATTATCAATATCAATGTTGCAACGAAGCATCAGATCTCTAGTTCTTTGAGGAATGGCCCAAACACCGTCAACAATAATATCACTTACCTTCGACTTAAAATCATTAGGACCTTTTGAAGTAATCCCAAGCCTCTTCGCAATCGAAAAATCACCACACCAATTATCGAAAAATAGAGAGGTATTAGCACCATTACCTATAATAGATCTAGTGTTTTTCTGCACAAAATTGTAGACAAGTCTAACTCCTGGAAAAACCGAGGAACCTAGCTTATAATCAATCAGGTTGCCATTAGCTTTGAAATACTTTGCCCTCAAAAATCTGGCCCAAATCTTTTCCGAGTCCCTAATAGAAACCCACAACTTCATAAGCATGGCTTTGTTAACATCCAATAACTTCAGAATCCCTAAGCCACCTTCACGCTTTGAACAACAAAGGATGTCATAAAGAACCGTAAAATATTTACGTTTCTCAGCATCTCCAGACCAAAGAAAATTTCTAATGGACCTTTCCACTTGCTTAATAATCGAACACGGCCACTTATACACAGCCATGGAGTGAATAACATAACTAGAGATCACCGATTTGATAAGCACCAGCCTAGCTTGAAAGGAAAGAAGCTTACCCTTCCAACCCGCTAACTTGTCCCTGATCTTCTCAACCACTTGACAACATGAATATGCCGAACAATACCAGGCTTCAATTGAACTCCTAGATATTTATCCGGGAAAAAATCTCTTTCCATGCCCAAAAAGTTTGAGATAGCAATAGAACGAGATTTCGAGCCACCTCCATAATTAAACTTACTTTTGGCACGATTCACGTATTGGCTAGAAGCCCTCTGATACATACCTAACAAATTAACCAAATTTTGAAGACTTTGAAGATTACCTTTGCAGAAAACAAGAATATCATCTGCGAAAAGGAGATGCGAAGGCGCAACGCCTTTCTTGGCAACCACAGGATGCATGCTACGTCTTGCAAAAAGCTTAGAAAGATTGCGACTCAAGACATCTTCAATTAGCACAAAAATCAAAGGAGAGAGAGGATCACCTTGACGTAAACCCCTAGAGATGCTAAAAAAACCCTCAGGACTACCATTAACCATGACAGAAATACGAGCTGAATTGAGAATACTAAGAAGCCAAGCATACCAGTTCTCATAAAAACCACACTGACGGAAAACTTCAGCTATGAACTCCCAACTAACTGTATCAAAGTCTTGAGCAATATCCAGCTTAAGACCCACATTACCATACTTTCGTTCCGTATTAATCTCATTGATCAACTCGGAAGCTAAAGCTATGTTCTCATGGATGTTCCTACCTTTCATAAACGCCACCTGCTCTTTAGAAATCAATTTTTTTAGCACCGTACCAAGCCTGGTAGCCATTATCTTTGTAATTATTTTGAAGAAAAAATTACTTAAACCAATTGGTCTAAAATCCTTTATAGCATCCGACTTGCTATTTTTTGGAATAAGCACAATAAAACTAGAATTTATGCCATTAGGAATTTTCCGCATCGACCAACAATTAGCAATGGCATTAAAAAGATCACCCGAGATGATATCCCAGCAATTTCTATAGAAATAACCTGTGAACCCGTCAGGACCAGGCGCAGAATCAGCTCCTAAATCAAAGACAACTTCTTTGATCTCCTCCAAGGTAGGCATAGTATCCATAAGAGCACTTTCAGCAGCCGAAATGCTTTCATGGTCAATATCAAACAAATTTGGATCAATATGAACCTCACCACCATTAAATTTGTCTTTGTAATGATTGACAATAAAGTCTTTAATTTCATCCTGCAAAAACAAAGTAACGTCAGTAGAAACTTTAAGTTCTGAGATTGTGTTTTGACTTCTCCTCATGCGAATGCTATTATGAAAAAAACGAGTATTTTGATCACCATCCTCCAACCAAGTAACTCGCGATTTCATCTTAAGCATAGTGGAAAACTCCATTCGCACATCATCAGCAGCTTTCTTTGCATCCGCCACTCTTGAAAACTGAAACTCATCCGCCGGATCATAGTCAAGAAGATCATTCTCAGTTTCAAGATTTAATTCAGCTTGCTTCAACCTAAATTGGACTTCCCCATAAACAGTTCTATTCCAGACTTTTAACGCCTCCTTTAACCTATTCAATTTACTAGTAAAAACAAAAGGGGGAGCACCACGCAGACTCAAATTCCAGTTTTCCTCCACAAAATGCCTAAAATTAGGATGAGACAGCCACATCTTCTGAATTCGAAAAGGAGCTTTAGCTGGTCTTGGGTTTTCAAAAGCAAAACCAATAAGCGGAGAATGATCTGAACAAAGCCTAGCCAAGGCCTTGCACCTCCAATTTTTATACTTAAATAACCAAGCATCATTCACAACCGCTCTATCATGCTTGGAGACAATTCTTCGAGTACCACTACGACAATTAGACCACGTATATTTTTTCCCAATAGCATCCGCCTCTACCAGGCCATTATCCGAAATCCAACTTTTGAACTCCGTCATATAAACTTCTTTAATTGGTTTACCACCTTTCTTTTCGTCCAAACGCAAAACACAATTAAAATCCCCCAAAACCAACCAAGGAATAGATATATAACCTAGACCCAGCTAATGCCAAAGCATTCTTCTTGCAATAGGATCAAAAGAAGCATGCACAGCCGTAACTAAACTACCATACACATCTAAAGTAATAGCCTGCTTAGAAGAAGAGCAAATAATTGGTCTTGTTAAAGAAACTCTCCACAAAACCCAAATATTACCCTTTTCACTAGCTCCTTCGTTTGTAATCACATCTTCACAAAAATCAACCAAATTTAAAGACCTAACAAAACGAGTAGTGCAAAAAATATTTGGCTCTGCAATACAAATAATGTCAGGCTTATGCAAGTGATATAACTCCTTCAACTTGGCCCTTGCACCATCCTTAGCCAAGCCTTGAGCATTCCAATAGAAAACACGCATTAATTACCCTGATCTTTAGAAGGGCTTGCCGAAACCTTTTCATTATCTTTACGCGTCAAACTACGACCTTTTCTTACCGTATGCTCTTCATCCTCACCTGGTTTGGAAGTTTGTTTGGTACTTTTCTTCTTAGTCCCTATTTTAACGCTCTTCTTAGCTAAAGTATCAACCTTCCTCTTAGTGAGCTTGCTCTCTCTTTAAACGATCTTCTTCATCCATAGCAGCACTCCAATCCAATTTTCCAGTTTCCTTCTCCACTGTATCACTAGTACTTACAGACAAAGTACTTGGCAGGATTTCCGTAAAAATATTTTCAACTTCCTTATCATTCTCTTCCGTGCCAGTCTTAAACATATTGGTAGTCTCAAGAAGCTCCACTATTTTGGCTGGCGAACTCCTTCTTGCTGTTATAGTAGGAGAACTAAAACCATCATCTTCTGCTAGTTCCATGATAATATGAGGATCTTCAATGACTACATTGTCATCAATGGGATTAACTATGCCTTGGGTATCAACATGTCGCTTCTCTTCTTGATTTTTCCTCTCCATTATTAATTTCCTTGCATTTTGTAACTTGTCTAGGGCCATATCCTGCTCAATTTTAGCAAAGTCAGCTTCTTTTGCCATTTCTACAGCTGATTTTGCCAATTCATCTGCCCTCCTCTTTTGTTCATCATAGTAAAAAAAAAGTTCCTCTTCCTCCCTATCAAGATCAATTGCCTTTGACGTAGCAACATCCTCCTCTTCTTCATGTAAATTCTGCAGCGATATATCATCGCCAACAGACAACGCTTGCTCAGAATTATGTTCATTCAAAGCTATATCAGACTGCGTTACCCCTCTGCTTTGGTCAATATCATCAGCTGTAGAACTAGTAGCTGGGCTAGGAATGAAAGTATGCACTCCTGCGAAAGTAACACCAGCAATCGGCCTTTCTTTAGCAATTTCCTATTGAGATTTGTTAACATCCTCCACTCCCGTCATAGTCTCTTGTTCTTTGTGGAATGTCTTTTTCTTCCAAATTTTTTTTAGGTCATCCATCTCTGTTTTAAAAAATTTACGCTTCTCAGGATCCTTTTCAGCATCATATTTCTTCCTTAATTCAGCGAATTTCTTAGTTCTACAATTATTCTCATCGTGACCAATTGATCTACAATGCTCACAAAATTAAGGCATGTTATTAATCTCATAATCAAGATAGAAACCTTTAGGGAGATCTTCGTCATCAATAACTAAATTACCAAGAGGTTTAGAAAAATCAATATCAATGAGAACCGCTGCAAAATATCCATATTCATGCCTTAGGGTTCTTGGATCAACAGCTACAAGTTTTCCAAGACCACAAGCAATTCTAAATAAAATTTGTTCATCCCAATATTCAAGATGGAGATGTGGAAAACGCACCCAAACAGCTGCTCTAGTAACCTTCTCCGACTCTGGATCAAACATAGGCATCCAAGGAAGCACCTTCAATTGTTGATCCTTAACCTTCCACGGACCTTCATAGCTAACTCTCTTACGATAAACCTCATTGCTCAATTTGATAACAAAATAACCTTTAATCCAAGGGATAAATTGAACATGTTCAGTTAACTTCCATTGATTACACAAAATCTGTTTAACTTCCTCGAACTTCAAACCTAGGGTTTTAAAATCAAAACGACCAACAAGACTGAATTTCCAAACTTGTTTGGACCGAGTAATAACATCTTTTGGAATTTTAATCACAATCTCCCCTGTAGAAGAACGAACTGGAATTTTAATCACACCACGCGGAATTTTAACATACCTATTAGCTAACTGTAGTGTTATCTTGGTGGGTTTCAATTTACCAAGTCCCAGTTGTAAGTACACATGGTACGGAAGTAAGTTCACACTAGCTCCTAAGTCAAGTAAAGCTTTTTCTACCCTGTATTTTCCTATCGTGCAAGCAATGGTAGGGGCACCTGGGTCTTTATACTTAGGAGTTGTAGTGTTCTGAATGATCGAACTTACATGACAGGCTAAAAAGGCTTTTTTAGGGACACTAAGCTTTCGCTTTCGCGTACACATATCCTTGAGGAACTTGGCATAAGCCGGAAGTTTCCTAATTGCTTCTAGTAACGGAAGGTTTATGGTAACTTTCTTAAAAACCTCCATAATGTCATTAAAGTTGGATTCATTCTTTGTTGGTACTAGTAGCTGTGGAAATGGGGCTCTAGGAATAAAATAGGACCTCTCAGGAACCGAATTGACATCATCAGAGATTTTATCAGTCTCCTCAGCTATGGATGGTTCTGAGGGGTGAACTACAGTTTGCTCACTTTCGGGCATGTTCACCTTATTGTCTACAACTCTACCACTCCTAAGGGTTCTAATAGAATTCAATTGATTCGATGGATTATTACCTACTTCATGAACTCCTCTAGGGTTGGGTTGTGTTTGACTAGGAAACCTACCTTTTTCTCTCAAAAACTCACTTATCAAACTAACCTGGGTTTTTAACTCGGAAATAGCCTGAGAATTATCTTGGACCATCTTTTTATTTTCATCTAAACCTTGTATCATCGATTGATGAAACATTGCAGTTTGTTGGGTTAACAAAGCGAGAGATTCCTCTAGACTCAAAATTTTCTTATCAGACTGATTCTGAAACTGAGCTGAACTTGAAGGATTCTTAGTATATCCAAAACCTGGAGGAGCATTCGAATTACTAAACTGACCTTGACTCTGGCCCTTAGACCATGAAAGGTTCGGATGATTTCTCCACCCAGGATTATAGGATTCTGAATATGGGTCAAATTTCTGACTATTATCGAGTCTAGTGTTATTATAAAGAGCATTGGCTTGCTCTTCATTATTCTGGCCTTCCCAAAAAGGATCCAATCTACCACTAGTGTGACCCACTTCTAGAGCTTCTAACCTTTTAGCTATCGCAGCTATCTTGGCATCTGATTCATAGCCTCTTTCTACCCTATTAACGTTTCCTCTGCTTAGAAGAATTGTTTTCTTGGGTTCCCTACTATTTTCCCATTGTTGGGTCTTTTCGGCGATTTCATTCAAAAATGTCATTGCCGCATCAACAGTTTGGTTCTCAAACCCACATGTACACAAAGCTTCAACCGTGGATATTGTGGAATAATCTAAACCCTCATAAAGGATCTGAACTAGCTTAACCTTTTCTAAACCATGGTGAGGACATTGTGTTAACAAATCATTGAACCTTTCCAAATACCTATACAAAGATTCTCCCTCTTGTTGTGAAAATGTGCAGATTTGCGTCCTAATAGACGATGTTTTATGCCTAGGGAAAAACTTATTGAAAAAGGCAGATGTAAGTTGTTCATATGTTTCGATTGACTCAGAAGTCAAACTATACAGCCACGATTTGGCTTTATCTTTTAGGGAAAAGGGAAATAACCTAAGTTTCAAAGCATCATCATCTAAGCCTCTAATTCTTAGGGTACTGCAAATTTCTTCAAACTCCCTAACATGGAAATAAGGGTTTTCATTTTCTTTCCCTAAAAAGATTGGGAGCATCTGTATGGTCCCAGGTCTAAGCTCATAATTGGCTTCTGTGTCAGCTAATTTAATACACGAGGGACGAGTGGTCCTAGTCGGATTCAACAAAGCTTTCAAAGTAGCCATTTCTGGTGCTATCGGAGTATTGAGGATTCTCTCCTCAGTAAAAGGAGTACGTTCAAAACAGGACTCTCCGAAAATCGAACCTTCTAGGTCAAGGTAATCGAGACGCTTTGAACTGCTAGGTTTTTCTTTAACAAATCTACCTAGGGCGTCTCTCTTACGTTCAGGCATACACACGAATTTCCTAAATTTGAAAGGGTAAGCAATCGCAAAACAAGGACGACTCAACCAAATCAACCCTATTGATTTCTAGCAAACAAAAAGCATGATGGCTCCACTTAGATTGTTTCTAGACCAGCTTCTACTCTTCCATGAGGCAACTGGGTATAATTTTAGCAAACCTCGTAGGACTATCCGAATAAAGTAAGTCGAAGAGAAGTAGGAGAAGCTCAGAGGATCTTTGATACCCCCACCTCTTTGGCAACGTTTCCCTGGGTTACAAGGCGGCTCTAATCGACTTACAGTAATCTTCCTAAACTTTGAGTTAGGCTAACAAGATACCCAATACGATCCTTTTGAACGACTTTCCTATAAGCTCGTTACCCTATCGGTCTCGTTCTAGTACATATTTTAAGCTTAGGTTCGTGTTCGGTATCGTTTTCCTAAGGCGGGCAAGAAGAGAACGGTGATGAAATCCGAACCCTTATCTTGTATGGCCAGGCCTTTCCCTTTACTAGGAAAATAAATGTCCGTATTCAATTCCTCAGCATATATGCACCTTAAGGAAGACAGTAAACCCGTTGACAGGGGATTCACGGGTGTTTAAAAGTTTACCTCCCGTACCAGACGGGCGAAGAACCGTTGAAGTTGACTCGGGCCACTGACTCCTGTGTCAATGTGCGAACCCGAGGGGCCGAGACGATATCGTAATCGTCGTCCTTCCCTGCAAACAGTTTATATTTAAAAATATACCCTTCCGTAGGGTTTTAAAAAAAAAAAAAAAAATGTCCCAAAGTCCAAATGTCAAAAAAAAATAAAAATTACAAAAATAAAGTCCTATTTACAATTTCTAAAAAATAAAAAATAAAAAATAAAATCTAAAAAATAAAAATAAAAAATCTAATTAATTAAAAAAAATATCTTCGTCTTTCCTCCGTTCTTTTCGCTTTGTCTAGCTTTTAATCCCCCAGGTCTTTCGTCTCCAATTCCTCTTTGATTCAAAACCTGCAACAAAAAGACAAATACCCAAGAAACATAAAAAAGAACAAAAAGAAAAATAAAAATAAAAAATAAATCTAAAACCCTAAAAACAAGTCCGCGTCGGCGGCGCCAAAATTTGATGTCGTTTTGTAGTTGTAGTGGTAAAAAGATTCGTTGCTCGAACTTGTGAAGGATTTTTGAAAATTAAATAAAATTGTTTTGACAATAATAAGAAAATACCGAGACTCTGGATTCCACCATTGACCAATTAAGTGATAAACTCTAATCAATATTCATGCAATATTCTTCTTTAAAGTGATTCTAGTATTTGCCTTTAATAGATTTTTGAAGTAATAATTGTAAGCACGAAGCATGAAACATCAAAAGTATTAAAACCAAGCATGTCCCATCAAAACACTTCACAACTACTCAATAAAAACCAATTTTTCTTTTAAGTTCTATGCAAAAAAATCATGTAAAATAATTGCAATAAATAATTAAAATAGAACTATACCACTTTTCATGGAACAATGGCTTCCTCCGTCGCCTCGGCTAAGGGGTTTAGCTCCTCCTATTAACCACTTGCTCAAAATACATATTTGGTGTTCAAAAGTTGATTAAAAGAGTGAAAAGTGTTAAGCAGCGGATTCTGTAGTTGCTGAAGGTCTAAAACAGAAGTCCGAGTTGTTGCTGAAGAGCTTCTGTGACTGCAGGAAGATGCGACCGTACCTCGTTGTCACTGAAAATAAGTCTGCCTCTGCGACTGACTCTGAGGGTCTAATGTTCTTCGTCTTCTTCTTCGCAGCAGCAGCAGCAGGAAAGTTTCTGAACTCGACTCTGTTGATTTTTTTCTCGCTTCTCTATAGCTCTAAACTTCTCCAAACTCCCCCAAATTGTTCGTACCCCTAAATATGACTCGAATCAACCTATATATATCCACCAAACCCCAAAATCACTCGAGTTAATCCAAATATTTTCGTTCTTTTTCAACCGCACGTTACGGGATTTTAATCTTCTTTTTACGCGTCAACTTGGTTTCCAAACTCTCTTAAACTCTCCCAGGACTGAATAAGGACTCCATACACTCCTATCTTGCCGTAAACTCTTCACAAATTCTTTTGTAAACCGAAAATAACTCAAATTGTGAATTCTCCCTGTTTTGCTCCAACACGGATTTCTATCCCTGTTTAATCGATTCTACAACTCATACCATACTTGTTTATCCTTAACAGGGTTATCCCAACGAAAATCAGCCCTTGAATCGCCTTAAAAATCATCCAAAATTCGAAACAGAAATTCTGTTTTCTGTAAAAGTTTTTCCCGCCATTTTTTTGTTTTGAAAATTTGAGAAGAAATGTGACCTCCCCCTATCCAGTGCCGGTCTGTGCTTAGCAGCTGCTTGGAAATGGGTTACCCCTTATCCAAAATGAGAGTCCGAATAGCAAGTGTCCTCCCAGGAGCCTTTAGCAACTTTTCGAGCCAATTTTGCCGTAAAAGCCTATTTCTCCAAAAACACCTACAAAGGGATAAAATAACAAAATTAGTACAAAAATGGGTACTAACAATATATACAATAGAGATGAAAATAGACACATAAATGCGTCTATCAGATATCAATGAAGAGGTATTCAAAGAGATGCAACTACCAAATATATCTTAGGGTCAAGGCCATGAGTTGAAGGGTATAAGAGTAATGGATTCGCACCTTTGTGTAATTGTACTATCTGAACATGTTCCAATGAGTCTTGTTGATGTGTGGGTGATGCAAAAATATGGATATGGAGATTCTTGGTGTAAGTTTCACACCATTACCCATGAAACCATTGTTGGTTATCCTCGTTACAGAGGTTGGAATCACTGCTTTTACCCCCTAAGCATGGCGTTAATTTATAAAAGTGGTGAGATTTTATTCTGGATACCTGAGGAGGGTCTTTTATATGATCCCAAGCATCAAAAAGTTACAGAAACAAATACGGGAAATTGTCATCTTTTAACAACAGGGCTAAGCAATTATTTGGAAACCATGGTTTCCCTAGGTTCTGATACTTATGTTGTTAGTAGATGTGAATTATATTAACCAGAGGAAGCAAAGGATGAAACCGTAAGTGGATTGGCTTTGGGGTGCGGATAATGGCAGCAGAGTCAAATTTTCTTCTCATTTTTACTGGGCTTAAAGCAACCACAATCAAGACCAAATTTTGGTACTATAGCCAAATTTGGTCCAGAACTCAACCGCAGTGGAAGGGACTAAACCTATATATGGTCTGGGAAACTAGGGTTTGAGACTAAATGTAGTCGTCAACCCAGACCAAATAAACATATCGTTCGCCAAACTAAATTTTAGTCTTTCACCATTGCACTTCACCTCCACTAAACCCAATTTTTTTTAGCTTTTAGTCTGGCTTTTAGTATTTAGCTGGTTCTTTCCATGTTTGTAGACGGAATGTTTTGTAATGTAGAAGGAAAATGTCGTTAGTACTATCACATTTCGTTCGACACCTGTTTTTAAGTGAAAAACTGAGTTATTCTGGACTCCGAAGTGAAACTTTCTGTTTACATCTGTGTAAGTTTATCTGGTGAAAAATAGGGTTTTCACCATCCACATAAAGTTTCTGTTTGGAAACTTCTTCTTCCACCTTTGTTAATTTGTGAAGTTTCATTCATTTTCCTATCAGAACGCAAGTGTCCTCAGAAGTCAGAATACACAACAGAAAAGACTAGGTGGGGGATGTAGTATCTGTCTGTCCAACTCATTGTCATGCGATGAACGATTTCCCACGTTAAGTGTTTTCCACGTTAAATATATGGTGAAAAACACATTCTCTTTCTCTAGCCTCTACTCTCCACTCTAGCCTTGCTACAGCTGGGATTCAGGGGCAGTTCCAATCTTGGAACAAGACGTGTAACTGACATTTACTTTTCTGACTGTCAGTCTCTTTTCGGCCTTCCCCCACTTTCTTCCACCATTAGGTGGCACTATCCAGACCTTTGATTCCATCAACTTTTATCCACATGGAAGAGCAGGGAGTCCCATTATTATTGGGTTTAGCAAATACATGCATGACACATAGGTGGGGGAAGAGGGTGGTGGAAGGGATTAGGGGTCATCTAGCATTTCCCCTTTAATCTTGACACGAAATTACTTTCGCTTACCATTTCGAAAACGAAAATACTAGATATACCCTAAAAAGTGTACACCAAAATTTTACCCCCCTATGTGTCAACTTTTTATTGGCTCTTTTTTTAAAGCGGACCCCCTGTTTTTCCCTGGTGGGGTAGGGTGAGGATGAAATTTGCGGTGGATATGAATGACACATAGAGGGGTAAAAGGTTGGTGTATGAAACCGAGATAACTTAATGGTGGGATAAGAAATGAAGCGAAAATGCATTGTAGATGAGAGTCTGAGACTTGAGAAATGTGTCGTGAAAAATTTAGGCACAAAACACGATTGAATTGATGATTTGATGTGAAATAAGGTTCGAAAAAGAATTGAAAATAAAGAGAGGAGACAAAGAATTTAGAGAAATTGGGTCAATTTCCCAAATATTTTTAAAACATGGTTCTAATGGACGAGTAAAAATTAGTATGGGTGAAATGGACACAAAAAAAATAGCAAGAATGAATCTGGATTCATCCTGGCTTAAACTTAAAAAATAGCGAGGGTGAAACTGGATGCATCCTGATGTAAATTAAAAATAAGAAAAAGTATTTGAAAATGGGTAGGATGAAACTGTTTACATCCTGACTATTTTTACATTCTCGTCCATTTAAACAGTATAAAATTTTACATGTCTTTTTCACCCAGGTATTGTCGTTATTGGGTTAATTGACCAATTTTGTGAAGAATTTAACGTGGTTCGGTGAGTGATGCTTCCACGGATGAAATCTCGTAGCTAACAAAATTGATTAACTCACCGAAACAAATCACCGAGGAATGGTGGGGACCACTCCTACCCATACCCTATCCCTACGTTAAGAACACCGTATATAGTAAACTAGTAGGTCCATTGATTCCGGTCGATTTGGTGCTAGAGAGCAGAGTCTAGTGGTTACGTCTCATAATATCATTTACTCTACTCATTCCATGACCTTAGAGTTTAGCTGGTCTATATTCTCTGGACACATAAAAGACGAGAAAGAGGCCAGACAAGACAAGACGAGACGTTTGCTTTTCCATCCAGTCTCACTCTACCCCAAACCCCATGCTTACTGGTCCATATGAAAAGATGTTTGCTTTATCCTATTTTTTTACTATTAATCCTCGACTCTCGACCTATTTTACCCTTCGTAATAACAAAAATGATACATACACCATGGAATTGGCACTTCATTTTGCACCGAGTGAGACATCAATGATGGACCCCCTACAAGTCCTGGTGGGACCCACCCATATCTCATGTTTCACTCGGTGCCAATCACGGTACGTTTTCACGGTGAGTGTAGACTCGCTGTCATAATAATAAGTCTTCTCGAGTAGATTTCAGAAGTTTTCTCGACTACGGTGAAAAATATATTCTCTTTCCAGTACGTTTATACCCCACCCACAACCACAAGCATGAAGCACCTTACTTATACGGTGAAAAACATACTCTATTTCTTTAGCCTTTACTCTCTAGCCTTGCTACAGCTGGGATACAGGGGTAGTTCCAATCTTGGAACAAGACGTGCAACTGACATTTGCTTTTCTAACTGTCAATCTCTTTTCGGCCTCTTTACTATATCATTTCCGCTTTACTAATAATCTTGAGTCTTGACACACGAAATTACTTTCGTTTACGATTTCGATGTCGAGGTTCAGGTGACTGTCAGTCTCTTATATTTTCCCTTTCGAGCTAGATGTACTATATAATATCAACCGATATAGTATATCTGATAAAGCAGATAACTTAACGGTGGGATAAGAAATGAAGAAAGATAGCCTGAGAGTCGATTCGACTTGAGAAATGTGTCGTGAAAATTTTAAAGCAGCTAATAAATTGTTGAAGTAATTTTCGCATCTTTATTTGCTAGTAATAAATTGTTGAAATAGTCCAGTCCAGGGTTAACTCTTCCCTCGCAATAAAAGTGCAAGATACAATTAAAAGGCTAAAGTAGCTACAACTAACATTTTAAAAATAGGTGGAAAAGGAATTTTGCACTTGAACAAGATGTGAAAAAACCAACTTCCACCCATCCCAAGGGTTCTATTTTCCCCTCGCAGAATATATTAAATTAATAATAATACTCTGTATAAATGCTCCCTCTCCGTCCAAGGTATAGAGGGGAGATCCCTGGACACTCAGATGCACATTATTATACATGACCTGTTTACCAAAAATAGCGTCATGGATCGAGTATTGTCAAGTCTTATGATTTGGGTTCTTACAAATATGTTTTGGTGGATTCTTTTTTAGTCGTGTTACTGTTGGATATTTTTTTATATACGACCAATCTTGAAGCAAATGTAAATCATACCACAAACCAACCTTAAGATCGTAATTATTAAAGATAAGAACACACCCATATATGATCAATCTATAGACAGATCATAAAAATCCCTATGAGAGGACTAGGGAAACAAGTAGTGAAAGTTTTTTTTAAAAATAAATAAACAGGGTGATAGCCCCGAAAGTTACATGACACAAACCAAATACAACATGACCGACTGTAACGAATCATACAGGATCCAGTGACGAATCTTAGATGATAGAATCCCAGGTAATAGGATCTCCAGTAACAGAATCTCTAGTAACCAATAACAGTAGCACCCGCTTACGTACGGGACAGCTTGAACCGTTGGAGGCTTGGAGCATGATTCACAACCTTAGTAACATTTTTTTAAGGAATTTCTAAATTAATCTGAAAAACATCCTCTTCCATGGAAGAAGGGCTGAAGGACCAAAAGTGATTAGAATCTTCAGTTGGTAAACAATGAACTCGCCGGGAAAGACGTCGGATCTCCTGCACTTGCCAGAGATGATCACCACGGATCTTGAAACAACATTCAACAGACCAATACCCAAAACTAATAACACAATTACAAAGACCGACATAGTACCCAATTATGAATAACCCAAAACTATTACAACCAGATCACATAAATCTAAAACATTACCGACTAGAATCCAATCAAAACAACCATCTGACAAAAGACCCAAACTGCAAAGCTTAGGTAGAGATGCTGCTGGTGCTGAAGGCAAGAAAATGGATGTTTCTTCTTTTTGTTCATCAAAGAATAGATGTATTGATGAAGGTAACGGTGGGTTTCTTCTTTGGGCCTTAACCATAACCAAGAACATAACCCAACAAACAAGATCCACAACCCAAAATCACTTGAACCTTAACCAGAATCAAGATATTTAAATACCACCGAAAACTGAAATACAAACACAAACAAAATATAGGTCCTTTTCCGAAAAACAAATGAAGAGAGATCATTGCTCCTCAATTCCACGGTGCCTTAGCCAGTGCTATAAATTGCTTCTTGATCTCGCGGGAATCCTTCTTGATCTTAGTTTTTCTTCTCTTAATAAGAATAATTTTATTGTTCAACTTTTCAATATCCTTCTCACACTCACATTTACGAGATTCAATCTCTTTTGCCTCCCTTTTTTTGCTTCTAATTCGTTCATGTCATCTGCTATCACTTTATAAGTTTTCGCAATATCTTCACGAGCGCTTAAAATCTCCGTTAACTTAGTGACATCGAAACCAAATTCTTCAAAATCAGACACAACTGATCTACATTCTTCTAAATTTTGGAGAAAAGTACATGGATGAATTGAATCACTAGTTACACTTTGATACTTTGAGAATGGAGCATAATGAGGTCTCTGTGGTAAAATATGGAACACTCGGTTTATTCCAGATCTCACCTCCTCAGACCAATCTTTCTTTGGATCCTTATCCAACTGATCCATTGCTTCTCTTCTCAATCTCCTAGTTCTTTCTAAGGTAGTAAGGTCATTCTATCAGTGATCAAGTGCAAAACTCTAACTTTATACTCTCTTACATAGTGGGACCCAGGCCCTTTTATCCTTGAAATTGTGTCCACTCCACCTCCACCGATCTATAGTTATATATTAAGAGAACATGGAGGTGGAGAATAGGGAGTTGAATAGAAAATTTTCAAGTACCCTAAAGATTCACCAAATTATCCTCGCTGGAAATGGCAAGAGGTTTTTGTGTACCCGTGAAAATGACCAAATTACCCTCGCCGAAAAAGGGGGGGAAATTTTAATGCCCTTAAAGTCGACCAAATTACCAAATGGTAATCTGGTCATTTTCAGAGTCTGTAATATTTACTTTACTTATTTCATATAAGGGTAGTCTGGTCATAGTCACAGTCTCCATAATATTTATTGCACAAATTTCGAGTAAGGGTAATATAGCCCGAGTTACCAGAATCTGATAATTTACATCCGAGTGAAAACATGAGGTATTTATATGGGAATCTAATGACCCGGGTTCCCAGAATCTGATAATTTACATCCCTGGTTCATCAGAATGAAAACATGAGGTCTATCTATAGGAATATAATGACCCGAGTTCAAAGAATCCGATAATTTACATCCCTAATTCACCAGATTGAGAACATGAGGTCTATCTATGGGAGACTGATGACCTGAGTTACCATAATCTGATAATTTACATACCTGGTTCATCAGATTGAGAACATGAGGTTCATCTACGGTAGACTGATGACCCGAGTTCCCAGAATCTATAATTTACATCCCCAATTCACCAAAATGAGAACATGGGGTCTATCTATGGGAATCTAATGACCCGAGTTACCAGAATCTGATAATTTACATCCCCAGTTCACCAGAATGGGAACATGAGGTCTATCTACGGGAGACTTATGACCCGAGTTCCCATATTCTAATAATTTACATCCCCGGTTCATTAGAATGAGAACATGAGGTATATTTACGGGAGACTGATGACCCGAGTTCCCAGAATCTGATAATTTACATCCCAAGTTCGCCAGAATGAGAACATGAGGTCTATCTATGGGAGTCTAATGACCCGAGTTCCCACAATTGTAAAATTTACATCGCCAGTTCACCAGAATGAGAACATGAGGTCTATCTATGGGAGTCTGATGACCCGAGTTCCCATAATCTGAAAATTTACATCGCCAGTTCACCAGAATGAGAACATGAGATCTATCTATGGGAGTCTGATGACCCGAGTTCCCACAATATGAAAATTTACATCCCCGGTTAATCAGAAAGAGAATATGAGGTCTATCTATGGGAAATGGAACTCCCCGGTTAATCATCCCGGGGATATTCTAAGACCAATAAATGAAACTTTCCCCAAAATGCCATTTCTATCTTCCGCAGTGGAAAACCAATAGTAGTCACTAGTCATCAATTACTATGAAAAATAATTGAACAGATGCAAAGGCTGAAGGCTTGAAGCTTTATGGAGACTGAAAGATCGAAAATGATTAATGCACCCAAAAAATGCACCAATTATAATAAATTATACACTAATTGTAACCTATTCCAAAGCGACGAAGTCCACTGTCCATGTTTGAAACTGCACAAAGACATGAGTTGGGCCCCCGAAAAATTTAAAGTTAGAAGAAAAAAATCATTTTAGAGAAAAATTAAGAATTAGGGTTTATTTAGTTTCGAGTGAAAGCGAAGGAGATTATAGGGTTTATAATTAATCAATTTATATGAGTAATGCTACAAGGACCTGGAGAATCTACAGAGGACCCACCACCAGCAATTATAGGGGGCCCAATTTTTGTGTTAGAAACGGGAGAATCCCCGGTATATTCTCCAAGTCAACAAATCATTTTCGTAGAGTTATTGTTTTTTGGTGTGAAGAACCGATAGATATCTAGCATTTTCGGATTTTAAGAGTGTCTGTAAACACAATAACTCAGAGTGATTCTAGGTTGATACCGGAAAAAACCGAAGAAAATCCCGTGAGGGGATCTGACGAACCATGGAAAAGCCTCTCAACATTAGGATTATAAATGGGCATGTGTGGGTCCCACGGCTTGTGAGTTGTGACCCGCATCAGAATGAGAACATGAAGTCTATCTATCAGAATCTGGTTACCCGAGTTCCCATAATCTGATAATTTACATCCCCAGTTCATGAGGTCTATCTATGGGAATCTGGTAACCCAAGTTCCCAGAATCTGATAATTTACATCCCCAGTGCATCAGAATGAGAACATGAGGTGTATATATAGGAATCCAATGACCCGAGTTCCCAGAATCTGATAATTTACATCCCCAGTTCATCAGAATGAGAAGATGGGGTCTATCTATGAGAATCCGATAAGACGAGTTCATATAATCTGATAATTTACATCCCCAATTCATCAGAATGAGAACATGAGGTCTATCTATGGGAATCTTGTAACCCAAGTTCCCAGAATCTTATAATTTACATCCCAGTTCATCAGAATGAGAACATGAGGTGTATATATGGGAATCTGGTAACCCGAGTTCCCAGAATCTAATAATTTACATCCCCAGTGCATCAGAATGAAAACATGAGGTGTATATATGGGAATCCGATGACCCGAGTTCCCATAATCTGATAATTTACATCCTTAGTTCATCAAAATGAGAACATGAGGTCTCTCTCCACAATCTGTACATACAAAAAGAAGAGTCTTGTCCCTAGAGGTCTATCTAATTTTTACACCAATGAAGGGTCTTGTCCCTAGAAGTCTACCCGAAATATGGAACAATGAACCCATCTGACATCATGAAATGTCACCGTGCGATAATTGATTAATCGAAAAAGATTAATGCACCATGTGAGTGGGATGGTGGGACCCACTCCTGCCCACCCCTATCCTAATGTGTAGAACCTTGAGACGCAGAGTTCGGACCGTCAGATCCTTCACGGTGCAATTCTTCGGTCAAAGTAGAATCACTCCTTGTTTAATAGGATAAATGAATGCTCAATAAATTCCCGATAAATTTTTCCTTGAAAATTGTGATTTCCTTATTAATGTTTTATGGATATTACCAAACTAAGTCAAATTATGGGGAATAGATGAACTCGAAATAAATATGACCAACCAAACTAAAATTTCCATGTTTTAAAAGATAAAAAGAAGAGAGAAAAGCGGTCCCCCTCCAGGGGTAGTACATAAGTAAATTAGTAAACTCATAATATTTCAAGTGAATATCAATTTTTTCACATCAGTGATTCAAGTGCAAACCTTTTGTTTCACCAATTCTAGGGTTGTGTAGCATGAAGTCTTGGGCTATTTAATGTTTTTTATTTTTGAGAGTAAATTGGTTTATATTAAAAAAAAAGGGCCAATTACAGAATGGTCATACTTCTTGTAATTCATTCATAAAATTGTCATACTTTTGTAATTCGTTTACAAAATGGTTACACTTCCATCCGATTTAACACTTTTGAATAAAACGACGTTAACTTTTCCCAAAATACCCTCCCTCAAAATACCCTCTTCATTTAACTAATTGGTTAAGGTGGTGGTGATGAAGCGGTGGCGATGGAGGTGGAAGCTTAAGAATCTTCTCTAAACCCTAGAGGGGAAGCAATGAACCCTTTGGGTGAATGCGGTGTAACGATCCTGAATGTGGTGTAACAATCCTGAATGCGTTCTAACGATCCTGAATGTAATGTAACAATATGTAAGCGGCGGCACCACCACCTACCAATAGCACCACCGTCAAAAAATCTATAATGAAGGAAAATTTTGAAATTATGTATGGAGGGATAAATAGGAGGGATACCTAGGTAATTTCATTAACATATTTAACTGTCAGTCACCACTTAACCCTCTACTTAACGGAAGTATGACCATTTTGTTAATAGTTTGTAACAGTATGACTATTTTGTAAATCGGGTCTTAATAGTAGGACTGTTTTGTAGATTTTCCTATAAAAAAAACGGCTAATGAAGTGGTTGTATTTTATCGGCTATATAGTACATCTATCTCGAAAATGAAACAAAAATGATATATCCACCGAACCAAATCCACCGAAGTTGAACCGTGTGAGAGAGCTGGTGGGGCCCACTCCTGCCCCACCCCTATCCCGATGCAGAGAAGGGACATTTGAGACCATGTGATCCCCTCTTCGGTGGATGTAGAACCATCCAAAATGAAAAGACAAGAGATTGACAGTCACCTGCACCCCGAAAAGAGACCGAAAATGCTGCTACTTATACACCAAAATTATACAGACAGTCAGAAAAGAAAATGTCAGTTGCACATCTTGTTCCGAGATTGGACCTGCCCCTGTATCCCAGCAGTAGCAAGGCTAGAGAGTAGATGCTAGACAAAGAAAGAAGATTGGACCTGCCCCTGTATACGCCAACTTTCCCAAGTGATTGAGGCTAGTTGAGTTAATGCGGATACGAACATCGAAAATGATATATATCCCCCACTCCCTTCCACCGCTTACGTGTCACGCATGTATTGGTTTATCCAATAATAATGGGATCCCCTGCTAATCCCAATCCAGAGGATCAATGGCTAGAACAATGCCACCTAGTGGGGGAAGGGAATGGAGGAAATGAGTTGGGGAAGTGTAACAGCTTCGAACTAACATGCGCTCAAGAACATTTTCAAAAATTTCATTTAAGTGACATCGTTCCATTGAATTCAAAAATTTGCCTATAGATTACCATTAATTTTTTCCTTTTTTTTTGATCGATAAAATAGATTAGATTAAAGAAAATGATTGATCCACGGAATATGCACCGTGTGAGAGGGTGGGTGGGACCCACTTCTGCCCGGTTTATCCGAGTGAAAACATGAGGTGACATATGGGAATCTGATGACCCGAGTTCCAAGAATTTGATAATTTACATCCCTGGTTCATCAGAATATAAGAACATGAGGTCTATCTATGGGAATCTGATAAATCGAGTTCCCATATTATGATAATTTACATCCCCGGTTCATCAGAATGATAACATGAGCTTTATCTATGGGAATCTGATAAACCGAGTTCCCATAATCTGATAATATACATCCCCGATTCATCAGAATGAGAACACCAGGTCTATCAATTTGAAACGGTTAACCCGAGATCCCAGAATCCGGTAATTTATATCCCAATCCATCAAAATGAGAACATGAGGTCTATCTCTGGGAGTCTGATGACCTGAGTTTCCAGAATCTGATAATTTACATCCCTAGTTCATCAGAATGAGAATATGAGGTCTATCTATGGGAATCTGGTAACCCGAGTTCCCATAATATGATAATTTACATCCCCAGTTAATCAGAATGAGAACATGAGGACCATATACGGGAATATGTTGACCCAAGTTCTCAGAGTCTGATAATTTACATCCCCAGTTCATCCGAATGAGAACATGAGGCTCCCAGAATCTGATATCCTACATCCCCAGTTCATCAGAATGTGAACATGAGGTCTATCTATGAGAATCTGATAAGCCGAGTTCCCATAATCTGATAATTTACATCCGCAAGAACATGAGGTCTATCGATGGGAATCTCTGAACCCGAGTTCCCAAAATATTATAATTTACATCCTCAGTTCATCTGAGTGAAAACATGAGGTTAATATATGGTAATCTGATGACTCGAGTTCCCAGAGTCTGATAATTTACATCCCCAAATCATCAGAATGAGACCATGAGGTCTATCTATGGGAATATGATAAACTGAGTTCCCATAATCTGATAATTTACATCCTTGGTTCATCAGAATGAGAACATGAGGTCTATCTATGTGAAACGGTTAACCCGAGTTCCCAGAATCTAGTAATTTACATCCTCAGTTCATCCGAGTGAAAACATGAGGTATATATATGGGAATCTGATGACCGGAGTTCCCATATTCTGATAATTTACATCCCCGGTTCATCAGAATGAGAATATGAGGTCTATCTATGGGAATCTTATAAACCGAGTTCCCATAATCTGATAATTTACATCCCTGGTTCATCAGAATGAGAAAATGAGGTATATCTATCAGAATCTGATAAACCGAGTTCCCATAATCTGATAATTTATATCCCCAGTTCAACAGAATGAGAACATGAGGTCTATCTGTGGGAATCTATGAAAATGCCCTTAATCTAACGGGTATGGATGTCCAACGGATTTTCAAGGTTGCATCCGGGCCCAATCCGTTATCCGTTGGATTTCAAAAATCTCATCTGCATCCAATCCGTTAGCGAACAGTCCGGGCATCCATCCGTAAAAATACGGTTGGTCCCGGTTATATCCGCGGATTACGGTCCAAATTCTCACCCCTAGTCCAAATGGACCACATAAAAACTGTGCGGACACAAGCATTTTAAATTGGAGGGAGGTGAATAAGGAGTTGAATAACATTAAAGTTTTCAGGAAAATGTACAAAACAGTCCTAGTATCAGGACCCGATTCACAAAAGCATCATACTATTACAAACTATTAACAAAATGATCATACTTCCATTAAAAAGAGAGTTAAGTGGTGACTCATGGTTAATATGTTAATGAAATTACCTATGTGTCCTTCATATTTATCCCTCCATATACAATTTTAACTATTGCCTTCATTATAAAATTTTTTGACGGTGGTGCTATTTGTAGGTGGTGGTGGTGCCACTTATATATCGTTACACCGCATTGAGGATCGTTACATCGCATTCACCCAAAGGGTTCACCGCCTCCCCTTCGGGGTTTAGCAGAGATTCTTAAGCTTCCACCACCACCACCACCGCTTCATCATCACCACTTGAACCAATTAGTTAACTAGGAAGGGTATTTTCGGAAAATATAACACTGTTTTATTCAAAAGTGTTAAATCGGATAGAAAAAGACCATTTTGTAAATGAATTACAAAAGTATGATCATATTGTGGCCGAATTACAAAAAGTATGACCATTCTGTAATTGTCCCAAGTTTTAATAGAATAAGAGAAGAATAATCAATTTCTTATGCACATGTATAAGGTGTAAACCCTAGCAATCTGTAGAGAAAGAAGTGAAAAATCAAGTTATAATAGGGAAAAGCTAAATCAAAATCTAATTCAAATTGCGTAGGAGTCCAAAATATATAGGGTTGAATTACAATGGTTACCGTCAAAAAAGAGTTTTCTCTTTAGAGTTGCAGGACTAATGATTTCTGGTCAAATTTTCATAGTCTGCATAACCTGATTCAAGAGGAGAGTGAAAATATTGGTCTTTCAGATAAGTTCAGTCTAATTCTCGGGAAACTGGAACAGTTTGCATCAGTTAGGTACTACTCCAAGACAACAGGTAATCGATGCTCAAGTTCTGTCGGATTTTGTTTGTAAACTATCTTTATCTATCAAGACTTTCAGGAACAAAACTAGTCCGACTGATTTCATAACTTTTATGCTTCACAAATACGGTGAAAAAAATAGCTCAAATCAATCCAGATCATTGAAGTGGAATGAAATTGGAATCAAAAAAATAGCCCACATGTATTTCTGATAAATCAATGTAATATTAGGCAAAATAATTTTTAGCCGATGATTTTGTTTAAAAGTAGTAAAAACTTCTTTCATCTATCCATTTATTTTCTCATTTTTATTCCATAAACTGTAAATTTCTTTCTCCAAGTAAATCATGTTTTGCTATTAATTTTGTGGATTTTAATATTTTTTTTGTCTAGTATTTTGTAGGGTCAGTATCTGAAAGGATAAACAGTTTTCTTTTTTTCAAGATGATGGACTAAACCATGGTCTAGAGAAAACAAAGTAAATTCAGCGACAAACACACAAATAAGTGTAAAATAAAGAAATAACTAGTAATTTATTATTGAGGACAGATCTGGTCACACATTTAATGTGACGTTATCTGACTCGAAATTCTCATCCCTTAGATTTTAAAGTGTGAACGGTCGTGATATCTTCGATTTACACATCTTAGTTCCGGGTTTTTTGATGGGTCGCCCAATAGTAGATGATGTAATTTTTACAATGATGTTGTAGTAGTAGGTTCGTTAAGACTTGTGAAAGCAGATTTTTTTAGATTTAAATTTTATAAATGAAAATACTAAACTCAAATAAAAAGGTGATGAGAATATTTTGGATAAAGTGGGGTTAGGATTCCACCATTGGCCGGTATTAGTGATTTTAAT
>JAJJMB010005364.1:4750548-4896945 GCA_023531105.1 Papaver atlanticum | reverse complement strand
AGTCCAGAACTGGAAATGTTTTATAGATGTTCATTTTAAAAACTTAAGCAGACCTAGGACATGTATTAGATTAACTATCTCCTTTTTAAATGGGGAGTGACAAATATATATATATATATTAAAAAAACAACAGTATCCTAAAAGTTGTAAGTTGGAAACAAGAAGCAAACACAAACCGCAGTTCTTTGTTGATTCAAACCACCATTGCAGCGCACGCGCAAATAACCGTTAGTCTCAACTGGAGGGGCTGCCACAAGAGAATAAAGAGATTGATATAAATATTGGGGATTTATCAAGATGTTATATTTCTGTAAATAACTTAAAAAACACATATAAACAGTTTTCCTGTAAATAACTTAAACAGAGAATTCTAAAAATGGGTTAAAAGGAACTATGTAACATACGAGGCATGTCAGCTCGCGGAGCAGATGATGGTCTCCCACCACCGGATGCAGCAGTTTCCCATTGTTCATCCACGCTAATTGGTTTATGATTATGGTCAAATTTGTCAAGCTCAAAACTCGTTTAGAACAACAAACGGAAAAACATATGAAAAGCAATTAGCTAGATCACAGTATGGTTCATGAACTGTTTTATTTTAATAAACAGACAGGTTTAGTGGTTAACGAGGTGCACACCTAGGTCATGGTATTCAGCTTCATCATCATATCTATTTGGTAGCCCATAATCTTCACTAAATCTCTGTTCTTAATGGACACCACATCACAAGATAAAAGGGTATTTTATCCAAACAAAATAGGTTTTTGCAAAAATGGAATGTGGCATGTCCATTTACAATACTAAACATACAATGTGTAAGTTCGATACTACTATCAAAGTAGTCATAACATTTTCCAGTGAGCTCCTCTAATATAGTGTTATAGTTATCAGAAAAAGAAAAAGGAAATAGATTCCCATTCATATCATCATCATTCCCTATATTTCCAATCCTTAAGATAGTGTCCAGCACACAATACAGCAACAATTTGATTGATGCTGAGCTGTAAGTAATGAAACAAGACTATCAATTATGTAAAGTGTTATTATAAACTACTGAGCATTGCACCACCTTTTGGGCCCTCTTTAATTTCTTCTAAAATGGTTTCTTCATCTGACAGAAGATTTTGTAGCCCGGGTATCAAGATGTTAAGAGAAATGTGGTTAGCTGAGAATAGCTTGAAACGCCAATGTGAAACCCTCCACCATAGACATTATAATAGACTATCTACCTGAGCTCAAATTAAATTCCAATTGAGACTCCAATAACATGCCCACATTCCAATGCACATAAAAAAATCCAAATTGTATAACACTGAAAATATTTAAATATGGAACACCCATAACATCCCAAAATTAGAAAAATGCAAATTTAAGACAAAGCTCAGTCCTAAAATTTTGTATGCTTATATATCTTAATGATAATGGTAATGTATAATTGTTAACGAAATCCAGTAACTACCCTTATTAACTTCCCTACTAATATAACTTCAACTGTTTCACTACAAAGATAATTTTCCAGCAAGTATCTGTACAATTTTTCTTCTAAGCATAGTGTTCTGTTGGTGGTGGTGGTGTCGGTACTGGTGGTGCTTTGTGGATGGTGGTGTTGTTGGTACTGGTGGTGCTTTGTTGTGTAGGTGTTGTAAACTTTTCTCTTAAGCTGACCACCAGTCCAACAGTATCAGTACCACCAACTCCAATAGCACCACAACATAAACAAAATTTATTAGCACCCAAAGCACTAATTCGGTCATACGGTGATAAGACTACTACTGTACAAATGAAATCCAACATTGTTCATCATCTAGGTTGAGGAAACTGATCGCAAATATTTATGGAAATTCCATACAATTTTGGGGAAATTGTGTATATTCCTAGTTCCAAAACTAATTAAATCAAAGAAACATACGAACCCTAATTCCAAATTTGTTCAGAAATTAGAAGAAAATTCATGAGAAACCCATATTCAAAATCACACAGTAAATGAATTTAAAAAAATGACATCTTAAGAATCTCAATTCTGAGCATATAATATCGAAAAATCTTTTCTGCTAAATATCTAGGGCTTAACTTGATTCATGTCTATGAATGCGAACTGAAACAAAAATGAGTTAGAGGGTGATAAGAACTAACACCAGAGTCAATCCCAGGGCGATTAGTAGTACTCTTGAAAGTAGTGAAAAGAGAGATCTAAGAGATCAAAAGAACAATGAGTGCAACAGATAATCATTCTAATAATCCACGAAGTCCCCAGAGTTGTTTTAAGCTGTCGATTTCCTCTCCTTCCAAACACATCTCCATCCCTGAAAAACAAGAAAATACTCAGATGAGATGAGATCAAATCTAATGAGCAATTCGAACTATTAAGACATCAAAAGAAAAATCTGCACCTCCTCATTTGATTGGATTTCAAATGCGAAAAGGGAAAACCCTAGAATTTGAAGCTGGAGCTAGTGTTTCTGATTTGCCATGGTTGGGTTAAAATTTGAGGAAAACAACATTTTCAGTGAAGTGATTTGCTATTTTTTAATGTCCAACAAAGAAAAGTAGCAGTAAAATAAAGTGAGAAAAATATTAGAGGTCGGTCGTCCTTCCTTAAGGAATTCAGTCAGTGACTCGATCAAACCCTTTTGACCTGATAAAAAAAAATTAACCCTTTTGACTTGACAATTTTTTTAACCCTTTTGACTTCATTACTCATAGTCACAGAATAAAGTTAAAAAGTTACTCACAGTCCTTTTCGACTTGATAAAAAAAAAAAAAATTCTCTATGTACCAAGCAAACAAACAATTTTAAAACAGTCATTCACATGTTTTTCTCTTTGATGGGTCTTATGGCATTCAATAAGGGACCCATTGCTCCCAACGGGTTCATCATCACCCTTCATTGGGGTATATTGTTTTAGAGCTGTTTTTCGAATTGTTTATGTAGAACTACTTTTTTTTCCCCAATTGTGCCATAATGACATTCATGCATTATGGATATTTAGAAAAACGTTTGGGGAATATGAATAGTTAAAAAGTTAAAGTACTAGCCGCGAATCCTCTTTGGTGTGCATGATGTTGTTAGAACATAAAAATACTTTGCAACACGTACTGACAGTGACATCCCATTGGTACCAATGGCCTCATCAAGGAGATTACAAAGCTCAAAAGTGAAGTTTGTGCAGGGATATCGAGAAGCCAATAGTGTTGCTGATCTATTGGCAAAAAAAAGGAACTACAAAAGAACATGAAGGAATCTAGATTAGGGATATGCCTAGTTTTATAGCTAATTTATTTCATAATGATGTAATGGGTGTTGCTTCACCTAGACTTGTTTTAAGCATTACTGCTTAGTTTTTTTGTTTTAAGTTGACTTATCATAAAAAAACAAAAAAAAAAGACATTGACATGAATATCTTAGAACCATCAATATTTTCTTGTTCATTTCTGAGTAAGCAATATGAAAAAACAGTTAAACCATATATATAGCCAGAAACGAAACCGATGCATGTCTTCATTGTTGTTTCTTGTTATTACGTACCAACTGTTTAGGGTAGCATTACAAGAGAAAGTGCCCGATGATCTCTTATACCATATATATCAAATAATTGGGGCAGTCTTCCACACGTCGAACACATTTTCCTCACTGTGAAGAGCTAAAAGCCGATAACCACCAATTGAGAAGTCCCAAATCTAAGAACCAGGACCAGGGCAACTTCTTCCTAGACTAGTTGTTAAAACCCAGTGATCAAGACCACCCACAGATATCTTATCATAAAATGAACAAAAGATCTGCCCTCTATGCGATATTAACTTAGGATACCGATAAAGAGGTCGTGATACGCATTTACCGATGCGCGACTTAATATTTGAGTTCCATTTAAAGTTAATATCGAGATCTCATTAAATTTAAAAATCTTCAGAATGTCTACATCTCGACTAATGCACTTGTTGTTGATGTTTTTACTAAGGGTTGCTACTCATCAATTTGATTTTTTTTAGAGACAAGCTGAGTGTTCAAAGTGTTTCTCACCTCAGCTTGAGGGGCCTAAGTCTGGTTCCAATGGGGGGTGGCTTGTTAGAGCACTGCTCGGTCGAACTCGCAAGCGTTGCTATCTCAAGCTTGTTTGTCAAGTTTAGTTGATCAAAACTATATACTTGATTTCTAGTCTACTTATAGCTATGTCTCGGATTAGGATAGAAGTGTGTAGTTGAGCATTAGATTTCACGGCGTTCACCAATTGAAGAAGAAGATCTACTGAAGAGCTTGGAGGAACTTCATCAACAAAAGGTATGTGGAGACTAAAACTTATCTATCACTCAGAAGTTTATTCTATTCTATCTTCTAATGAGATTAAGTCGTACAACTATATAGAGTTTGCATTACACACATTTGAAATTTCGAGTCGAATAGCTATATAGCTTAATATTAATTATATTTGCAAAATTGAATCCCGGAATAAGATATGTTCAAGGAATGAATGAAGTGCTGGCACCTCTTTATTACGTGTTCAAGAATGATCCAGATGAGGAAAATGCCATAAGAAAAGCTTTTCATTTCTTGTATCTAATTTCTGTGTCCCACATATTATAAGTCACTCATGCGAAACGTTCTACAGTGTACATTATTATTGTATCTGAAACTTCGCATTCCCGACAGCATTGTATTAACTCTTCGATTTTACTTCCTAGTTAACGCATTTGTCATTTGAAGAGGAATCAAACCAGTTCTTATATGGATCTATTATCATATAATTTACCAGTCTTTGTTCATCAAAAATTCTTTATTTAGGATACCATGAGTCTTATCTCACAATTCTTTAAAGCCGGTGTTTGAAATCCATATGAAATAAACAACTATAAGTATAACAGCGAGCGTAAAAAATGATTCAATTTGCATACTGAACTGGTTTCAAGTTTGCAAAGGATAATATTTTCTGGTCGTTGAAATTTAGTGTCACTTATTTTCATGGAAAAATAACTAAGTCTGTTTTAGAAAAAAAAAAAAAAACTGTCATTTCCTTTATTCTATTCACCGTTTGTCTTTTTTGTATTGATGTGCAGGCTTGTGCAGAGGCGGATACCTTTTTTTTCTTTGTCGAGTTGTTGAGTGGTTTTTGGGATAATTTTTGCCAGCAATTTGATAACATCATTGTAGGCATCCGTTCCACGATCGGTAAACTGTCACAGCTTCTAAAGGAGCATGATGAAGAGCTCTGGCGTCATTTGGAGGTTATTACAAAAGTAAGATATGTTTCAACTATGATATTGTCAGTTTTAATTTTTATTATATCTTTTCTATAGAACATCTATGAGCAGAGCCTGAAAATTGTTTTGCAGACTAATAATGCAATGTGTACTAAATTTTTGGCCTCAAAAAATAAGTGGCCGTAGGATACTTGAGTTGTAGTTCTAGTTCAATAAATTGGGATCCACCTATCCCTGATCTTACTTGCATGGCATATAGCAACTATTATGAGCATATCGTGGTAGAAATTAACTGACTGATATCTTAGTTAGGAGTGAAACGTACAGACTAATATGAGCATATCGTTTCAGTACCAATTGTTGTGTGATCTTTTGACTTTTTCTAACCTATATTGATTATTTGAACATTTGCATTCTCATTTAAGGAATACTTAGGTAAAGTCTCGTATGTCGGAGTTGTAACAATGATGGTTTCTTACATATCACTATTAACCAACTTATATTATCCTATGTTGTGACACGTTCTAAACTTCTTGATATGATATGTCGCCTTTTGGGTTATAAATATATAGGATTTCTCGGCTGCATTTGCTAGCAAATCTAGTTTCGAATCAACTTAAGTAATTAAATTGGTCTAAATTACAACATGATTTTATTTGCTTCGTCGCTTTGAGTTGTTAACTTGGATTTCCATACCTATCTGAAATTGTCCTTGCCAGTAGTGAAAGATTTAAATAAAGGTTTAGCATTCATTATCAATCCTCTAAGATGTTTAAAAATATTATTTCTAGTTGCTTGAATAAATATATTGCATCTTATGCTGATCGACATTTTATCTCTTAAACTTTATTTGTTTCTTTTTGTGATCATATAAGATTTTGGTTTGAGTAGAAGTGTAGTCAGATATGGCAATTATTGCTCTTAGACATTTTATCTCTTAAACCTTATTTGTTTTTTTTTGTGATCATATAAGATTTTGGCTGAAAGTTTTTTTGTTTTTTTTTTTGAGTCCAATAGTAATATGAGATCTACTATATTTCTGCAATTCTACAAATACGAGGCCTCTTTACGACACAGTTTCAGAGGCAAAAACATGTCCTATATCTAACTGTTTTTTATGACATTCTTTCACATTCAGGAAACTCTACTTAGAGTATGCTGTGCCATGTGGTTTTGATCCGCAGACGTCTATTAGCAGGGGATTTTACTTCCAATCTCAAGCTTTTGCAGCATTGCCCTTCAACAAATATCAGTCACCTGCTTTATGTTGCTGATAAATTACGTGTTCGATATGCTGGACGCCTTTCATAATTTTGATTGATTTTCTTCTGTTCCTTTGAATGCCCTCAAATTTAATGTTTGTAAAATTTGGTAGTTGTAAATGTTTGCTGTGGTAACATAAATTTGAAGGAAAGAAAGAACAGTGCTTAGTATCATTTTGGTTTCTTTTTCCTTTTGTAAGTTCTTATTTGATAGTGGTACTGTATCTGTTCAGTGTACGAGAGTTAGATTTGAAGAATTTGCATCACATACACATGGATTGTTTTTGCTCTAGGGGCTCTCGCCTACTAGGACGACCTTTTTTTGATCTGCGTCTAATGTGAATTCATTTTGGCTTTAAGCTTACTGTTATTACAGCATACTTTTAGAGCCGATTTGCTATTTGCACCCACAGGATGCTGCAGTGACCGTGGAGTTCCCACAATGCAATAGTTGTAGGATGGTACCCTATGGTACTTTATGCAATCATCTTTGACAAAGGAACCTCCATCAAAAGCAAATTGTTTCTTTGAGCAAGCAAGGAAATCGAATTAATCTGAATTACACTATTTGGTGAATATGATGGGGGTGAATATGATGGTTAAGATCAAATTAGAAAGCAATTAAGCTAACAAAAGGAACATCACATTGAAGTTCTCCGCATTCTGTTTTAAGAGGGTAAATTGTTAGATTCTGACTGAAGTTCTGTAATTCCAATGCGAGAAATGCCATAGTTTCGAGGGGGGGAAATTGTTAGATTCCGACTATTGTGTTGCATTTTGATTACAATAAGAATCATAATTTGGTTATGCAGAACCAGACTAAAAAGTTCAGAACAAAGAACGATAACTACTTCCCCTCTGTAACAACAAATAAACCCAAAGACAATGCCTGGATACCAGACAGATCTTATTTCCTTAAACAACTATCTAGTGACTGCCTTTTCCAACTTGTTAGAAAAAAAAACTGAGGTTAAACGAAATGCCATGGATGATAAGAGACGGGACCAATTTGCAGCGACATTCTTCCGTTAAACTTTAATCCTTTAGAAACAAAAACAGATAATGTTCTTGGCGTTCTATTTGACAAAACAGCAAAACAGTTCAAAGAGGCAAAATCTAATACAACTGCCACACTTTCATGTCAGCTATAAGATAAGACTGTCTGCAGGGCTCGTTAGAACAAAACAGGTACATGTATTGAGATTCGAAATTCACCCGCAGCGGAAAACGATCAACGAACAGCCATCATTTAATTTCCACATAAGGCTTGATCTTAATATGTGCGGCTTCGAATTTGACCCGCATTAGGAAATGATCAACCAGCAGCTGTCGTTCAACTTTTCTGGGCAAAACTTGAGCATGGCAGAAAAGAAGATTATTATTCCTTGCTTGGTTGTGAGTCGAACTGTGACTGTTATCAGTATCTGTATGTACAAGGAGGAGGATAAGGCTAGATGACGCACTTGTCAAGCATCTAAATTTGACCGACCAGTCAACATATCCAACACTATGTCAAGCGACTCTGACTTGGATAATGAGATGCACATCCTTCTTGAATATGGATCTCAATTCTTCATTTGCTTCCATCCCTATTCTCCTGTTTAGATAAACCCACAAGTATACACAACAACTCTTCGTCAGTTGCCCAAAAAATCAATCCCAAGCAGTATAGGTATACAATATATCATTTTTCTCAAATTTGGCCATGTTTGGTATCAGGTGAGTATTTATATAATGTAAATGCAAGACATGCCATAGTTTGAAGGGAGAAAATTGTTAGATTCTGACTGTTGATATTGAGACTTCATAAATCAAAACACCAAAAGCCTGAATATTCAGCACTTCAATGACATGCAAAAATTCACAGCCCGTTTTCACTCGATTATTATCCAATTTGAAATCATAACCGAAACCAAATGATGAAACTACAAAACAAATAAATTTCTCATAAAGAGAAAAGGTACAAGGAACAATCCAATACCAATACCAACTGTAGCAAGCATAATTAAAGAGAAAAGGTTCAAGGAACAATCCAAGAATAATTCAGTCAATCAGTAAGACCGATGCGACTACCATTTGGTACTTTCACACGGTGTCCAATCAACAAAGCTCTGAATACAATAACTAGATTGGACGACAAATTAACCACATCCATTCAAGCAGAACTAGTGTACACCCGCATTGCCTATGTTCTTTGGGGTTAAGAGGCCTAGATGGAAAAAGATCTCTAGGGAGAATATTGCATTTTTGGCCTACTTTTGATGTCGAAAAACTTAAGTAAACAATTGAAGGGGTTATTATGTTGGGATTAGGTAAAAAAAAAAACAGAACCCCCCACTCAAAAATATACTCCTATATAACATACTTAAAGTTTAATTACTAATGAAATTGCCACAATTTCGTTCATTTTAAACTCCTCATACTTTTGTTGTCTCAAAATTAGCTTAAAATAATTGCAGAGCAAGGACACACGAATCAATATGGGAGAAGAATTAGGGATAAGTCGTAGCTATTTTAGAGCCTTTCTCTCCGATAAGTATTCTGCGCTGACTAGGTTTAGAAACAATCAAATGCTGCTCAATCCTAAGAGAACCATCTTTCAAATCCTTCCAGTCGATCAAGAGATGTTCTAGAGTATAAGGAATTTCCTGAGAGGAAAAAAAGAAAATGTTATGAGGAGCTCTTGCCCAAGGCATAACTATACCTTTAAAATACATGGAAAGAACATAATCAATACCTGGTGAATATGGTCTAGCAACTTTTCACGCACAACTTCTAATGATATATTTTTCATTATATCTTCAGTCATAGCAGTGGGATCTTCTTCCCAAGGTCTTTTAACTGCCTAATCATGATAAGCACTGAAAGGTTTAGACATGAAGATTACAAAAACATCCACTCGATGTGATTTTAACAATGATGTTTAATGATAAATACTGAAGAGTTTTCTAAGAAAATGAAGGTCCTGGAGTAATATATCCAATTGACTGCAGGCACAAGGTTAACATCAACCATTTCAGGGTAAGTGGTTCAGAACGGAAAATCCTAACTCATTCATCAATAAAGTGCATTGAAGTGATCCAAAAAAAAAATATATATATCAAGATTGTCAATTTGGTTGAATCTTTCTTTCCTTCATATTCACAGAAACTACCAAATAGACCAGGGCTTTAGAAAAGAAGTATCTAAAAAAATATTTGCCAAACATATTCTTGGCCGTAACCACATGTACATAAACTACCCTTTCAGAAAGCAATAGAAAATGAACTGAAGTGTAATAATCTAGTCCACGGAAGTCATTTTCCCAACTGACTTTCAGGACTTCTATTAACATTTTCTTTTTGAAAGCTATTAGATGCTTGCATGAGGTTGCAGTACTTTAGTTTTCTTTGTCTTTATGCATTGACTGTACTCGAGAAAATGTCCGACCCTCTCAGCAAGTAATTAGCTTGCCACTCTTTGAAGTTAACGGCACGAAGCAGTAAATACTTAGAGATTGAATCGGGATAATAAAATAATTTAAAATCATATTCTCTAACATTCATTGCTAAATAATACCACCAGAGGTTCTTGTGTTGACCTTTCACTACGATGCCATTTTTTACGCCTCTATGATGTTACCTGATGCTTTAATATGATTAAATTAGTACCAAATACAATACTGATAGATCTACTAACAGTTTATTAATTTGTAATAATGAGATCAGGAAGTGGGTACATGCCTGCTCCATCAAATATTTAGAAAGATCTTTAACCCCTGAACCTTTGAGCCCAGAAATCATAAAATATCTATACGTACGAGGATTATAAGAAAAATTAGAGAATAAATTGTATGTAAAAGATCAGAACACCACATAAAATGCATTATCAAACATAATAGTAAGCCGAACCTCTCATAACCAGGAAGACCTCCAAATTCCTTGGCAACCTTCAACAAATCTTTTTTATTCTCAACGAAATCAACCTTATTCATGCAAAATACCCGCTTCTGTTTTGGGTGTACCTGAGCTACTACGTGGTTGATCAATCTTATCACCCTCATGTCAGGCCTACATATGAATTTAAGAATTAGTCCATCATTCAGAGTATAATACCCGGTCATGAGATAGAAAGATGTCTGTAGACGTCAAAAACAACCATAAGCACATCATAAAGATTAACTGAGCCCCAGGCGCTTTCAACCCGAACTCCTACATCTGATTTACAAGGATGTCCGCCACTCCTTAACATCAACCCCGGTGTGTCAAAAAAGCACTGTGTACAACAAGCAATTAATAAACTCACAAAGTAGATTGCAGTTTCGCAACGTAAAAAGAAGAGATACCACCAAGCTCACTTCTATGTTGCCTCATTAGCAGTTGAGCATTTATCAAGATTAATAGCGGGGGAAAGAATCTAAAAGAGTGTACACATTGAATTTTCTTACTGAACTGTGAAGAACACTCAATCTCTTTTTTCAAGGACAAGACAGATTGTACATACCCACACAACTAATAATGTAAAGAAAAAAAAACTCATTTCTGATTTCCCTCCAAAAGATACTCTTAAATTTGCAACTTGATTACAGGTTTTTATCCTTTTTTGCCTAATCAATTGAGATATTGGGTGCCACAACATGAGGATTCTGATTCAATCTCCTGATCCAGCCTTTAATACCTTCATTTTCTACCGATGCAATCTTCACTGTCTCTCGAGCAACGGTTTCATGTAAACTAGTTTTAACTCGAGTCTGAGCTGAATAGCGAAGATGAACATTGGCTATTACGACACAACTTAACATTTAATTCTTTCTTAAAGAAAGGAGTCCTTCAGGAGAAGCTTCCTGAAACTCTGTGACCGGAGGCATGATAGATCTAATGCCGATGTTTCTGACAGTGACCTTCATCTGCCACTAAGTGTCCTCTCTTACCTAAATTGCGAATGCCTACAACTAATCTGAAATTATATAGCGTACCTTCTCAAACATATTCTAAATGTGTGTCCTTAAATCTAGCTGGATACATGATTATAGACCTAAAAACATCGTGATTAATAATGGAGAGCTTTAGTTGCCACTTATAAGACTGAGATGCAAAGATAAAACGTGTTTATATCTGGTGTTGAAAAAGTAGAAGAAGAGACAGATGAAGATAATGGACTAACCATTTGAGTGTTTCCATTGGTCATCACTCCTAAAACTTCGTTTGTAGTCGTATTTGTCTTGCGCGAAACAGCAGCGACTTTTGATCCAACCTACGTAGAAAAATCATATATTAAGAAGAGGAAAATGGCAAGTAGAAACCTAACTATGAAACAGAAGTGATTATCATTTGATAATAATCTCTTCAAATACTACCGGAAAATAATTCATTTTAAATCATAACTTCCTTGACATAAAACAAAAAGATTTCATTAGAAAGAGAGAATTAAAATCATAAAGAGGATCTCTAAGGATCAGTATGCAGTGTAGATAGCGTTTTGGTGACTGTTGCTAACCACATTTACAAGTTAGTACTATATCTTTTCACTTTATAATGTTCCTAAATGTTGCATGACCTTGCATAGCTTTTATACATTTGTTTATGCTCAAGTAAAAGAGAAACAACCAATGTACTGATACATATTTTAGTAGAAACAATAGAATCAGTGAAGGTGTTTTGCCCAAAGCAATTTTACAGTCAAATCCATCTACTAGATACAATAGAACATAAATTATCCTCATCGCCCCCTACCCATACAAATTCTAGTACATAATTCTGGATTCCCAGGCAAGTAATCTCCTTTAAACATGCTTATGATTACACAATAACCTTCCTTTCCAAGTTCTAAAATTATCAATCACCACATCAGATAGTATACTAAACCAGCTTCCCAATTCACATGATCATACACACAAAAACCCTAAATCCACTCATGAAATAGTCACAAATATGTGAGATTATTAATTAAAATGGGAATTTAAAATACTCATTTTGGGTATAATAAGAATGAAACAAGAGAAACTAACCATGAAATTAGTCAAAGCAGATTTGCCAGCATTAGGAGAACCAATAATCCCAACAGAGAGAGATTTCTGATCTTCCTCTTTAACAATCATATCTTCTTCCTCTTCAACATCAGATTTTTCCATACCCGCTTCAAGCAGAGCTCTTGCAAGAATTTTAGCTCCTCTACTACTCTCATCAGTTTTTAAAATTGATTTCTGCTGGGTCGTGTGATGCACACAATATGCCCCTGCATATCGTGTCTTTACTAAAGATTACTTTATCAGCTTTAACTCGATGAGATTTATCCCATATTGGTTCTTGGGTTGAAGGATAATGAATAATCACTGCTGTCGAAGGACGGTGCTGCTTCGTAATCTTCAATTGAATCATTTACTGATTGAGATTGTGCTGCCGAGTAGAATCGGAAGAGAGAAAAAGAAGAAGAAGTTGAATAAATATTGGGTTTTTGTGACGAGAGGACTCTTAGAACTCTCAAAGCTTTCATCGAAACCAAAGATTCTTCTTCTTTTTCTCGATATATTGGATTAGGTTTAGCAAAAGGGGAGATGAGAACTTGATGCAGTGGAGATTCAGAGACAGATAGACAGGAGAAGGAGATGAATTGAGTTCAGGGTTCCTCTTTTTGTGTTCAGCTGCTGAGGTTTAAGGGTTTTACTACCGAGAATACCCCTCATTTTCATTTTATTTATTTTTCCGGAAAAAAAAATAGGATATAAGAAACCAAGCTGAAGGGAATTGATTTATTCTTAAGCCATCTCAAATGATGCTATTTTTATTAGGGTGGATCCTGATCCGAGGAAGCAATGCAGTTTATTGGCATGACTACTACAATCAAATTGCTGAAGTTTTTTTGAATTCTGTAGAGTTTGTTTCTATAGTTGGCAATCTTTATAAGTTCTGAAAAAATTGATGTTGATGGGGCTTTTATTTTGGGCCACTCTGCATTTGCAACTGTTGCAAGAGACCACCAGGAGGCTAGCTTTGAGGGGTGTTGCACCGACAGCAATGCAGTTGGGAGTAGATTAAGGCTTGACCATATTATTGTTGAAGGGGATGCGTAGGTCGTCGTCAACATTCTCACTCAGAAACCGGGAAAATTTCCTCGGAGAATCAGGACTCAAATTGCTGAAGTCAAGGAGCTAGTGAAGAAAATTCCCAATGTGAAATTCAAGTTTATCAAAAAAGTGTTCCCGCTCTATTGCGCATGCTCTTGCTAAGACTGCTAAAGGATAGCAATGCAACTGGCTGGTGGTGGTTAGAATCTCCTCCATGTATTGTTCCCATTCTTGCTGAGGGTGACATTCTGTTTTTCTGTTTTCCTAGTAGTAAAAATGAAAAGTAAAAAGAATGATTCGTGAAGAAAAAAAGAACAAATATCGTTACAACATCTCAAGTACACAAGTTGTATAATGTGGTATAGTTCTTTTTTTTCTTAAAAATTTCTTGCTTGATTAATAGAAAGATTGGAGGTTACAGATCCACAATCTTTTTGTACATTACAGCCAAACTTGGTTGCTCATTATATTCCAAAGCCCTAATCTAACCATTATGTGAAACTTAAAAAAAGTACAAAGGGCTGCAGAAAGTGGTCGATGCAGAAGCCCTGTCCTTTCCACAAAATCAACTGCCAATCAAATTTACCATATCAGACACAACTATTTCACATCATAATCTGAATCCTCAAACATCTGTCATATTTGATGACCTCATTCCTTCTTCACTCTCAAGCCGGCTATTTAGATTCTCAACTACATTTTCTAGTGGGCATTTATCTGCGGTATTTTTCGGATTCATTTGGCAGAAACACTCGGGCCACGAATTTACGTAGAATTATTCTGGAGGGATCCTTTTGTGGGGTCCACCAAATGGTGTGTTGTACATCACACCTCTAACTGATTCTTCAAAATCAGTTGTCTGACCTTTCTCCCTCTTGACAAAAATAGGGGCAAGATCCTTTCTGTCAGGCTGGATGATAGTCCGAAATTCGTGGTACAATCGATACCCCATGACGTTGTTGGAGAAGTTGCTTGGACCGTCATAAGTTGGCAATAAAATGTCTGATGGAAGACAAACCATGTACTCCACTGTAGAGCCTAACATCCCACGAGTACCCTCTGCTAGTTCATCTGCTGAGAGTCCCATGGTATTGTGGTTTTAAAGGTGAGGAAATAGCGCTCTAAATGGCTTCATGAATCTATCCCCGCCAAAAAACTCGCCAGAAGCAAGGTAAATGCGGGTAGAGTTATCAAATCCGATTGCACGTAAGATGAGACCTACCTGCAGAAAAAAGTGCCTTTAGAATGCAGTCGTCAAAAAAAAACCAAACAACCTTTTAAGTTTCAGCCAATCTCAATAAGAGAGGTAAAAAACATTGATAAGACATTATATGATGATGACATTATCAAACAAGTGTGTAATAATTTAAACTAGGTTTTTTTTGGTGGCGTATGGTAAAAACTTACCAAGATTTGTCACACAATAGTTAATTCGCAACAAACTACATCCTAAATAATAATGTTACTGCATATATCCAAAAGAACGAGTCTTCATAGACCTTGTGGAAACCTATGGGAGAGCCTCCCATAGAACTTAGGCAAGCGAATATATCAGTGGACTGGGAAATATTGGTTGATACATAGATGTGGGTAAGAACATAAATCAACAGAACTACAATGGATAACCTTATTAAACTTGAAAATAACTACTGGAGGCTCAAGACTGCATGTTGTAATTACGTTGGCAAAAAGATGAAGAAAAAAAATCGTGAAAATTCAGGCTTGCATATTATCTACATCCACACTTCTAACCTATTGAAACTAAAATATGCGTAATACTAAAATTTCAAGTTGATATAATCTCATGGTAAGGATGACTACAAAGACTTGCCTATTTTGGGGTTAACGGGCATTTCTCAATAGCCCTTCTTTCATTGTAAACGAGTTCTTTCGGTGAAAAATTTTCTTCCCTGTATTCCTTTAATATTTTCCGTTCTGCAGGTGTTAAGATATCAAAGCACTTGTAGTTTTGCACAAATATGAGATGGTTAGAAAGACGAATTAGCATCAACCAAAATCTATTTATATATAAAAAAGATACATAAAATAGATATCTCCAACAGAACCCAAATGCTGGTAATGAGCTCATATTTTAAGGATGTTGAACAGAAATGCACACTGACTCCATATCTCAATTGACATAGTGGCATAGTGGTACAATCAATTGCACAAGATTGGACTAATTTTGCAAAACCAGGTGATAAGCGCAATTCAAGCTAAGCACATCGCCTCATTGATACAAAGAGGAATAACCTATTTGTCAAGGAAGAACCTATTCTATCATTGTCTAGAAAATCATATCCATGGAGTGTAAAGGAGAAGTCTAGTGTGATTATTACTTCTTTCCACTGTCCTGGAAACATAGAGGTCCTAGAGAAAAATGGATGAAAGAGTATTATACAGTTACCATCATAATCATTCACACTTCCTCACATGTGAAGAGAATCAATGTATAATATTAAACTATTAAAACCCAGATGGAATATATGTTTATGACCCACAATTAGATACAGAATGTTCTAACGTATAAATCCAAACCACTCCATGAAGATGAATACTATCCTTTCTGTCAGGCTAGATGGATTGTTGGTGATGGACAAAGTATCAATGTATGGGAAGATGCTTGGATCAAGGATTAACCTCTCAGCTTACTTCATCCTAATAATGCATTCATTCAGCAGCAACCAAATTTGAAGGTCAGTTCTCTCTTATCCAATAGTGAATGGCACATTCCATCTGAATTTTTGGATTTCTTTGAAATACATGAATTACCTACACCAGATGGCCAAAAAGATAAACAAATATGGAGTGGCACAGTAACAGGTAATTTCAGTGTAGCCTCAGTTGTTCAATGTATAAGGAAAAAATTCCCTGTTATGAATGACTTTAAAATTCTCTGGAAAGCATTTGTTCATCCTACAGTGAAAAGCATTATATGGAAAATTGTAAGAAATATATGTGCATCTGAAGATAATTTAAAGAAAAAGGGAATACAATTAGCCTCTAGATGCTACATGTGCAAAACTGAAGAATAAACTCTTGATCATATCTTTTGGTCTTGTGCATTTAGTGCCAATTTGTGGCATTGGATTGGTAATATCTTCCATTTCAGAAATCCAATTTCATTCCATGATATATTGAGTCTTGCAAAACATAAAAGTTTTGTCATTCAAGAAATTTGGATAGCAACTGCTTTTATAACTTTAAGAGAGATTTGGTTCTTCATAAACAGTTTGGTCTTTGATGAAGAAATTTCAAGCCTGGATAGTATCAAACAGAAGATTGTCTTCTTAACAAATGAATGTGAGTTCAGACTGAAGGGTACAATGAAAAATGAAGACTATGATTTTCAAATATTAAGCTTCTTCAAGTTAAAGTACAGGAAAACTTGCAATCTCAGAGTAATGGAAGTTCACTTCACTTTGCCAGAACCACCAACTATATTGATTTGTTGTGATGGAGCCTCTAAAGGCAATCCAGGTATGGCAGGTTATGGATTTGTGGCAAGAAAAGGGATGTAATTTATGATTGCAGTAGCTGGTTGAGTTGGATTAGCTACAAACTTCTTTGCAGAAGTCATGGCTATCATATGTGCAGGTGAATGGGCAGTGCAGAACAATCATCTTCAAGTATGCTTCAGATCTGACTCCAATGCAGCTGTAATGGCCTTCAACAACAAAAAGTTACCCTGGTTTGTTACTTCCAGATGGAATAAAATTTGTGATAAGCTGATAGAATATACAATTGAACACAGTTATAGGGAGATCAACTTTAGTACAGATAAAATGGCCAAAGAGGGCAGTAGTCTTGCTAAAAACAGTGTAAAAATCTACACTGAGAGTAGTATTCTCAGTCTAGAATCTCCTTACTCCACCTACTATAGGTTCTACTAGGCTATTTCATCATTTTTGTTTACCTTTCAGCTTTGCCTTATAGGCCTTTGTATCAACTTTTGTTTTGATCATAGTTAATAAAATCACAATTTTGATTGAGCAAAAAAAAAAGGTTCATTACATCCTGTCATTGTACCTAGGGAAGAAAAAGAATTGAGGTACCTTGTACCATCTATATCTGTTGATCAAGTTAAGAGTATGGTTAAAGGCTAGTTGAAACTTTGGCAAGTCCTGTAGTGTGCCAACATCACACAGACTCCCATTATTTTCTTGTTGTATTTATTAAAGATATGATTAAGTACTATGAAGATATTTGAGCAACAACCTAGTAACAGTAGCTTTGTAGTAATTTTCTTCATTGTGTATATTCAAAGTAAGTTCATAATGTTGTAAGAATGAATGGTTGCACTATCAGTTCAGGGTCGAGGGTTCTATATTATTTGGAATACATGAATTTTTGAAAGTACCAATACAATATTATTATTATCTTTTTATTCTGATTACATATTTTGCAACGTATATATATATGTTGTTTAAATTAATTTAAACGTTGCATTAAATCTAAATAAAGCAACGGATAAAGCAACACTTGAAACGTTACTTTAATTAATTTAAGCAACATCTCTAAATGTTGCCAATAATTTGTGACGTGGTGTGGGCAACGTACATAAGAGTTGCTAAAATTATTAGCAACGAAAATAAACGTGGTAAGTTTTGGGATTTTGGTGTACCCTGTAGACAAAACCAATAATTGCCTCTTGGATGTTCTTGTTCTATGCTCACTTCATAAGTTCATATCCCTGAAACTAAGTCCTATGGGCTAAATTGAGCTGCTAGATTAGCCAAAAAGTGTTGCAGTTTAAAAAAAAAAAAGTGTTATCTATTTGTTAACACTAATTCTTTCTCCTAGCATTTGCTCACACTTGAACTAGTAGCTAAATAGTTGCGCTGAACCATTCAACGCCACAAAAATCACCTTTTCGCAGAATAGGTCGGTGCATCTAGATTTATTTTTTGATCTGATGGATGAGATTGGTTGCGCTGAACCATTCGGTGCCCGGCGCTGTTTTATTCTGCGACTAGCATGCTAAATTAACACTACCATAGGACTTAGGAGGTCGTCCTAGCTGGCGTGGACTGCTAATCTAGTTGCTAGATTAGCACACCATAGAACTAAGGCTTAGTTTGGAACTGATGCCGCTTTTGTAAAAGCACTTTTCTGCTGTGCGTCGATGTGCTGTGCTGTGAGAAAAAAACAGTTAGACGTTTGGTAAAAAATTAATTAAAGTTAAAGTTGTTTATAAAAACAATCGAAGTGTGTTTGGTAAAATGTAAGATTCAACCATTGTTGTTGTAGTAAATGACAAAAACAGACATTTCTCTGAAAATAATTTTATTCAATTTTATTGGGTTTAAAAATAATTGATTTTTTACTATTAAAATATAAATATATACAATATTAAATTTACTAATTGTCACTATTATTATGATTGTTAAAAAAATTATTTTACTTAACCACTTTTTAATATATACTATATATATATAATTTTCAAACAAAAAATCAAACTAAAATAAAGTAATTATTTAATATTTGTTTTTATTTTCATTGTTGACAAATTAATAAAAAATAATAATATTAATATAATAAATAAAAAATTGATTGTATATAAATTTAAGGGTAATTTATGTCATTTATAAAATAAAATAGGGATAAAAAAGATAAATCAGACATTGAATTTAGGTGGGACCAAAGCTTGTGCATTTGTAGCTTTTAAAAGCTCATCCTCTCCAACTTTTAAAAATTGACGAATTTGGGAAGTATTTTAGATAAAAAACGCTTTAATTTTTTGTACCAAACACTTATTTTAAAAATTCTTGGCATATATAGGTTTTGAAAGTGTTTCTGAAAATTAAAAAAACATTACCAAACCCAGCTTAAATCGGAGTTCAGTGGTTGGCAGAATACTAGTCCACCAAACTACCTTTATGCCCTCCACAATCTGAGAGGCAAAAATGAAAGACAATTTCTCTCCATTTCTTTATCTCCCATCTCAAAACCTAAACCATCTTCACACAATCACAGATTTCAATAAATTTTATAACAACTTCAATACAATTCTTCTGTCATCAACTCAAAATCACAATTCTCCTAACCCTAACAAAGTTTTGAAGAAAAATGGCAAAAATTTCAGAAGAAACAACCACAATCTCAATTTCTCTTCAACTTCCCTTTCCATTGAAAACCCAGAAGAACCCACTTCTCAAAATTGGCTTAAATTACAACCAGCCATTAAAGGAAGCTCAAAAGTTAAAGTGCTTTTAAAAAATGTATCTGTTATTGAAAAGGCTTTGATTGGTGCAACAGCAGGAGGAATCGCAGGTGCTTTTACTTATGTTTGTCTACTTCCACTTGATACTATCAAAACAAAGCTTCAAATAAAAGGGGCTAACAAAATTTACAATGGTACATTTGATGCAATTGCTAAAACATTTCAAAGTTCTGGAATTTTAGGGTTTTATCGTGGTGTTTCTGCTGTGATTGTTGGTTCTACTTTCTCTTCTGCTATGTATTTTGGTACTTGTGAATTTGGTAAGTCTGTGTTGTCTAAAGTACCCAATTACCCTGCTGTGCTTATTCCTCCTACTGCTGGTGCAATGGGTAATATTGTTTCTTCTGCGATAATGGTTCCGAAAGAGCTCATTACTCAGAGAATGCAGACTGGGGCAAAGGGTAGGTCTTGGGAGGTTTTGGTTAAGATATTACAGAAAGATGGGGTATTGGGTCTTTATGCTGGTTATTCTGCAACATTACTTAGAAATTTGCCTGCTGGTGTTTTAAGTTATTCTTCATTTGAGTATTTGAAATCTGCTGTGTTGAGTAAAACTGGGCAAGAGAATTTGGAACCTTTACAAAGTGTGTGCTGTGGGGCATTGGCAGGGGCGATATCAGCTTCTATTACGACGCCACTTGATGTGGTTAAGACTAGATTGATGACTCAGGTTCAAGGAGAGACTAAGAATAAGGTTTCTGCTGTTGTTTATAGTGGGGTGAATGAAACTGTTAAGCAAATTTTGAAGGAAGAAGGATGGGTTGGATTTAGTAGAGGAATGGGTCCTAGGGTTGTTCATAGTGCTTGTTTTGCAGCTTTGGGTTATTTTGCATTTGAGACGGCTAGGCTTACTTTGCTTCATCAGTATCTCAAGAAGAAGCAGGCGGACGAGATGGTTGATGCTTCTGTTTAACTCAAGATCTGTATTTAAGGTGATATGTTATATCCTTTTATCTTTTTCTATATCTATTTACACATCATTGCTTTAGCGGAATTGACTGAGAATTAATACAATTTTTTTTCTTGCGTGGAGTGTGTTTTGATTTTGTACGACAAGGCAGCGGGTGCTTGAAATCAATAAAGATTTAGCTCTACATTTGTATCAACATCGTTTCATATGCTAGAATTTATAAATTCTGGTTTAGCTTATGATTTGAAATTTAAGTTGAATTAATTGTCTTGGTAGTTAAGCAACGGGAGACCACTTCGTTAAAATTCACTCACTTGATAATTGTATCAACTAGCTTCCTCATGGGTTCAAGACTAACTAGCCAAATCTATAGTGACCAATTTGTTGGAAATATTTCCAATACAGGCGCTAGTGGTGCTCCATCTATCTGAATATATCGCTCGACTGCTTGAAAGTGGTCACATAAAGTGGTTCTCACTTTTTGCATTTTGCATCGTTCAATTTTCTAGAAACTGATTTTGGTTGTCAGTACCAGTCTCTGCTGGCACATTTTATCATTTTTATTTAAGCTCGAGATTCCAGAATTTCTTATCTTGCACTCCTACATTTACACAACTTAGGATAATCTAGGAGACTTGAGAAACCTATTTCTTAAACTTCCAATTTCATCAGTAGCTAGATAACCTTAAACTGCCCCCTTAAAATGTAAGTTTATTTGCAGACTGATAGTCCAAACATAATCTGCCATCGAGTTTTGGCTTGTTGATATATGATTCAATTTTCATGTGCTACAACAATTTAACAAGTGCTCATTTCTTATGCTACAATTACCGTTAAATGTGATTTGTCATTCTCATTTTTGCTTAATATTTCAAGGTGCACTTCCTATTATTTTCTTTATAGCTGTCCAACTAATTCTTATACATAGCTGTCCGGAATGTAGGATTGTTATTAATACATTAGCCAAGTGGTTGGGAGTCTTGGGACTCAGCTTTTACTTTTTAGACAGAATTCTTCGGGAGTTCATGCTGCCTTCCTAACTTTTCCTGTTATTTCTCCTACCACGATAAATTTCTTTGCTCAATTTTTGTTGTTTTACTGTTTTTTTTTCCTTCCTACTCTTAACTTTTTAACTAGAGTAATTTCAGTTTCTACATTAAATTTGAAGGTTTCGGTTTTAGTTACATACATCTTGATCAGATGAGATGTCTATGTCTCAGTGCTTTTTGACGGTCTGATACTTGGATGGAAATGGTACTTTAATTGATCATTTGTCAGACCTTGGATATAGCCAAGGACACATCATATACATACATATCTCAAAGAAAAAGAGCTCGCAGCTAATTGTATTCTTTCTAGCCAGTTCCAAATTAAGTTGTCGTGTCTTCATGTTTGTTTTTAGTTCTCATTCTTATTTGTCTGTGATATTTGCAACTGCAGATGGTGGATGTTACATCTTTGCTACCCCCCCTCTCTGGCAGTTCAGCTCGTATTACATTGGTGCCTTACCAGCGAGTAGATCAGCTTCTGGTCTTCCTTGAGCTCAATACAGCTGTAAGCCGAGACAGAAAAACAATAGGAATGAGAAAATCCTAATTGTTTATGCCTGAGAATGGTTTGTAAAATTCATTACTTATGTAGGTTTAGACTTCAAACTCAGTTTTGAGATTCTTATGACATGAAAAGGTCGAAGTGAGAAAGATGTGGATGACACGTTAATAACGTGTGACATAATTCCAACTCAACTCAGTCAGTTTTTCAGAAAATAATAAGAAATGGAATGTAGGTCTTACGGTTGTTTTTGAACTAACCATGTGGAAACAGGGAATCTGGTTTCTTAACAAAATTGTATGAAGCGTTCAACTTCTTAGCCAAAGCACGGCCTTCGCCAAGTTTGAAAGTCAGAACTATAGACCCTTCGCCCTACTCATCATGGCTTTCTTTAACTTTTAGCCTTGTGCCTCGGCTCGGTACACCTCAGCGCGGCGGTCTTATAGACTAGGCCAGCTAGGCCATTTCCTAGAGCCTCAAATCGTTAGCCCAATTTGTTAAATTTTCTTATTGTAGTGTTATGTAATTATGGCATCCATTAGTCCAAATACCAAATATAACACTAATTAAATGAAAATGCTAAATGGGATGACTGACATAATATCGTATCCATTGAAACTAAAGAGTCATGCTGTGACGCACCTTCGTGACAATTTCTGTAAGGGAGCACCTTGCGACCCTTAGATATTACATCCTAGATACAATCATCTTGAAGCACTATGTCCCCAAAGACCACCAGACTCCTAAGCAGTTAGAGGAGGCTGCACATTGTATCAAATGCATTTGAAAACCAAGAAGTATTACTGCTTCATGCATTAAGTTCAAGACCAAGAAATGCCTTCTAAAGAGGTGGTTCACTATTCTTGGAGGCATCATATTTGAATCCGCACCTGCTAGCAAAATGTCCAAGTTTGTTGCATATGTGACAAGGATTGGAGTTGTAATCTACCACCTGTTTCTGAGTTGGATTGAACTCAGCTTTCCTAAATCCAGATTAAGGTATAGAGGATTACGAGAAAAAATTGGATGATGAGATGAAGGAAATCCTGGTGGCATAGCAGGTTTGCGAAAAGATGAATTGTGTTTCTTGACATAGAAGGCTGCGTTTGTTGAATCGGTGACAAGAAATCAAAAGGACTCGGTTTCTTGTTCTCTCAAAAACTGCTCATGACTAACTAAGCGAGATATCAATTCAGAAAAGAGAAGTCGAGGTTCACTATTTTGAAAACTAACAACAAAGTGAATATAATCTTTACCTAAACCTCTAAGCGCATACATTACCAGATCGGCATCTGGAACTGGTTATCCAGTTTCTGCAAGTGAACCAGAAATAGTCTTGAGTTGATGTAGAAAATCATTAATTGTTGAAGAACCTTTCTTGATAGAGTACGACTGAGATCTAAGCATTGACTTTCTAGCAAAAAATTATTCAGTGAATAGTTTTGCGAGATGCAACCATTTATCCCTTGTCGATATCTTTCCAAGAAGTTCTGAAGATAAAGATTTATCTACAGTTGCATTAACAAATGATTCAACAAATTTATCAAATTGTAACCATTAAAGATAGTTTGGATTTGGAACTTGAGTATTGTTGATCATGATTGTAGGTGTTTCTGGAGGAATCGAACCATCAACTAAACCAAATAGATTAGTACGGATCAAGATAGATGACATTTAATATTGCGACACAACATAGTTTGATGCATCTAATTTCGCAAAGACGAAGTTTGTAATGTCTGAAAAAGGAGTGCTAAATTTACTTTGAAAACTAAAGGATTATACATTTGTTGTGGAAATTGAAAATGTAATTGAAATTGTTGTTGTTGTTGTTGTTGTAAGGGAAATTGTATTGGTTGTTGTGGTTGAATAGAAGGTGAAGTTTGAGAGGGAAATTGAATAAGTGTGTGTTGAAGGAAAGGTTGTGGTCTCTGAAAGGTTTGTGGTGACATATGAGGTGAAGGTGGTAGTGGAGGTTGAGAAGTATGAGTTGAAGGAGGTGGTGGTGTTTGAGAAAAAGAAGATGGCGGTTGTGAAGTTATCAGGGGTTGTTACGATTTGGAGAAGGTAAAGGTGGAAACATTTCAGTATTGTGTATTTGTTGATTGTTCTGATGTACAACGAAAGATGCTTGTTGATTTTGTATAGTTCTAACTATTTTAACGGTGTTTTAAGAGTTGCAGGTTTAATGGTGCGAGAAATGATCGAAAAAGGAAGTTAAGAATTCCCCTTTGATATCTGATACCATGTAAGAAGTGGTTTTGTATTGATTATAAAAGATAAAAATGAAAAATACCGGACTTGGTCCTTTATATACATGACTCTCAATAATGACATGTCACAGGTAACGGAAAAAGACTCTCGATAATGACATGTTACAGGTAGCCGAAAAAGAAAATAACTATAAATGAAAGAGAAACCTCCTATTACAGAAAACAGATAAGACTACTGCCTGTAAAATGTACGACTATGACTAGATGAAAAATGGACCTAGTCCATTAGATGGTCTAACAGAGTGACTATCAATCTCTAATAAGCCTAGCCGAGTGTTGCAAATTTCCTCAACCAAGCTCTTTACTCCTGCAGAGTAGGATCCCAGGCGCGATTTCATCTACTTTGTGTTAAAGTTTTTTGCTTTAATCATATGAACAGGTTACAACACAGTTCCCATCTTGCAATTTAGCGTAAGAAAAATAATTGTTAGCATAAGTTATCCATGCTCTTGCTTCCAAGGATAAAAGATTAAAAAAAAATTGCACATGGTCTATTAATTTAACAAAGGTAATATCAACGACTTCTTTTTCATCTTTCCTAGGACCCCGAGTTGATATTACTTCTTCTTTTTTTAGATATTTTCTAAGGTTTTAAAATTAAAGATCGCTATAATTTGGTGGTAGAAAAAATTAGATGGGAGCCGAGCGACAAGCTGCGCTCCAATTTCGCATCATGACTAGCCATGCAGTTCCGGAATCTTTTCAGAAAATCTATTGTATCACTGCCAAGTTCCCCCAGGGTAGTGAAAGCAAGGACTCTGAAACCAAACCCCTGAGCAATATATTTTTCCAGATATTTGTTGCGCTTCCGAGTCACAGCATTGTTGATTGCCTGACCAGGAACAAAAGTACGTACACCACCTCCAGTAAAAGGGGAGATACCAGTTACATCCAGACACATGTCATGACCGTTATCCCAGTTATAAACCAAAATATCAGCTAGTCTCAAAGCCATACCATTGCCAGCAAGGAATCCCAAATCTATCTCTTTCCTAGCCGGTACGCCTGCATGATAACACATGTCCGTAAAAGTATCCCGCACCAGATAATGTCTGAACTTAATACAAATTTTATGAGCGCAGTGCAGGGCATGGTCACCATAAATGTAAATTTCCCTATCACAACTGGAGCATACCCCACCTTCCTCAAAAAGCGGAATACCAAGCCTGTAGTGAAGCACTGCACAAAATTACCTAGGCCCAATTTTCCGATTAATCCCTTCAATAAAAATACCCAACAAACAATCTTGTGCATGCTTGGTTTTTCTGCATTGCCAAAGCACACTATCTCGCTCAGACATGTTAAACCGAGTGGGTAACTCTTTCTTCACTGCATCAAAGTATTTAATCGCCAAGGAACTCATAGAGTGGGGGGGCAATGTTGTCAATGCAAAGAGGAGAGATATTGTTGCCACATACCTGATTATAATTGATCAATGCGTGTTCAAAACTTGGGCTTACACCAGCTAGGCCAGACCCACGCAGGATAATGCACTGTTGGGCTTGGGTCTGCATAATAGAAGCCATGTAGCAGTATTTCATAGTGTATACACACGTGCCACCATGTTTAATAGGGAGAGTGGCTAATCTTTGTTGGAAAAGGCCATAACCTGGTTCATCCGCAGTGATGAGGTGCCGCAAAAACTGGTGTAGTGACTATCAAATAACTGTTGGGATTCTCTCTGGTTTGGTGGTTCTCATTGATAAGTAAATCCAAGATACACCAAAGCAGTTCCTAAGGAGAAGAAGCTCGCACCGTGGGTTTTTCAGTTTGGTAATAGCATCCATCAAAGCCATTGTCTTACGCACCGGCTAACCACCATGTCTCTGCAAACGAGAGTTCAAACTGACCGGCCCTCCCAACAGTTTAACACCATCAGTTGGCCTACATATGTTCGAAGGAAAACCCCTTGCAGTTAAGCCCCTGCTATCAATAGTCGGCCAAAATAGCTCAGTCTTGGAGACATTTAAATGCATCCCTAAAGCTGCACGCTCATGCTAAATAATATGTAAGGATTTCGTAACCATCAGCATATCACCAACTAGAGTGCCGTTATCTAAATACCAAACTTGGAAATCTAAGGCACATTGTGTAGCAATCTTGTGGATTAGAGGATGTACAACCAAAGCAAATAATAGGGGGCCAAGAGGGTCACCTTGTTGCACTCCTTGCGTAGATGTAAGGTTTGGTCCGTGTAATACAGCCTAGCTGGCCTCGCATAACAGAACTCCACCCATCGGGAAACCAAGGGCATTGTAATCTGACTTCCCTCAACATTGCAGTTCGGTCTACCAGGTTGAAGGCATTGGAAAAATACACTAGAAATGCAGATTTAGAGCTTGAATTACCATGTAATTCCAAAAGCCTATTGACGGAGAAAGTACGGCCTCACCTCCGCAATTCACACCAGTTCCAAATTGATAATCACTCAAATATGCTTCCATCACCCTCCCTATATGAGAGGCTGCAACCTTGGAGATCAACCGTCTCCAAATGGTCCCGCCTCCACTAGGTTTCAACAATGGGGTGAGGGGAGCTAAGGCTATAAATTCCCCCATGGCGGATAAACATTTTCCAACCAACATATCCGTGATAGAAGAGATCAGTTCCTCGGAAACATCTGCTGCTGAGCCACTAAGTGCATCAACAAGATGTTGAACACGTAAACCGCCCTCCCATACAAGGTACCTTTGGTAAAACTTTTCAATTTGCTCAAGACCAAATTCTTTGAAGCAATTAAAGCCTTCTGAGTATACGCACCAGCTGGGATCAAAGGTGGATCAGATAAAGGATGCTTGCATCGTAAATCATACAAGGTCTCTGAATTAGGTGGTGCAACACCGTTGCAAGTCAGTGTTCTTATGGCAGCAGTATACTACCCATAACTCATTTTCTTATGACATAATAGCAAATTAGTAGCTTCCTGATTGATATGTTGTTTCTTTTTTGTGTTACGCCTTATTTCTTGTAAAGCATCATGCTCATCCAAAACCCTTTAAACCAATGTGATACATCCAGTTGAGTCGGTCCATCAAGATAAGGCTGAATTGATGGAAGCAATTTATAATTTTTTTCGATTACCTGATTGTTCTTCTAAGCTGCTCTTCGGAATATAAGTATGAAGGGTGCAAACAGGAAAGAGCAGAAGTTGTATCCATGTGGATATATCTCCAGGACAGCAAATAACTTTTTGGAGTGCTGCATTGAAAGTCCTAACAAAGATAAGCTTACACTTAGAAGGTATGCTAGACACAGTTAAAATCTGCATCTGAAGCATTTTATCCAGCGGTTCCAGGTTTAAGCACGGTAGTGTGGAGTCTGGTGTACCTGGATAAGCAGCAAGATCAGCAGATGGAGCAACTGGGCAACATATGCCATGTATAAGAAAATCCACCCCATTTCCATTGAAAGGACTGAGCATAACATATCCATGTGCTCTGCAATGCTTCCTCCATTCATGCAGTCCATGCAGATCCACATTTGCAGTTGCTATAATACCTCCTCCCAAGCCTTGTAAACCCCAAAGTTACTGCTCATGATCTGACGACATCTGTTCTTGCTCTCCTCATCCGGGCAATGTCGATCATGTAAGTGCTTGAACTGAGAATTACGAACTAACCCTCTACCTCCAACCCCATTTTTACAGCCATCAAATCCACGAAAGGGGCATTGGAAAAGACTCCCTTGCGAATCAGTCTATGTTGATAAAGGGAACGAGCTTGACATGGATAAAATATGTGTGCTAGACAACTGATAAAACCATTCAAACCGAAAAACCCTAATGGGGTGGAGGGAATCAAAGGAGATGCGGAAAACCTAGGATAGAGGGGCAAAAGGAAGCTCGAAGAGGGGAGAACAATATGAGAGCTATTGCAAGAAGAGAGGATTGCGAGAAAATGGATTGATCAGATGAAATTCAATTCCCTCTCAAAAGTCGCTCCTCCGAAAAAACGGCCCTCTGGGTATACATTACCTTTGTTTATTTTATTTTTTATATCAACATCTGATAATGGAAATTCTCAGTAGAGTTAAACTTTAGTATTTCAACTACCTTTAAAGACTGGCTAGGAAAAGATAACCCAATTCTCTCTTTAGAAATTATCATGACTAAGATTTGGTTTAAATGGAAGGAAAGATGTAATAGAACTTTTGAAAAAAAAAACATCAACCCTACTCGCATCTAGCCCTAGAAATTCAAAGACACTTAACTTTCTGGCATAAGGAGAAGTATAAAGCTACAAATAACCAAGACAGAACCTCTGGTAATATGAAAGCGTTATGGAAAGCCCCTAGGATATCACAAAATAAAATTAACTTAGATGCATCACGGATATCAGAAAATGCACCTGCAGGTTTTTCTTTAATTCTCAGAAACGGTGCAGGGAATTTTGAACAAGGAAGAGTAGTACCAATCTCAGCATCAACCCAGAAGAAGCAGAAGCTTTAGGCCTTCTTCAAGCAGCTAAATGGGCAAAAGAAGAAAGCTTTTCAAATTTCAGTGTGGAGGGAGACTGCAAGAACCTTTTTGACTATCTGAATGGTGTTCCTTCTCAGATAACCTGGCAGAATCAAACTATTATCGAGGAAGTCAAACAGGATTTTAATCTGTCAAAACTTTTTGGGTTTTTTCTTTGTACCTAGATCAACAAACAATGTGGCTGACATTTTAGCTAAAGAAGCTAAATCCTTCAAAACCATTATCAATTGGGTGAATGTTCCTCCGGCTTGCATTATGCAAGCTTTAGAAGTAGATAAATCTAATGTTCGGGAAGATGGCTTTAGAAGTAGATAAATCTAATGTTCGGGAAGATCCTAATATCCCAACATTCAATGGCTCTACTCATTTTGATGTTCGGGTTACTAACTCTCCAAGTTAGTTCTTTTGAATGAATCATTAACTTAAAATAAAAATTCGATGGCTCTGCTCATTTTGATGTTCGGGTTACTAACTCCCCAAGTTAGTTCTTTTGAATGAATCATTAACTTACAAAAAAAAATAAAAAAAATAATAATAATAATAATCGCAACATCTCCATGTGCTATTTGTACTTTTCTTTGGTTTGTGCTTAATGAATTTTTTTATTTTTCGGTCTTTCAGAACAGAAAGCTTTTTACTAGTATTTTAAATTCGAATTAGGGCCAAGAGACAAGACTTCCTCGTACTTGCCACTTTTTTTTTTTTTGATGGAAAAGATAAATATATTAATTAAGCAATATAGTACAACATATCAACAATTTCATTTTTATCAAAAACATTAGACAAAATGCTCTCTTTTTGAACTCGCAGATTCATGTGTGTGGACATATGTTGAAGTCTTCTAATCCTCGCCTCTTTTGCCACCGAGTCCGCTGCTGTGTTGTGATCTCTGCTTATATATTTAACTTGAGCTTGTGGGAGTTTTTCTAGCAATTTTTTCAATCGTATTCTCTGCTATGTATCTGCTAAAAGTTTACAGTCGGTTACAATAAAAACACTTGAAAGTAAGTTTTCTTCTAGCCATTTTAATGCTTTAAAAAGCGTTTTTGCTTCTGCATGTAACGCCGAAGAGGCCCATTCTGAGCCCACTGATAAATGCATGAACTCTTCTTGGTCAACCGAGTACAGGATGAAGGCATATCCCATGAAAAGATTCTCTTTATTATATGAAGCATCAATGAAAATTATCCAATTCAACCTTAAGTTAGTCCAAGAGGGATTCGTACACTTCTTTTTCTGAATGTCTTGAGTTTTTGCCATTTCTTGTAATTTGAAGACTGGATAAATTTCTTTATTTGTTCAAGTAAAGAAACTGGATCTGGATTTGTATTTCTAAACACAACCTCGCACATGTATTTCCAAATGAACCAAAGAATGGTAGTTGTTTTTTCGCTAAATTGCGAAAAAGTTTGATCTGAGATCCATTTTTCAACCCATTTTTTAATTGAGTCGGTGCTAATTTGCGAATTGACTGCATCTAGAGAAGAACCAAACCAAATTGATCTGGAGAAAGGGAAAGATCTAAAAAGATGATGTTCTGTTTCTGTAACTTGATTGTTGTACATAGGACACTCTGAAGACATCTCCGAGTTATGAGCAGCTAGTCTACTTCTAGTGGGAAGAGCTTTTTGAACTAGTTTCCATATAAACAATCTGATCCAAGGGATTACTTGCATCTTCCATAATTTTTTCCAAGGGAAATCCCTATTATTATCATTTTGAGTATTTTGATTGATGGGGAAGTTGTAGATATTTCTTGCCGAGAATTCTCCCGAGTGGTGGTGTTTCCATCTAATTCGGTCTATATCTTCTTTATTTGGGATAATAGCAAGTATTTTTTCTTTTATTTTCGGCAAAAAAAAATCATCTAATTTCCCCGTGTCCCAATAACCTTCAGAATTAATTAATTCTTGGAATTTTTGTAGTAAAGGTTCTTCGTTATTGCTCGGCTCATTTAATCTGTCTGTATTGGGTATCCAATTGTCCTCCCAAATTTTTGTACTAGCTCCATTTTTCACTTGCCAAATATAATTACCTTTTATAATCTCCAGACCTTTCTGTATACTTGTCCATATCCAAGAGATTTCATAGTTTTTTGAAGGTTCAAAAGGATTTGCATTGTGGTAGTATTGCTTTTAATAATTTTACCCACAATTGATCTTTTTCTGTCATTAATCTGCTGGCCAGCTTCGTTAGAAGTGCTATATTGAAATTATGGGTTTTTTTTTATCCCCAAACCCCCATGCGATTTTGGTTTACACATGTCAATCCACGCTTTTATGTATCTTCCTTTTCCTTTGGACCTATCTTTATTCCACCAAAAATCTCTCTGAATTTTGTCTAATTTATCCAAGGTGGCTTTCGGAAGAGCTAGTATTTGGTAAGTTGGGTAGGCTTGAAGAATTGATTGAATTAGGAAAGTTCTACCCTCTTGAGAAAGCATCTTTGCTTTCCAACCCTGTAAAGTATTATAGTATCTTTGCAATAGAGGCTCAAAATTCTCTTTCCTGTTTCTATCAAAGAATAGGGGAGTTCCGAGATATCTATCTTTTTTTGTCATCAGTGGAACTTTTTTTGTCATCAGGGAACCTTTAGGATTTTTGCTATTATTTTTCCATGATTGAGATGGATTTTATGACTAAAATAGACTCCTGAGTTTAGTAGATTTACCATTTGACCCGTGATATCCCCGAATTTAGATAGAATGTCAAGTAAATTTTTGCTTCCACAAGGTCTGCCTTGGTGAAAAGAAAGCAGTCATCAGCAAAGAAAAGGTGAGAAATAGTAGGAGCATGTCTATTTATTTTAATACCCGATTTTTTTTCTCTATTGTTGCTTTTTCAAGAAGCATCGAAATGATCTCCATGCAAATCAGGAATAGATAAGGGGATAGCGGATCGTTTTGTCTTAATCCTCTACAATTTGAAAATTTTGATCCTGGGGATCCTTTAGAAAAATTGAAAAGGAGGTAGTGGAGATACATTGAAAACTGAGATTAACCCAGGCATCGCTGAAACCAAAGGAAGATAAAGCCTTTGAGATAAAAGGCCACTCAACTCTATCAAAAGCAGCTTTGGATAGGTCTATCTTCAGAGCCAGATAACCTTTTTTTGTTTTGGATGTTTTCATTGAATGGAGAAGTTCGTGAGCAATGATAATGTTATCTGTAATTTGTCTCCCAGGCAGAAAAGCAGATTGGTTGGGGGAAATAAGTTTATAAATTATATTGCTGAGACTGATAGGTCTGAAGTCTGTCGGGGTTCGAGTTGAGATTTTTGGGATAAGAGTTATATGCGAATGGTTGAAATCTTGCGTCATAATCCCTGTTCTAAAAAATCTTGAACAGTACTTGCAATATCTGGGCCTAAAATATCCCAGTTTGCTTTGAAAAAACCCTGTTGGAACTCATATGGGCCAGAAGCTCCCAAGGGTTCATTTTAGCGAGAGTGGACCATATTTCTTCTTTAGAAGGGATTTTTAAGATTTTCTAAGTCTGAAATACAAACTATAGACAGAGAGCATAACAATTAACTTTTCTACACTAACACAAAAGCTGGTAACTTGCCTGCAGCCTCTATGGCATCGATCAAAGCCTTTTTTTTAGGGATTATGCCAATGTCAATCTTGATATCTGTCAAGGAGAGCCTTTTGAAGTTCATTTGGCTTCTCTCCATATCAGGGGCATCAACCAAAGTCTGTAAGGTTTTGCAGTAAAAAGGGAGTCATCACACACGTATATGGTTCAGGAATGTAACCTAACAAAATTATAGACACATAACATGCTCGTTGTAACAGAGCCAATAAAACTGATGACATTTTGACTTGGGCAGTGCTATCCCGCACGACAGTGCGGGAGAGGTTTATAAGCTAGCGGTTTCCTAACCTTTGGATGATAATATACATACCTTCTTAGTCGTCGAGATGAATGTATAGCTGTAACAGTGGATAATTGCAAATAAGTACTTTATTCTAACAATATTTCATTTACAAGGGCCTGTTCTTGTAGAAAACATTACCTTTCCTACACAGAAGTACCATCGAAACGATTTTCATCTCCTCCTCCTCCATACAAATCATACCCATCTTCAATTATGTCATTAATTTTCTTGTTTCTCCTTTAAAATTCTCAATTAAAAATGAAGTTTAAACTACTATACCAGTTCTTAATTCAATCACAAATCTTAGAGTAGTCGAATAATTGAACATGCACAAACTAATTAGAAATGTATAGTTCTGCTATAAACGAATTTGTATTTGAAATTTCCCTTTGCAATTGCAGCAATTACTTGAACAATCCGATAAAATGAATATTTTCTAAACTAAAAATGCAAGATTAAATGCTACTGAATCAATTTTACAAGAGTGGAAGAAATCCTTTTTGAAAACGTAAAGAGTATTTAAGAATTATTTAAACAAAATCATAAAATACAAGTTCATGAGCCGTATTTTAAAATTCAAATTTTATCAATCAATCAATGATATAATTTCAATTTCCAACAGCTAATTATCTGGAATTCCAAATACTAGTGATAGAAACAATAAATCTAGGGTTTTGGACCTCAACTTCGCCGCCTCTACAAATAATCATATTTAGCTTATTATCAATATAGTACTGCTAGTAAAGATATCGAAGAAGAACAAGAGAACCCAAAGAGAATAAAATTTCAGAGAAGAAATTTGACAACAGAATACAAGTGAGAAGGGAGCTCCATTTTCTTATTATTCCATAAATGGGTTGACTAATAAATATGATTTAGTTTAAGGATCTACCAGAAAATCACATGACATTGATAGCTGTCACCCATTTATAAAATACTATAGAAAAATACAAAATAACAGATCTCATATATCCAACGGCTAGGAAGTCGCTAGCTTATAAACCTCTCCTAGCACTGCCCTTTGAGTACAAGTAGCATCAGAATAACAACAAAGAGATACACTTCTGAGAGATAAGCATCCATAAAAACAAAAAATAACACGAGAAGAAAAAAGTCAAAAACTGACAAGACAGAAGTTGAGGTTTGGCGAAATAGGTATGTAGTACATTGGTATTGGAAATTGTGTAAACACTAAACTGGAAGATATATCTCATAAAAATAGCTAAAAGGTAAAAACACATTAGCAGAAACTAAAACATCTTGGTACGTTAGATATCCTTAAACATACTGGATCACCGCTGCCACGATGGGGAGGACCGACCAAAAAAAATCGAAACACCATTATGCGTAATGGTGTTATAAGGCTAAAATTGATATGCATTTAATTTATGGTAGTTTACATAAATTTCCACCATTTTTTATGCATCTTTTGTGGTGGTTTGCATCAATTTACCCCATGTGCTATATATCTTTTGTGGTGGTTTGCACCAATTTCCCCATGTATTATGCATCCTTTGTGGTGCTTTGCATAATGGCTATGCATTAAATTTTAAAAGTCACCATCGAATTTTTCGTAAAAACACTAAATTTTATATCGTTGTTTGTACTTGTGTAGATTTTTTAAAATCATTTCCAATGATATAAAATTCGTAAAATTCTAAGACACAGATTTTTAGATATGTTATATTAAAGTTTGGTTGCCAACTATACCCCTGAAAAAATAGGATGTATAAGGAATTATAATAATTAGACTAAAAGGAGGGACATTTTAGACTTTTCATGTCCCAAAGACTACCACCAAATTCATTTATAATCTTTTTATCAAATTGAACATTTGTGTTAGGTTTCATTTGATAAAAAATTGGTCATAAAAGAGACTTCCTTCGGGCCCTCCGGTCGGCCGTCCCAAATATGTGCCATTTTATAAGACAAAGAATTGGAACTAAGTGATCCAAATCTCTAAGTCAAATAAGCAGTATTTCATGTATGGAGTTATATGAGAAGTCGCAAGCGAGTGGCTTTCTGCTCTTCACTTGACGCTCCATAATTATAGAACTAATTTAATAAGGTAAAAACTAAACCGGAAGATGTATCGCATAAAAATAGCCAAAAGGTAAAAATACATTGGCAAATACTAAAACAACTTGTTACATTAAATATCCTTAAACATAATATGTGCCATTTTTCGAAGACTGAGAATCGGAACTAAGTTAACATTGTAAGTATGTAATTTGACAAGCACCAATATGAAATCAGAAGGGTATTAATTCCCTAAGGGTATGAATTGAATTGATTTTTCTCCTATTTGAGGCAAAACATGAAAATGTTCTGTATTTTGATAGTAGTCATTTTTAATTCCGTACCATTTCCTAATTCCACTTGGAGATTTCTGAGAGAGATATAAGATTAGCGGCTAAATTTCTTTCCAGATTTGAGTCAAAAGGATAGGATTATGGTCTGAGCATACTTGCCACTAACATATTTCCTATTAGTTTAGGATCCTGGACTCAATCGAGTCGGTGATTGTTAAGTTCGGTTGTTTGGTTGACATCAAGGTTAAGAATGGATATATCAGTCTCGTAATCTTTATTAAGATCATTGAGAAATAATAATGAACCCTAAATCCACAAATTTCAGATAAGAAAAAGAAATCTAACGAAAATCAAATAAACGAAGAGAACTCAGAAAACAGAAAAACAAAAAACAAGGTGAAATTTTTAAGAGTTCCTCTCAGACAAATGCCTCAGTTGACATCAAGGTTATGAATGCATTATCAGTCTCGTCATCTAGTTTGACATCATTAAGGAACCCTATTTCTATTTCACAAACTCAAAAAAAAAAAAAAACATCGATTGGGAAATCAGTTCAGAAAAACGAGATCGATGGCTAATTAACCAGATTATGATTTTTCCAAATCATTGTCATATCTTCACAAGTTTCATCACCAATTATGATTACTCCAAATCAATGTCATTTCTTTAATTATGGGAGATGCTAAACTTGTTCAACTAAGGTTACTAAGCCTCTAAAGAGTCAAAAACCTTACTAAAGAAGGAAAGAAACTTAAGTCATTAATTTTCATTTGCAGTATTGAAAAAACTCAGTCAACAACTAGTATTTTCATTTGTGCAATGAACCAAAGATACCTTGCTTAAAGAATGAGCAATCCACAAATGTTCAAACCGTAAACCGATCAGATTAAAGACCTGATCCTATTCAATTGTAAAATTAAGATACGAACAAGGAACCTGAAAATTATCATGAAAAATTGAACTACTCACTTCAGAGTAAAAACAATCAACTTTTAATCAAATAATTTTAAGTAAGGCTAGAACACATAACCACCTCAAATATATTGTGAGAGCAAGAACCATCAGAGACCAATTTTTATCCCCAACAGCAATATTATTACTGTACGGTCCGCATCATGGTTGGCCCTAAAGGACCCATCATTTGGTTCTTTCTCATCTCAAAACCCTAATTAAAAACTCATCACAATTTCTTTCAAAAACCTAATAAGATCTGAACAAAGATGGAACAAATTCAATAAAGTTGATTTGAAGGCTCAGAATAGTTATGGTGAGTCGTTTATCAGCAACTGATTTAAAAAATCACTCTGAGTGGTGCATGACTTATATATCATCACAGCCTCTAAAATCTACCTTTAATTCGATTACAGAAACAAAATTATGAAAAACAAATCAAAACTAGAAGATACAAAAATCACTGAGAGATTTAATTAGATGACAAAAGAAAAAGAAAAAAAAAATCTACAGGTTAAGTTCGAGATGAATAGAGAGAAAAGGTGAAGAAGCACCGTCTGAGATGATGGTAACAGAGAACATCGTCTACCGCTTTTATCTGTTTTGAGGACCAAAGGGTTTTCTAAACCCTAGCTCTCTTTTCTGTCAAAAGACAATTTTGACCCTTAATTTACCTGTGGACTGGATTTTTTTATTTTTTGATGGGAATGCGGACTGGAATTGCTTGGTGGCCGTTAGTAATATTGGGGTGTTCGTATCGATTCTGAATCAACTTAAGTCACAAATACTATGGTCCAGTACTCCTGTCCATGGAATTCAGAATAGGATCCACCGCAGGATCCGAAATGGTTCACTATTCCAAATCAAGGGTTTAGATGCAAGACAAAAATGGTGTAAAAAAAATCGTAGATAAAACCCATTTTCGAGGCACGGTGAAATAAATTCAGGATTTAAATTTATCTTTGAAGATGAATCAATTCGAGGCGCGGTGAAATAAATTCAGGATTTAAATTTATTTTTGAAGATGCATCTTGAAAATATGAGAATTTACGGTTTCCAAACTTTTGGGGGTTTTGATTATTGATGTTTATTTTGTAAAGCTAAACTTCTAAATATAATGAGTTTTGATTCTATATTTTGTAAGTAAATAAGATGCTCGATTTTTAGAATTTGTGATTGGATTGTGTATGAATTACGGGTTTATCTATCTACACTTTATGGATACTTGACAATACAAATTCTGAGTTGTTATAGTTTTATCCGTTAAAATTATCAAACCAGGATGTTTGCGGTCAGGTATTTTACTAATATAAGTTTGGTTTTTCTTTTTGTAAATAAGATTTGATTAAGAAAATTAAGAGAAGGCTGGGGCCAATATCACATGTGCAGTAGAGCCATCCAATATCGGGATGTTATTCAAAATATTTGATTTATCTACTTGAAGTTTAAATTCAATACAAGGAGGGGTGGGTCGCATATCAATCGATAATGTTATGAAAATGTCTTGCTTCCTTCGCTAGGATATCTTCTACAACATCCTGTTATAGGAACAAAATAAAAACCTAAAAAGTTCGTACAGTTAGAAGCTTTCTTAACTGGTTCCTCCAAAATAGTCGTGTTGATCCACTGTCACTTTCTATGCTGAAATTTTCTAATTACTTCTCCTTTGCCCAGGTAGGTACTTGTAGAAGTCCTACAGCTTCTGCTTCTTGTGGATTTGAGCAGTCTGAGGGTCCTGCTTTTCCTCATTCGAAAACTCATGTATCCTTTAAGTTAGATTGAAGAGTATACTTGTCGAAATATGACAAATATGTGTGTATGTTGACTCTCCAACAACAATCTAAAATAAAAATAAAAATGTGTGGCATTTTATTTACTTTTGAGAAAAATAAAACTTTATTAATATAAAAATGAATATTTATTGGAGTAAGCAAAACCTCATACACGCCAAAAGAGCAAAAACAATATCACAACGAAATAAGTTATGATTAAAAATAGTTTTCCAAGATAGCCATTGAACATATCACATAAGGAAAACCAAAGAATTAACGTTTTCTTATTAATATAATTACTTTCACACAAACTTTAGATATGCCTCCAAGAACTCCCACATTACGTTCCTTTCACACTCTCCTCAATATTGCTTAAGGCAACGTTGCAAATAATTTTTTGTTTTCCTATCCTTTAATGAAGCAAAATACTAAACTTTGAAGGTGCGATTTTAAATATCTAGTACACGATCTAATATAAGAGAATGGAGGACAAAAACATCCCATATTAAGCCAAGAATAAATGGCATGTATCCTCAATCGACGAGCTGTAAAAAAAGGACATTGGTGGATTAAAATTGTATATGTCGATGTTGCAACATCTTTCCGGTTGGAAGATGAAAAGGAGAGGATAACTAGTACACCACCAATTTTTTCTTTCGCGAACCTATATGGAAAATCCTTGTACAATCTATACATTGGGTTACAAAACTATATATAAGATTGTTTTAGAAAGGTAAACTTAGTATGTACAAGAATTTGGTACACGAACCGAATTCCAATAAGGACAAGTCTTGTAATCAATATTACAAAATGAGAATTCAACAATAATGACTGTTGTAGGTTCTCTACAGTTATATTAATACTATATGGGTTCAATGACATACAAACTGTGATATTTTAATTATAAAGATGAAGCAATATAATGCAGAATAGAAATAACACATGCACATAAAAAAATGTTAACGAGGAAATTACAATATTGTAGAAAAATCCCGGGACCTAGTTCAAATTAAACACACACTGATTTAAGTTGTTACGTAAATTGCCTACTACCATATTTCAGACTAGATGTAATACCTGATTCACATGTATTCGTGCACCTGTAAAAGCTCTTAGTAGAACACCAACTCTCTTTAGGAAATGCTCTTTTAAATATTATAGCAGAATGTTAATTCTCTTTATAAGGTGTTCTTGAAGATATTCTAGCAGAACGTTAATTCTCTTTAAAAGATGTTCCTCAACAATGAAGGTTTACACACTACATAACGTGATTGACTTTCTCTCACTAGATCATTAAATAATCTAGAGATATTGATCTATCAAATCTAATGTTTATGATAATAACCTAGATACTGGTTCCGTAACTATCAAAGAAGATAGATTGCATGTGCTTACGATCCCCAAGCAAAGTCTTCAAAATTCCACTCTTGTTCGTGAAAACAAGGATGTGGAAAACAATCTTATGCAACTCACACACAATTTTTTCAAGGGATGGTTTGGGTAGTTACATGAAACCTCTATTTATAGTGAATGATCAATCATAAGTTGCTTAAAAACGAAGCCACCTTGTCTAGGAAAGGAAACAACAAGTACTTGACTAACATGGGCCTATAGTCACGTATTTATGGTTTCAGTTCGCGAACTGTCACTAAAATTTTGTGTATAGTTCACAAACTACCTTTAGCCACACATTTTTGCTTTAGTAAATATGAAATAACTAGGGTACCAAGTACACCATAATCTTTTCGATATAATCTTATACAAGACACACCTTTTGTAATCTAATACAGACACGAGATGTCAAGGAGATTACTTAAACAAGATGTACACTTGGTATTATTGATGGTGAGTTTTTGACAAGGGTGTTTATAGTAAATTGGCACTGACCTAGTTATTGAAGTATAATGAAAATCCTTGACCCGACATCAGGATTATTGAATCTGTATCAATACAATTTGTATTCCGCAAGTGAATCAATAAAGTATATTTAATTAATGGACTCAGTAGTCCTAAAGCTATTCTAAAAGTGTATTTGCATGTCAAATTTCAGGGATTTCTCTAGCAGAAACCTTGTTGTTTTATGTACGCTAATACACATACCTTTTATGCCATATACATGGCATTATCCCCATTCAGAATAGGATTGGACGCCATTCTCGAATCAACATGCTACTGAGAGTACCATATTTAGTACATAGACATACTAGTATCATCTCAAGTCGCAAACTCCTACGACCGAGTTCCTTGAACATGCTATGGTGGCACTACTATATTCAAATTCGTACTGGAATAACATTAAAACCTCAAATATAGGTTTGGCACATTGCCCTAAACTCAAACTCTAGATTACATCTATATGATGTGGCATATTGGCTACTAGCGCTTAACCTGTGCCAAAATGGCACGGGCATAATTTTTATCCGGATATTATATTTATTAATTATCGAGTTACTCTCTTTATCATTACAAAAGTGATGGAAAAACCAATAGATATTTCTACTTTTCAGTCCATAAATATTTTCTCATGTACTCATATATGAATCCTTTCTAGTATGTTTGATATTTTGACATTCTCCCAAATAATGGCTCTTCCCGAGCTATATCCTATCAGAATTATTTTTCACGTACTCTTTCACAAAAAACAACGATATGTTATATGTTATATATAGTTTGAAAAGACAAAGATATATTATCGATCATTTGAAATGGTAGTATCGCCCTTTTGCATCTCCGTTATTTTAGTGACCGCGCAGAACCAAAACATCGAACTATGTAGGTTAAAACAAAATTACATCACTCGAACTATTCGTCTCATAAATAATTGTGTACGTATTAACAGTGTTTAGATCCTTGTTGACTTTGTCCCCTTTAAAAATGGTCCAAAAATATAAAAACTCAGAATGGACTCTACAATACATATTGCATCGTATGTTCTTACTATCTGAATAACACAAATAAATACTAATTCATTTATCTAAGCCACTATATTATAAAACGTTGAGCCATTTCAGATGGCAACCTATTCGACTCAGAAAAGATATATCTCCAATACTTCAAAACTCTCAGACAATCTATGACATTGACCTTCTAATGTAAGGTGATTTGCTGCATAAAAATATAGTTAGTAACCAAATGGTTAACCACTTGATCTAATGACAATAAACTCTGTTATCCATCATTATTGAACAAAAATAATGTTCAACCATTTATTAAGAAATACGTGAGACGATGCGAAATTACTCATTGACCACCATTACTCACCAATACTTACCACTATAAAAATACCATCCACCATTGTTGTTGTTACTAAATAACTTTCATCACCATTTCGAACCACACCACAACGTTTTTTCCTTTACACCACCACGACCACCATTGTGGTCTACTTAATATATGTTAGCCAATTTAAATATTAATTAATGAAATTATATTTAATAAAAATATTGGTTAATAGAATAATCTAATAATTATCATTTTTGATGCAACGTCTACTATGGCAAATTAATAGAATATTCATTATGAAAAATTAATAATATGGTAATTAAATTTTAGCCGTTAGATAAATTAATAATCCCAATCACAACCATCAGTTATGAGAAACAATTACAACCTTAGATTATCTATTGCAAGAATAAAAATGACAATTGTCCATAATAAGTTAAAAAGATTATGTCAATTTTAACCCTTTTCATTTTCGTGTTGGCTCTATATAAACTGACAATTGTTTTCCATGTTTTTTAATTATTAAGTCTGCTTACGGAGAACAGATAGGTTGACCGAAATATCTGTCTCGAAGAAACCATCGAGTGAAACATGTAGTGGGACCAACTGAATACCTTTATTATCCCAATGGTAGATCCATTATCCTACCACCGTTCGATTTCCTCGGGTTGTTTTTCGGGACAATTTGCGGTCAGCTTGCAAAATTTTGGTTATGTTTTATAACCAGTTTATTTTCACATCAAAAAAATCAACCACAACTTCTGTAATAATGTTATTTGTGTCCTAACGACATACAATGAACATTTTTCCACTACCGCACTGAACCTGCCCTACCACCACCAGAACCACCCATTACCACTACCTTTTCCACCACCATCACTATCGTCATCGGATCTATGAACCACCACTCTCAAACACCACCCTGGTCATTCCTAATTTCTATTAATATGATTATTAATAAATTTATTATTTATTTAATAAAAATATATTTAGAAAAATATAATGTGTTGAAAAGAATTTTAAAAGTTATTATGTGTCTTTATCAAAAAATTTATTATTTATTTAATGAAAGTATATTTATTAAGATGTAATTATAAGACATTTATAATAAGAGATTAATAAAATATTTATTATAAGAAGTTAATGATACAATAATGATGTAAACAACCACAACCATCAATTTATCTTTCCCAAGAATAAATCTGGAGCGTCCTTTATCTTGCCTAACTTGTCCATGCTTTGTTTTATATTCTTGAAGTCCATGACATGGCAAACACAATCTGGCGAAATATGGCATGTGGCATACCCGCTACTACACTATGGCATAAGCCGCTTACCTTTTCCGGCCTTGGAATCTTTGGCAAAGGCAATGACGTGACCCCGCGCGTCATTTTCGGCCTTGGCGTGGTCCCGCGCATCATTCCCGGGATTTGGAAGCTTTGGCCAAGGCCATGGCGTGATCTCGCGCGCCATCTCCGGCATGGACAGCTTTGGCCAAGGTCATGGCGTGATCCCGCGCTCCATCTTCGGCTTTGGAACTTTGGCCAAGGCCATTGCACGGTCCTACACGACATTCACGACCTTGGTATCTTGGCCAAGGCCATTGCAAGTTCTCGCGCGCCATTATCGGCCTTGGCAGCTATAGCCAAGACCATGGTCACCTTTGGTGTCAAGGCCATAGCCTATGCCACAACATGCCACACACCTCCTTGAGTGTAAAGTGCGCCACTATAGCTTCCCTGGATTGTAGGATATCTTACTTAGCTCATGGATAAGTAATGACATGGCAATCTCTCTCTTATCGGCCGTGGCTATGAAAAATATGTGAAGCTTCTATAAAACCGTGGCTCACCGAGCCAGACGCCAACACGCTCCATTTAAGGCCATGTTGCTCAAAACCCTAATATGGCATTAAATTGCATGCCATCTCACACCAATAACTTCAATTAAATCTAATACTATTTATGGCGCTGAGGCCAAAGTCATTTGAGTTGTGTTTTGGATCTTAGCTTATTAGGCCAAACATAGCGCCACTGCGGACCTTGACAGCGCCATTTTAGGCCACTAAGCCACTTACTATTTTATCGCTATAAAATAGGTCATTCAGAGGCTATGCTGTGACTTATCACTCCAGTATCTTGTATGTAGATTGTGGCCTGGAATATTTCTCTCCATTCTGACTGTGGCATAAAACACACGCGCACTATGCCACTTTTATGCCATTAGCATGCCACGATAAATTAAAGCGCATTAACTAGCCGCTAACACGCCAACTTACCCTGGTACGCCTCAACATGGCACAGGTATGCCCTAATCTCACAGATAGCTTTGGCTAAGTTTTTTACACAACAACTCTAATTTAGCACGCCTATAAGGCATACAACATATCAACGACTACGATTTAGCCTAACTAAGATGAGATCTATGATTCATCCAAAGTACCTAAGAAACATCAAAATACGACACAAGGGGGGATTCAACACAATGGTTGAGCATTCACATAATGCACACAACATGCTGGGTTAGAATCACACCTCCCTCAAAATAACATGACAAGCTTTCATACCCAAAATCTCTGTTATTTTTCATAGTTTTCAATACCCAACACACACAATTTAATACATTTTCCATTTTCTCAAAACTTTTCTGCTTCCCTCCCCTAAGATCAACCCATCTTCCTCTCCTTGTGACCGAAGCTGGACGGAACGGCTACTATCGTAGTTTAGGCTTGTCCTGTTCGATTTTGATTTTCGAACCTAAAAAGAAAATACCACAACGGTGCATTTGTTTTTCCTAGAAGTAATTTTTAGGTACTAAAAGGTATATAGTGTAAGTTAAAAATGAACCAATCTATTGGGATCAAATTAAGTGTTGATTAACGTACATTGTTATTACTTTAAATATAATTATAACTATATTTATAATGCGGAGAGTAAAGTAAAGGCATGCAACAAGATTTTTTTAACGAGGAAAGCTGTAAGGAAGAAAAACCTCGAGACCTAGTCCAGTTTTGAATACTCTTAGAATTAAGTCGCTATACAAATTAACTACAACAACTTCGTATAGTTGAGACCAAGTAAACTAACTCCAAGTTACTCAATTCCTTCAATATCTCTAAGCCTACAATTAATCTGGTCTATGCACGTAAATCCCAAGATATGTACCACTATCTCAAGTTGTTTCATCCGATGTGAAGGCTCAACAACTCCGCTCATTTGGATCATAATCTAAAATAATGAAGTTTTAACCTGTTTAAGTAACCTCTCTATCAATCTCAAGAAACTAATCATATTCAAGATGAGTACAAAGTTTCTTCTGTTTAATCAATATAAACTCCTTAGTTGTAAATCAGTTAAGACAAATACTATCGAAATAAACAATTTTAATTTACAACAAACTTTAAAGTCTATTCAAAATTAAAAAAACTTGTCGGATCCCAGTCAATTAAGTGTGCAAGAAGTATCAGAAATATCATAATAACTAAATAAAATCTTCTACTCATCAATCATCAAAGTACTTGCATAAACAACTTGATTCCCGCTAATGATCGATCATAACATAACAGAGTTTCTTAACAACGCATGATCAATAGTCCTATCTTCAAATATCAATTCAATAAAGCATCTAAAAGCTTCCAAAATAAACAATGCCTCCCACAAACGATACTACTAAAACACATAAGACTTTAAACGAAGGCCACGTAAAAGATTTCACATTATTAGGACACTCTACTCTCTAAAGCATATTGTAAAAAAATACTACAGTAGTGGGCTTCCCACACAAATAGTTAAACATTGTGTTCTTGGATGAGTTTGTAACCATGCAAGCTTTATTACTCATAGTATAAGACCAAGGTTTGTTTGGACAACAAGAAATTACCAAATCCAAAAATCCTAAAGATATGCAATAATACATTTTCGGTTTTGTTATTTTCTAATTGTAATCCAATTCATGTACCGAAACCTCTCTTGGATGACAACTAATATTAGCTAGCATACAACATATACTTTACTAATATAACAACCAGAGATATGCTTATCCTCTGGGATATGTAAAGTATATAATTCCGAATATCTAAAAGATACCAGAATATTTCGATTTGAGATCTTACCTTGAGTATCAAAGAAAATACATGAACATTAAGTAATAAGAGTTTGACTATTAGAGCACTGCTCGGTCGAACTCGCAAACGTTACTATCTCAAGCTTGTTTGTCAATGTTAGTGATCAAAACTATAAGTTTTGATTTCTAGTCTACTTATGGTGATGTCTCGGACTATGATAGATTGTGTAGATAGCATTAGACTTCATGGCGTTCATCAATTAAAGACGAAGAACTACTAAGGAGAGCTTGTGGAACTTCATCAATAAAAGGTATGTGGAGACTAAAACTCATCTATCACTTGGAAAGTCTATTTCTACTCTATCTCCTATATTAAGACAAAAGTCATATTACTATCTGGTTTTCGATTATGCACATTTGAGATTTCGAGCTGAGATTAACTCGCTTACATATTTCTCGAAATATGTATTGGTAAGCTTTCACTTCAACCAAGTTCATCTTATATTATTGACGAAAGTCAAAAGATGATCATGTGAAAATCATCGAGTAACATCTTACATGGTTTGTGTGATACAATCATTTGGTCTAGACTTGGAATGTTTCGTTATGATTATTTCAATAACTTGAAAATTGCTTTGATGCTAATAGTGTGTGAAAATGGCTATTGTCATCCTCTAAGAAAGTTTCAATGATTGAAATAGAGTTTAGAACTATTGGATTATGAACATAGTATGCATTCTTGCATGTATGTGATCCATGACCAGAACTATAGTATGCATACCCGTATGCGTACTTGTAGTTGTGAAATTCCATGTACCAAGTACATATACCGGTACGCATACTTGCGTGAGGTATAGGTCCGGGAATTTCTGTTGGGTTTTGAAAGTGTACAAAGGTATGCGTACACATTCGCATACTGGCTAACTCAAACTCAGACCGGCTACTTAAGTATGCGTACCCGTTTGCATACTTGAGTGGTTAAAGTTCTAAAATCGGTTTGTTCATGAACTAATACATTTATGTATTAAGGAATGCATTCTTTGCAAACCGTGGCTATAATGTTCATGAATTGATTCGAGTGAATCAAACCGATTTTGCTTCAATTGTGTTCTTGTATACTACTATGAGAATATAGCAATTGAACAACTCTTTAACTAGTTTCATTTGAGTCATTTGAACTAGTTATGGTTAAGATGAATAAGGTTGATATGAGAGTGTTCATATAGCTAACCTCGGTTAACTACTGTTGAGCCAACATGGTGTACATGTTTAGGTACGGTTACTTAAACCTAAATGAAGGTACATTACATTTGGGTATAACAAGCTAAGTTCGATCTAACGGTTGAAAGATATTAGATTGAATCTAATCAGGTTTTCATCTAACGGTGAATATTGAATGTTTTGTAACCAGGGTAACTTAGATTGCAAACCCTGATTTGAAAACTATATAAGGGAGAACTCTAGCAACTGGGAAACCTAATCCCCACACCTCCTGTGTGATACTAGTTGCATTAGCTAGAGTCGATTCTCCTTTAACCTTAGGTTTTTCACGAAACCATGTAGGTTAACAACTTGAATACTTCATTGGGATTGTGAAGCCAGACCCAAATATTTTCTCTGTAGTTGCGTGTTCTGATCTTACTTCTTCTATCGTGATTGAGTATTATCTTTGCTAAGATTCGCTTGAGATTTATCTCCGATAGGTAAGATTAAAAGTAGTCACAAACATTTTCGTCTCATCGTTTGTAATTCCATAATATCTTGTTTCACTACCATACGATTAAGATTATTGTGAGGTGATTGATAATACTAGGCTATTCTTCGAGAATATAAGTCTGGTTTATCAATTGGTTCCTGTGCACCTTGATTTATCAAAAGACGGAACAAAACTCGTAGATATTTCTGTGGGAGACAGATTTATCTATTCCAATAGACTTTTCTGTGTGAGACAGATTTGATTATCAAGTCTTCGACTTTGGGTCATAGCAACTCTTGGTTGTGGGTGAGATCATCTAAGGGAATCAAGTGCGTAGAATCCTGCTGGGGTTCAGAGACGTAAGGAGCGTAACTGTACCTTGATCAGTATGAGATTGATTAGGGATCAGCTACATTCCAGTCTGAAGTTCATTGGTAGTAGGCTAGTGTCTGTAGCGGCTTTATACAATGTGGTGTTCAAAGATGGACTAGGTCCCGGGTTTTTTCTGCATTTGCGGTTTTCCTCGTTAACAAAATTATGGTGTTTGTGTTATTTCTTTTCCGCATTATATTTTGTTATATAATTGAAATATCACAGGTTATGCGTTGAATAAATCAATTGTTAATCCAACCTTTGGTTGTTGATTGAAATTGATTGATCCTTGAACATTGGTCTTTGGTACCGTTCAAGTTACTTCTCTTATATTCAATCGGGATCGCAAATTCCTATTTGCTGATTGCAAATTGAATTGAGAGATAGAGATATAAAACTCTTTGATATACTTTTCTCTAGATTGAGTATGACTGTCTAGTTGATTCTCTTTAAAGTATATTGGAGTTTGTCTATTCAGATTGCCAAACGAAATATTGGGTGTGGTTGTTGTACCCCCACTTTTTCAATTGGTATCAGATCAGGCAAACACCTTTCAGACCTCATAAATCTGTGTTTGTAGCGATCTGACTCTATGGACAAAAGTGTTATCTCAATAAATGCACCGCCAGATCCAGGTGTTTTGGGGTAAAAACTGATTCTGATGTTTTTGGTAAATTTGGGTGTGTTGATGAGAAACGAATTCAAACCCTAAACAAATGCACTGCACGGGAGTACCTTTAGATTCGAGAGATCAATATGTACAATCCTGGCCTAAACCAAGAAATGGTCGTTCCAGTCTTGCTTTGGTCACAAAGTGAAGGAGAAGGGTTGATCTTAGGGAGGGAAGCGAAGAAGGTGTTTGAGATCAGAATGTTGAATTATGAAGGTGTGGCTGTTTTATGACTTGTATCAGAATATGGTTTCTGGATACTTGTGTTCTGTGTTGAAATAGGTTGAAATCTTATTTATACAAGTCATTGAGCACACCCCTGATCTCGTAGGAAGTGGAAGCAGTTAAGTAGTGGAGAAGTGGGGTTATGTAAAAAGTGGTGATCACCACGTTTCCATTACGAGGGAAAACTTGGTCACACTTTCACCCATTACTCCCATTGCTGTTAACCGTCCGTCCTCTCCTGACACTTTCTCGTAATGGGCGCGTTGCACGCCGCACGCTGTAAACCGCCAGACCAATACCCCAGTGAGCATCCCCCAGTTTGTGACATGTTTGATGTCTCGAGTAAATGGGTTAAGTCATGAGACTCGCCGCTAAAAGCAGCACATAATGCTTTTAGGTCAAATAATAAATTATTTGTGAAATCAATATTTATAAAACATCGCTTATGATCGATGTATATAAAGCATCGCTTTTAAACAAGCAGCTGAAATAATCGATGTACATGAAACATCGTTGTTTTAGAGCTCGTTCAAATTAGTCGCGAATTGAACGTCTTAAAAAAGTAGCATGACCTGCCACCTTTGGGCGATCGTTTGGGAACCCTATGGGTGAGCTACCACTTGGTCGATCGCTCCCTGTGTAAGGGGGGTGGCCGATGATCATAGCGTTACCCTGTTGGCCTCCTGAAAATAAATCTAAACCATTCGACTAGGCTAGCGAAGTTGGATGGACAAGATGATTTGCGGCAGTTGCGTACTGCCGTTGGATTATGCAAATAGCGCGACCAACCTCTTTTGGGTGATCGTTCAGAGGCCATATGAGCAAGACGTGGCTTGGCCGATCGCTCCTCATGGAAGAGGGGTGGCCGGTTATCATAGTGCCACGTTGTTGTCCATCTAAAATCCGATCTAAGCTGTTCGACCAAGCTGGCGAAGATGGACGGACACGATCAATTTGCGGTAGTTGCATAACGCGGCTGACTTAATTTAGGGTTTAAAGAGCGCGCGATCTCCCTACTTTGGGCAAACGGTTCAAGGCGTTGGACATTAGTTTGAACAGGCTGATCGGTTGGGGTGCAAAGGCAGGTAGTTGGTGATCATGCTGACGTCTCCTGGGCCGCCTGAAATTCGATCTAAGCCACTCAATGTGGCTGGCGAAGATGGATGGTTGTAATTGATTTGCGACATTAGTATGTCGCCGCAACGCAAAGTAGGGTTTTCAAACAGCGCGTTCACCCCACTTTGGGAAAACGATTCAATACGCTACTGGTTTGCCGTGGACAATTCGATTGACCAAGGATGTAGTTGGGTCGCTGGTGAACACGCCAGTACCCTTTTGATAATTCGAGGGAAGATCTAAACCATCCAACTAGACTAGCTAAGTTGGACGGATGTGATGAATTTGAGACCGTTATGGTGGATCTTGGCTCGTTTGAGCTCTTTTTCAATCAACACGATCACCCATGTTCTGGCTAATGTTTGAGGGTATTGCGGGTGAACTGGATGGATTTTGACCGGCTGGGATGTTAGTGGGCCCACCGGTGGTCATCATGATGATCGCCTAGTTTCGCTGGGAGTAGGCTAGGCTTGTTGAATTGCGTGGCCAAATCGTGTGGCCGTGATCGTTTTTAAAGAATAACATGGACAATTTAGATTTTCCTTAAGGAATTTAAACATCGTCGATCGAGCTAACTTTTAATTAAAAGTGTGTCGACATGCCGATCTCTTTGTCAGAGAGTGGTGTAGCCTACTGAGTGTTTTCATGCAGGTCTCAATATTGACACTTCGGGAGGTTCATGCTACTCCGCTGCGAGTGAACATTAACCGTCATGTCATGCCAATATTGAGAGTTCGGCTGAGAACATAGCATAGGAAAATACTAGGCAGGTCATGCATTAGTGAATAATGCCGGTGGAGAATAAAATTCACAGAATATTTGGGATCATTGCTGTATGCACCATTCTGAGTGAATTCATATATATATATGTCCAAATATATTGAATTGCTCAATACATCCGTGAGCGAAGAGGTTTTTGCACTCATCACTTTCAAATGGCTTCTGTTCCTTTACAGGATGACAGCGCATTAAAAACAGGGTTTCACAATTTTGACCCTGAACCGAAAACCATCATCAACACCAGGGATTTCAGAATTCTCTTCCATGACTGATTTAATAAAATCTGTAGAAGAAATTCTATCTAAACCTCCTTCGGGTTTAAAATCCCTTGAAGTGTTTTCAGGGCTTGAAAAGAAACTTGAAAGCTTATCTCTTGATATTGAGTTATACCTCCAGAAAGAACAAGAATCTCTTGACAAGCTAAATCAAGTTATGATGAATAATACTCATGTCGAGGTTGATATTGATTTACTAATTAGTTAGAGCAATGCTCCTCCTCTGTGTAATCCACTTGGTTGTAGTAAACTAAACGTATTACAAGAGGAGTTTAAATCTCAGTCATTTGACGGTGTCACCTCAAAGCATGAATCAGTTCATTGGTCAATTCCTGATACACTGTGTCATGATAATTGTTTTGTTTATTGTTGTAAACATGTCAGGATGTCTTCTTACACCAAAAGAGTTTCCCTGCGCAATACTAAACATTATCTGCAGACACTGTTTTTATTAAGTTTTAAAATGAGACATCATGGACTCAAATTTTTGTGTATCTCTCTAAAGTCTTTTGCAAAACTTGTAAAAACAGATTCTTGGATATTTCTCAACTTTGTTGAATGCAAAAGTAGTTGGAAAGAAACTCTTTCTTGGTGCCATGATGAGCAAGACATTGTTCACCACAACACAACTTGATTGTGTTGAAAGTGCATCCCCACCAAGAAATACCCTGTTATGTATACCATGAGGGAAGCACAAGAATTGGGGCACACATATTATGTTGGGTATGATTTTGAATGTTTGGCGACGTTGTAGAATTCGATCGGATTCTTCTAAAAAGGTATGTCTCTAAACTTGAGAAAGTTTTATGATGATCTATGTACCTTGTGTATCATTCATGTCTACCTAACTTGATTTGTGTTTAAGGTTCTTAAATGTTCCGGTTTGAAAATAGTTGTTCGAGATGTTTTGGCCTTCATGGTACACTTCAGGTATGCATACCAGTTTACAAATGAGTTTTTGTAATAAAATCCAGGGAAATTCGTTTGCGTACCAGTTTGCATACTGAAAATCCATTTGCATACCCGTATGCATACTGGCCTGTAGACATCGACATTCAGTAAACTTGTTTTGGCCGTATCTTCTTCGTCCGAACTCGGAATGACCTCATTCTTTTTGCATTATCTTCCTCTTTGAATTCTCTTCGAAATGGAGATGAGAATTCTTTAATTTAGATGAGTTAAGATTGGTATTTGTCATGTCTCTTGTTTTTGAGTGTTTTGCTCCTTTTCGTCGCACTTGTTCCACTTCTCTTGGACTTGGGCACTTGGATTCTTGGAGTAATACTCTTCTAAGCTCATTTGTAGCTTTTACAAGAATGGTTTTGGTGAATCACAAAGAAGGAAGTTCAAGAATGGACAGTAGTACGCATTGCTATGGGATTCTTGAATGTTCACAATCATCTTATGTGAACTGTGGTGCATGGTCATTAATGACTTTATATGTTCTTCTTTGTTAAGAAAATCTTTTTATACACCTTTGGTAGCTATTATTGGTGTAAATCCATGCGAAAAAGATTGATTCTACCCTCCAAGGACAAATCATCTTTTATGTGCATTATGAGTTTGTCTTGATGTCTAGGAAACTTCTTATGAGAATTTATTCTTGTGTTTTTAAGAAGGATAACTAGGGTTTGGAATAGCCATTATTGTGAGTACACATAGCTATTGCCAATGTTTTCATCTTGAAATGTTTTTAAATTTATTTATTTAAATTCTAATTTATTTGGAAGATGATTTTTGCAGTATTAATCTTTATGGTTTTATATATTGCAAATTGTTATGGGATATGTTGTTTACGTCTGTGAACCTTGACTGTCCCATATTTATTCAAAAGTTAACTCTGTTATAAGTCGGTATGAAAGTATTGATAAAAGATAGAATGAACTTTTGACTACAAAAGTTAAGCATATTATGTCATTATTGATGGAAGATAGGATGAACTTTTGTTTACAAAGATTAAGTCTATTATATGTCATTGTGTAAATAGTGATGAAAAATAGAATGATTTTTTTATTATTCCGTAGTATTGGTCTTTCTCTGATCCACATCTTTGTGTATATACTGTGTTGCTCCGCAAGTTCTCTTACGTTGAGCATGACCAATTGAATTGATTATTTTCCTTGTGGTTAATTCAATTGAGATTTTTGGATACAAATTCATGTTTCATGTGATTTGTTAATGTCCAAAGAAATCCTTCTTTTCTTGTAAAAGTAAGGTCGCTTTTGTGTTCTTTCGGGAATGATATTTTATGGGGGAGAGTTCTTAATTGAACTTGTGCTTAATTGCAAAATCTTTGTGGGGAGTGCGTATGTGGAATATTGTAGGAGTTATCTTGTATCTTTATAAACTCCTTGATGAATACGGTAAGTTTCGACTATGTGAAATCATCGAAACAAGTTGGTATGTTATTCTCTTTTGGTCATGAAGTATCTCTATGAAAATTTCATGAGGATCCCACTAGTTTTCGTACCTTTGCCAATTTATATTGACAAAAAGGGGGAGAATTAATGTGTAGTTCACACTACAAATACATATGGTTTACGGATCATTATGTAAGGGAGAGTGGTTTTCATTGTGAGATGAAGTATTGATTAAAGGGGAGTGATACATATCACCATAGTATTGTTGTCGAAGTTGTGATACAATTGAACTTTGATGATGTGTAATAATACTATGACACTGTGTAACAATGATTGAGAGCTTTTGTTTTCTTATTGTTATGGATACGGATCTTCAACAACGGTGATGCTGATTTGGATATCTTTGGAATCATTGGAGTACTTGGAAGTGACGAAGATTTCGAGTAATATTGAAGAACCAAGGAGATCATGCATGTGAAGAGAAGCTGCAAAGTTTATTTATTTTGTATTCCATATGTATTGATAGTTTTGTCACTAAAATTGACAAAGGGGGAGATTGTTAGAGCATTGCTCGATCGAACTCGCAAGCGTTGCTATCTCAAGCTTGTTTTCAAGTTTAGTTGCCAAAACTATAAGTCTTGATTTCTAGTCTACTTATAGCTAAGTCTCGGACTAGGATATAAAGTGTAGTTGAGCTCTAGACTCCATGACGTTCATCATACAAAGACGAAGAACTACTCAAGGAACTGGTGGAACTTCATCGACTAAAAGGTATGTGGAGAGTTGAACTTATCTATCACTCAAAAAGTCTATCTACTCTATCTTCTATCTTGAGACAAAAGTCGTATTGTTATATAGACTTCGATTATACACATTTGCTATTTCGAGCCGAGTTTATCTCGCTTATCTTTTTCTCTAAATATGTGTTGGTAAGCTTTCGCTTTGGCCAAGTTCATCTTTACAAGTGACGAAAGTCATGTTGGTTATTTCAATATCTTGAAAATTGCTTTGATGAAAAATAGTGTGTGAATAACCTCTATTTAACATCCTCTAAGAATGTTTCAATGATTGAAATAAAGAGTTTAGAACATGTAACCATCCTTGGATATAAGCATATAATGTGTTCGCGCATTAATGTATAAGTCCAAAATCGGGAACCAAATGTATGCATACTTGTGTGTGTACTAAATGGTTGATGGAGACTGGGTAAGTATGTGTACCCGTACTTAACATCTTACATCTTACATGGTTTGTGTGATATAATCATTTGGTGTAGACTTGGAATGTTTCGTTATGATTATTTCAATAACTTGAAAATTGCTTTGATGCTAATAGTGTGTGAAAACGGCTATTGTCATCCTCTAAGAAAGTTTCAATGATTGAAATAGAGTTTAGAACTATTGGATTATGAACATAGTATGCATTCTTGCATGTATTTGATCCATGACCGGAACTAAATTATGTATACTTGCAGTTGTGAAATTCCGTGTACCAAGTACACATACCGGTACACATACTTGCGTGAGGTATATGTCCGGGAATTTCTGCTGGGTTTTGGAAGTGTACTAAGGTATACGTACCCGTTCGCATACTGGCAAACCCAAACTCAGGCCGGCTACTTAAGTATGCGTACACGTTTACATACTTGAGTGGTTAAAGTTCTAAAATCGGTTTGTTCATGAACTAATACATTCATATATTAAGGAATGCATTCTTTGTAAACCGTGGCTATGATGTTCATGAATTGATTCGAGGGAATCAATTTTTTTTTTGCTTCAATTGTGTTCTTGTATACTTCTATGAGAATATAGCAATTGAACAACTCTTTAACTAGTTTCATTTGAGTCATTTGAACTAGTTATGGTTAAGAAGAATAAGGTTGATATGAGGGTGTTCATATAGCTAACCTCGGTTAACTACTGTTGAACCAACATGGTGTACACGTTTAGGTACGGTTACTTAAACCTAAATGAAGGTAAATTTCATTTGTGTATAACCAGCTAAGTTCGATATAACGGTTGAAAGATATTAGCTTGAATCTAATCAGGTTTTCATCTAACGGTGAATATTGAATGCTTTATTACCAAGGTAACTTAGATTGCAAACCCTGAATTGAAAACTATATAAGGGAGAACTCTAGCAACTGGGAAACCTAATCCCCACACCTCTTGTGTGATACTAGTTGCATAAGCTAGAGTCGATTCTCATTTAACCTTAGGTTTTTCACGAAACCCTGTAGGTTAACGACTTGAAGACTTCATTGGGATTGTGAAGCCAGACCCAACTATTATTTCTTTAGTTGCGTGTTCTGATCTTACTTCTTCTATCGTGATTGAGTATTATCTTTGCTAAGATTTGCTTGAGATTTATCTCCGATAGGTAAGATTAAAAGTAGTCACAAACATCTTCGTCTCATCGTTTGTGATTCCACAATATCTTGTTTCGCTACCATACAATTAAGATTATTATGAGGTGATTGATAATACTAGGCTGTTCTTCGGGAATATAAGTCTGGTTTATCAATTGGTTCTTGTGCACCTTGATTTATCAAAAGACGAAACAAAACTCGTAGATATTTCTATGGGAGACAGATTTATGTATTCCAATAGACTTTTCTGTGTGAGACAGATTTGTTTATCAAGTTTTCTACTTTGGGTCGTAGCAACTCTTGGTTGTGGGTGAGATCAGCTAAAGGAATCAAGTGCGTAGAATCATGCTGGGGTTCAGAGACGTAAGGAGCACAACTGTACCTTGATCAGTGTGAGATTGATTAGGGCTCAACTACATTCCAGTCCGAAGTTCATTGGTAGTAGGCTAGTGTCTGTAGCGGCTTAATACAGTGTGGTGTTCAAAGCTGGACTAGGTCCCGGGGTTTTTCTGCATTTGCGGTTTTTCTCGTTAACAAAATTATGGTGTTTGTGTTATTTCTTTTCCGCATTATATTTTTTTATATAATTGAAATATCACAGGTTGTGCGTTGAATCGATCAATTGGTAAATCCAACCTTTGGTTGTTGATTGAAATTGATTGATCCTTGAACATTGGTCTTTGGTACCGTTAAAGTTACTTCTCTTATATTCAATCGGGCTCGCAAATTCCCATTTTCTGATTGTAGATTTAATTGAGAGATAGAGATATAAAACTCTTTGATATACTTTTCTCTAGATTGAGTCTGACTGTCTAGTTTATTCTCTTGAAAGTATATTGGAGTTTGTCTATTCAGATTTCCAAACGAAATATTGGGTATGGTTGTTGTACCCCCGCTTTTTCATTAACACATATTCAAGACACTATGTCGACATTTTGTGAACATTAATTTTTAACCAAATGCATTTTCGGTAGCTATGCAAACCCTAAAATAATAGACAAACCAAAAACACAATATTAGTCAACTAAGGATCGCTCCTACTAGAGATCCATATGATCGGTCTTAGTAGAGATCCTTGAAACTGATCCTAGTAAAGATCCTTGGAAAGAAATCGGTCATACTAGAGATCCTAATGATTGGTCCTGGTAAAGATCCTTGTTTAAGGGATCAGTCCTAGAATAGATCATTTGACTCCTTTTTCAACTAGAAACAAGTTTCGCAAGTCTACTTCCTTAAACCATGTAATTAAACATAGTTTTCGAGGTATGGGGTCAAACCCGAAAGTTGAACACACTAAATAATAAAAAGTTACCAATTATTGTTATGTCGAATCGACGAAGTCCAAATAACTAAACTATATACTTTGCAATCTAATATACCAAAGTTTATAAAACAATTAGTACACCATTCCTCGACACTTTTACCATAGTTAAATGATCAAGTCACAAATACTAGAGACATGATGTGTTGTAAAAAGTAATAAAAAGTTCGTTCAACTCAGACTTGGGAAGATCGATTTTTTTAGACTTAAATTCCAATACTAAAACTGGAAAACTCAAAACAAAGTTGATATCAAGATTACAAAAAGAATTAAGACTAAGGATTCTACCATTAACCAATTTAAATGATTCAATTAAAACAATATTCATGCAATTCTTACGTTCAAAGTGATTCTAATATATCGCTTGTAGTAGATTTTCGAAGTAACAATTGTAAATCTCAAGTATGGAACATCAAAAGTCTTAAACTAAGCATGATCCATCAAAATAAACACAATCATTTGTACCACTTTTATTGGAACAATGGCTTCCTCCGTCGCCTCAACAATGAGGTTTACCTCCTCATATTAATCACTTGCTCAAATATGTGTTCATAGATCAAAAGTGTACAAGGAGATAAAATAAAATAAAACAGAGAAATCACAACGTTGTATAGGCGTTACAGACCAACTGTTACATGTAAAGTGTTGCAAATTCAAACTAAGTATGTGAACCAACTGTTACACAAAAAACAACTGTTCTAGTTGGTCAGTTATTCGTGTTATTCTTCCTTCAACAGCAGCAGAAACAATTCTTTGCAACTCATGATTTTTCCTTTCTCTCGGCTCTACTAGCTCTCTAAACCCTCTCTAAACTTGTGTAAGATCTTATGGGTTTCGACCACACCTAACATACACCACTACAACCCTATAAATCCCGATTAAATATCCTTTTTTGTTTTCGCTCAAGTCACGGGAATTCTTTTTTCCTCATGTGTTTACGCGTCTCTGGGTTGTCCATATCCTTCCGAACTCTCTATTAGATTGATACGAATTTTAGGAGAGTTTATTTTCCCTTGAATCTTCTGGAATTTCCAAACAACCAAAGTATACCCAGTATCTTTTATTCTATATCTAGTCAGATGGTTACAGTAAGTATTTGTTATGTTCATGTGTCAGGGTTTCCTGCACATGTGAGGGAAATTCAGAGAAGATTTTTGTGGTCTGAAATGGAGTTGATAAGTGATCTTAAAAGAACTTCAATGCTATATTTTAGTGTTTGTTTAAATAATTGTTGAATTAATTCAATCTCCAAAAATAGGGTTGAAGCGTTCATGGTCAAATTGTCAATATAGGAGAAACATAATTTTATGTAATTTGGACAGAGTAGTTTTAATCATGATTACGGTTATATGGTGATTGGGGTTTTAAAGTTGATTTGAGGATTGTATCAGATCATGCACATCTGATGGGAGGGTGTGCAAACATCCCTAAACCTAAAAATATTCCTAGGAAATTTAAAAAAATGTGGCTGAGTCATCCCTGTTGATGGTGGATTTTCGACAAAGGTCAAAATCATAAAATCATGATACTGCATGTTTCTGACCCGTCTTCAGGAACGCATGTGACGATTCATATTTTACGATCCGTGAACCGTTTCACGATCTATGATCGAGTTCCTCTCAGAGCCATGATGAATATGTTTCTCGAAAGGCCTCCCACTAGCTGAGCGTTCGATGCTACACATTTCATCGTGACCTCTATGTAGAATAACATGATTGGGCGGTCCTCTGGACATAATTATTTGTCGGAGGGCTTAACGCCTTCAGGACGTCGGCGATACTCGATGTTCCCTGACTACATAAAGAGACCAACCTCTACATAGAAGAATGATTGGGCGGTTCTTTGGACATAATTGTTTGTCGGAGGGCTTAACGCCTTCAGGACGTCGGCGAACTCGTTGTTCCCAGACTATGTAGAGAGACCTTGTATAGATTCAGGCGGCTCTCTGGACATAATTGTTTGCTGGAGGGATAAAAGCCTTCAGGACACCAACGTTGCACGTTGTTCCCTGACTATACACCTTTCAGAATGAGTATGATGCTTCAACTATCTCATATCTCGAATCTACAATAGATTAATTCTACCGTGACATTCGCCACTGAATTCCTAGAAAATAATCTATTATATCTCATTACTCCGTTCCATGGCTATCCCCGGCTGATTCCATGGATTAGTAATAGCTAACCATCTTATCTCATTACTCCGTTCCTTGAATTCCCCAGCTGGATTCATGGATTAGTAATAGATACACAATTCATTTATTACTCCGTTTCATGAGTCATTCTCTGTTGAATTTCATGAATTAGTAATAAATATCCAACAATCGGGCATCTGGACTATCACCGAGTAATCCCCCAATAAAATGTTGCAAGTGTAGTCAACAATGATGCACGAACGAGCACCCAAATGCACGAACGAGCATTCGAAAATATGGACAAACAAGGAATCCTACACAAAATAGGAGAGAGAAAATAATAATAAAAAAATAAAAAAGAGGCGCCTAGGGACCGGGCCCACCGGCCGGCCGGCCATGCCGCCGTGGCCGGTCCCCCAACGCCCTCTTCCTTTATTTTTCTTATTTACACATATCTGCAGAAACCTTCAACACATCCACAATTCTCAGCTTCCCTCATACAGATCAACCCATCTCCCTCTTTGTGACCGAATTGACTCTGGAACGGCCATTGACTTGGTTTAGGACGGAGTCCTATAGATTGATTTCTCGAACTAAAAGCACTCCCGTGCAGTGCATCTGTGTGAGGTTAAGCAGTTTGCTCGGTTCGAGGAGTCTCGTCTGAACCGTCGTCTCATCAATTCCTTAAAAACCAGCAAATCGTTTTTCCCCATCTACAGATTGGCGACCATAGTGGGAGATTAATCTCTCGGTTGCAATTTCACATTTTCACAAGATGGCTAGTCTTAGGTCTGGGTTAGTTATAAATGCAAACAACGCTAGCACTAGCAACAATAACAATGATGGTATTCTAGAAACCATTCCTGCTTCCAACAATGGTGGTGATACTACTCCTCCTCAAACCAACATAGGAAATCATCCTCTCTTCGGCCGACATCCCGAGGAAGTCAGAGAAAATCCACCCACCATAGCTGATCTCATGAAGGTCCAGGAAGTTCTCGCCAAAAATCAAACTAATATGGCTACTACTCAGAAGGAGCTATGCAATTATCTCAAAACTCTCACAGAAAAAATATCAGAGAAAACTAAGGAAGGGTCGGAAAAAGGAAAAGCCAAAGAAACATCTCCAACCGCTGATCCTGAAGTTTTTCCAGTCCACGTAGTTGACGATGATGAAGTCCACAAGGATGTGGAAAACCCACAAACAAAAGAGCCTGCTGGTTTCATCACTCGTGAATATCTGGAACGTTTTATGGAAGATCGAGGGAAAGGCGATGCACCATCTGTCCATCGTCATCAACCTCCATACCCTGCTGTTACGCAGAGAATGCCTCCCAAAAGGCTACACTTCTCCAACGTTCACACTGTACAACGGAACATGAAATGCTCGAGAACACATCTCTCGATTCCTGGAGGCACTAGGAGAGCACGAACACAACCATATCGTCCGTCTGAAGGAATTCTCGAAATCTCTGATAGGCCGAGCATACACCTGGTACTACAACATTGCACCTAGGAGCATCGCTAACTGGGGAGAAATGGTTAACGCCTTCTACAGGAAATACTTCTTCGTCTTTGAGAAGATTACTCTTTCTGACTTAGGAAGGATGGCTCAGAAGAATACTGAACATCCGAATGAATATGTGAAGAGGTTAAGAATCCAAGCTTTGGATTGTCATGACCCTGATGTTACTGAACAACAATTGGTGGACTTATGCATCAATGGGATGATCCCATTTTACAGAGCCTTGCTGGAAAATCTCTGGTTCCAGACTTTCTCAGAGCTCCATGAAGCAGCCAAGTGATCAGCAACTACTGCTCCAGCCTTGCTGGAAAGAACAAAAACCGTCAAAGCCGAGGAGCCACGAGACACTCGAAACAGCACCAGGCGTCTGATCAACAAACAGTATAATGTTCAACCTTCCATGAATGTTGCTGAAGGGAGCAAAAGGAAAGCTGATGCGCAGCAACATAAGAATGCTCCTCCAACGTCTCATCCTACGAAAGCACCAAGGAAGGACAACCAAACTCGAAATGCACAAACACCTACTCAGCGTCAGCAGAATGATCAGGAAGTACCAGACTTTCCTTTCCCTATTGAAGAGGTGATCGAGTTATTGGAAGTCTGGATCCAAGATGGTGCGATCAATTTACCTCCCGTCAGGAAAGAGCCGATAGACGAGGAAGTGGAGAATCCGCATTGCTGTCACTTTCATAGGTATGTCATTCATCCGACCAGTGACTGCAGAACTCTGAAATGCATATTCAAGGAAAAGACTGATTCAGGAGAACTGGGGACTGAAGGAGTACACAAGAATCATCTCCCAATCAGAACCTTTACACTCTCTGAACAGCCAGTCAAAGAAGCAGTTCAATTATTGATCGAGCATGTCTGCAAATTGCTTTATTTGTCAAAAGCTCAAAGAGGGGACATGTTCACGGCTTTGAACCATATAGTGTCCGGGAAACATTTATCTATCTTAGAAGTGCTCCCTGAACCTACAGCCACTGACAAAGAGATATATGACTGTGGACTTCTCACCTCGGTCCACCTCAAAGGAAATGAGTTCAAGCGAGCGTTGGTCGATGTTGGCACTGCTGTCAATATCATCCCTTTGAAAACTCTCAGAGATGCAGGCATCACTCGACAAGAAGCCACTCATGCTCCTGTCTTAGTCAGAGACCATGAAGGAATCTCCAGGGATGCTTATGGTTACATCATTCTTAAGATGAAAACTGGTTCAACCTGGGATGAAACCAAATTTCATATAATTAGGGAGGACCCAGGATATGATATGATCCTTGGACGAACATGGATTCATGCTGGAAAGGTAACTGCCACACCTTCAATTGCACATTTCTCTATTGAAGAAAGCTCTGATTTGGAAGAAATAGAGCACGCTCCACCATTCTAACATCTAGGGAAAGTCGAAACCTTGATGGAACTCACACAAAAACCTGAAGAGAGCGCGCATGAATTCTTCAAGAGGTTCCGTACTCAGGAAAGTCTCATTCCCCCTAATGCGTCTATATTACCAACTTTCAAATATGCTACTCTGGTCCGGGGACTTGATCTTACTCACAACTTAGCTATCACCAAACGTTATGAGTGGTTAGTCTCGCCTCAGCAATATTTCACCAAGTGGTTGGACGCAGAGCCTCTCCAAATCCAACGTCTTACTAACACGGTCATTGCTAGAATAATGACCGAGCACGATAATCAATATCCTAGGTACTCTCCCTTGCATGAGTGTCCACATGTGTCGCAGGATTGGAAAGCTCCACCAACATGGAATCCCACTATATGAGGAATTCCGAACCAGCAGAAGATATTCAGGGCACGAGCAACCAAGCCTAAAAAAATTCATGAAGGGGATTTAGTTCTCAAGGCAACTAAGCGTAATCTCCATTCCACAAGGATCTCTAACTGGGAAGGGACTTTTATGATTGCTAAGTCAACAGTCGGAGGATATTACAAATTGGCTGACATGAAAGGCAAGACAAGTGTGCCACTGATTCATGAGAATTGGCTAAAGGATTTTGACGCATGAAGCATTCAACGTCCCAAGGTGTTTTATGTTCAAGGCATGAACTCTCGAGACACCTAACGTTTTCATATTTTTAGGATTTTCTTTCACATGTATTTTCAATTCCTCCAAGAGTTTACAATTCTTGCATCCAGTATTTGAATTCAACAATTTATCAAAGATCTTTTATTTTAAAAAAATCTCTATCAATTCCAAAAAAAAAAAAATCCTCAATCACTCACTTATTCAAAACCAATCATAAAATCAAAACCAAAATAAAACCTCACATCTCTCAGAAGTTCAAGGTTAAAGGGATTATGGAAAGGAAAACTAAAGGAAGCCGACAAAGTAAGATTTCTGCTTCTCTGCATTCTCCAAGACTTGCAAGGCCGCTTTCTCTAACTCCAGCTTTTCAGTCAATTCAACAATCTTAGCCATTTTCTCTACCACAGCATCACTGGTGAAGGGTATATTGTTCTCTACTGCATCCTTGATGATGTTGATCCTCTGACGAAGCCACTTCAAGTTGAAACCAAGTTCTTCAGATTTCTTCAAATTGTACTCCCAATCAAAGAGTACATCTTGAGTAACAGTACTTCTCGCCCTGGTCCGTATATCATCTATGTCACGCAAGATAGTTCCTACTTGCATTGTCAAGAAGTAACTGCATTTTGTATCCTTGGTGACAACAATGTGACCATACATTTTCCACAATTTCTCATACATATCAGCATACCCTATGGGAACGCTAAATCCACCAACTGATGTGTGATATGGGAGTGACTCGCCGAATGGAGGCTCACAAATAATCCCAGCATTAGGGTATTCATGCACTATTATGTGGTTCTCAATTATCGGAGCAACTTCAGCAATTGTGGGAGCAGTTTCTTCTATCGATGGAGCAGTTTCTTCCATTCTGGGACCGGTTTCTTCTATCTATGAAGTGATGATGATTTGAGATTCATTCTCCTCAACAACTTCAGTAGCAATCTTCTCATGGCATTAGGTGCATATATTGTAACATCATCAACTTGATTCACCATATGGTTTGAATCATCATTCGCTCCATTATTCTCAACTTCGGCATTTGGTACCTAATACGAAGATTACATGAGATTAGAGAAATTCAAGCATGGAAACCAAAGGCAATCATAAAATCCAGCATGTAAGTGAACTAACACTATCTAATTTCTTTACTATACATCCAAGACATGAGCAAATAGTGTGGAAGTCATAAAACACGTTTTTCAACAAGCTCGTCTGAAGAGATTTTATACTTCCCTGTATAATACGATGAACTGGGAGCAATTGGTAAGGAATCTAAGGTTTAGTAATATACAATTCTCTTTTTATGGATGTTTTATACAACATATAAAAATTTCATTGCAATTGGATAAACAAGTAAAGAGTTGTGGCCAAAACATTGGACTACATGCCAGCTGAAAGTTTCCTGGAAGTTTACTGTTTCACCTATTTCGACCCCTAAAAGTGCTCAAAACTCAAAAATATTTTTCCATAGAGCTTGGAAATCTCCTGGGCATGAGAATACGTGGGTAGATTGCGAAAATACGGCATCGGATGAAGATTTTATGGTGTTTTTGCTAGAAGACTGAGTTCTGAAATTTTCTGATGACGTATTTCACTAAAAAAAATTATTCATTCGTATGGATTCTCATTCATTCATCAACAAATCAGCAATATTATACTTCTATGAATATAATATGATATGGATACTTACTTGAGGGGTTTCCAAGTTGTTCGAAGGAATAATATGGTCGGCATCAACATTAGGAGCACCATTACCTCCATTCGGTCCCAATTCTTGAAGGTTCTCTTTCTCACCACCATTTGAAGACGAATGAACAACACGGCCATGTTGGTCTTCCACGACAATGTTTTCCTGTATATATCAGCAACAATTATTATTATTTATTTCAAGAAGTATCATGATTAATTATACAAAAAGAATACTTACATCAACTTCATCTTCATCGCTGGACTCATGAGTTGTTAGATGAGCAAGACGGAGATTGTCAATACTTGATGGAGCAAAATTCTGGAACAACAACAAACATTGGTTTTACGATCCTAATTATGCGAACAAGTAAAAGTCACAGTAGAAGGAATATTAACAACTCACCAAAGAAGCGACTGGGGACTGCACATTATTCGGTATCATCCTATAATTCCTCCTGCTTCTGCCTTCTCTACCCTTGGGACTGTCTTGCACGTCTGAGAAGTCTACATGGATTCGAGATCTCACAGCATGGCCATCCTACCGCAAAGTCAATAAAGTAATTAAGTTGCGATTATCATGCTTTTACCAAAATCATAAGGAAAGTACTTACCTGTGAACATTCTGGAGGCGTTTTCCTTTAATCACCACTGGAAAGATATCTCAACCTTGGTCGATCAGAAATCATGTCAGGAGAAGGAAACTCTCATACCAGAGACTTAACATCCATCGCAAACTTATGCAAACACTCAAGTTGTTGACGCCAGAAGTCTATGTAACCCGGAGTTACGTAGGTAGCTCGGTTAAAGAACGGAAATAAATAATCATTTCCTTCCACACGTGTGCAATCTAAGTGAGCCTTCTTATAGACGCATTTATGTGTCTATTTTTATCTCTTTTTATGTATAGTGTTAGTACCCATTTTTGTAATAATTTTGGTATTTTATCCCTTGTAGGTGTTTTTGGAAAAATGGGCTTTTGCGGCGAATTTGGCTCGAAAAGTGGTTTTTGCGCTCATGAGAGAAAATTACTAAGGGGCACCCAAATTACTAAGGGGTGACCATTTGCTATTCGCACCACTGGTCTGGATAAGGGGAGGTCATCCCCTTCGTTTGAAATTCATTTTTGGCGGGAAAAAAAAGTTCTTCGCTGCGTAGACGTGTTGATATTTAGAGTTGGATTTTTGGAACCGATTGGAGGAGATTCAATCGCCAAACTAAGTTGGGCTGGACTTGAATGGAGTAAACAGGGTTGGTACATCTATTTGTATCGATTAGAATGGGCTAGATGACCGGGTTTTGATAAAACAGGGAAGAAAAAAACTATAAATGGAAACAAGCAAGTTTTCGAGTTATACATGAAAGTTACATGCTATATATCGCAATGATTTGTTTGTCGAAGAATAAGAGGATAGTTTGGATAATTCAGGAAGGAGGTGAAGTGATAAAACATGATAGAATCTTCAAAACTTGGCAGAAAAGAAAAGTTTATTTTTGGGAAGAAAAAAAGAGATTTTGATCGAGTTTAAACCGACCTGTGAGGGATATATAAGCTCTAGGGAGGCCAAGGAAGAGTTATGAACACTTTGGGGGAAGTTTAGAGCCTTAGAGAAAGCCGGAAAAACAGAGACGAAATTGTTTTCTGCTTCTGCTGCAAAGAAGGAACGAAGAACATAAGACGCACAAGCAACAGTCGCAGGAGCAGACTTATTTCAGTGACAATAAACGCCTATCGTTCCTGTCTGCAGTGACCGAAACCCTTCAGCAACGATTCAATCTTCTGTTTTAGACTTTCAGCGACTACAGTGTATTCTTTTACTCTTTTAATCAATTTTTGAGCTATAAACATGTATTTTGAGAACATGATTAATATGAGGAGCTAAACCCCATTGTTGAGGCGATAGAGGAAGCTATTTTTCCTACAAAAAGTGGTATATTTATTTATTTCAATTATTTTTATGATTATTTTGTCTTGATTGATAATTGTTTGAATGATTTTTGTTAAGCAATTGTTATTTCTTTTGATAGAGCATGCTTAGCCATAGGTTCTTGATGCTCTATACTTTGGATTTACACTTGTTATTTTGAAAATCTACATGTTGCAATAGTTTAGAATCAAATTAAACGCAAAAATTGAATAAATATAAATATTGGATTTAATCACTTTGAACTTGGAAAATAGTGGAATCTTTGCCCCAGTGTTCTTTTAATATTGATAACATCTTTTGTCTGAGTTTGTTATAATTTTTAGTGAGTTTGCTATTTTAGTTTTAAAATTTAAGTCTAAAAAAATACTTCACAAGTTCGAGCAACGAATCTTTTTACCACTACAACTACAAAACACATCACCTTCAGATGTTCAACCGATGGTTTATTCATTAGATGACCTAGAGCACATTTGTCGAGACCCATTTGTCGAGCTGCTCTGTCGATGTTATATTCTTCCACCTGGAATTCTCCATGCCTTACTGAGACTAAGTAACCAGGAGTGCAACTCAATATAAAAGATTTCTCTCCATCACTCAGACCGGCGCCATATTTCAACGTAGAATTTTCTTCAGTAGTATTGAAAGTGATCAATTGTGAGAAAAGAGGAGGAACTTACACCCAGGGGCGAAAATTGAACTCACGCTCGGAGTCTAAAATACTAATGATGAGGCATGTCTTATGTTGTGGCTGCTTCGTAGACCAACGCATAATCCTGGCATTATCTTTCTCGAGGAAAGCATGACGAGTATCAACATTGGGTCCTTGCAAGACGCTACGAGGAATTGGAGCATAATTCTCAAGGTGCTCCCATATCAAAGCTTGGAGGAACATAGTATTAGCATATGTTTCAATCTTCATGAAGCCGTTGGAGACACTGGAGTCTATGACTAAGGAGTCTAAATTGGAAAACAGTGAACCCAAAAACAGACTACCGATAGGAAGTTTCTCACCTTTAGCCATCTTTGTGGCAAAAAGAATCACAAATGGCTTCAACAAATGTCCACTATCCTCAAGAACGTCTCTGGAAAGCCACAAGCATAAGAAAGCAACAATAGTTAAGGTACTATCAACGGGTTCTTCAGGAATTCCATCTCTCGGCCACCAGTGCTTCAACCATTGAGCATAGCAAAATTTGGGCGACTTGTTGAAATCATGCATTTTAGTTTCCAACGCGTCAGAAATTGCATTCTCCTATGCTGAGAGCTCTTCAGAAAAATTACCAGTAACCGGGAGATGCAATAAAGCGATTACATCTTCCAAAGTAATGGTGAATTCTCCTCATCTGCATATGAATGTATGAGTAGGAATACACCAACAGACAAGAAAAGCCACCATACCTGGTATATCATGATGAATGATTAAATCCTCGGCTGCTTGAATAACTCGTGTCACCTGTGCACGATCCAGCATGGTCCTTACACGACTATGACCCAACATATGTCATGCCCATCCAGAGAAATGTGTCTGAGGCTTTCGGGAAAGCTTGAGTTCCACATGTGAAGCCAAATAGTGTTTCCCTTGCAAACATAACCGAATTATTGCTTGAGGAGATACTAACTTGTTCTGAGTAGTACTCCTGGGATTTATGAGCAGCCTAAACGAGGAACCTGAGGGACGCTTTTCAGGTTTATACTGATACACAAAGAATTCGTCCTCAGTATTTGGAATGTTCTTAGTTTTGGTAGTTTCCTCTTTTTCCCTGGAAGTCCCAGAATCATCATTTCTAGAAGATACATCCGTAGAAGCATCCTCTCTGGAAACATCGTCTTCAGAAGCGCTACTATGGGAATCAGTCATCTCTGGAAAGTTGCTGTGACATCCATACAACAAATTTCATCAACACAATGGAATTAAAGTACAACAGAATAATTAGAATGCTCACATCAGCGTCTACAAAAATGGTAATCCTCAACTCTTACCTATTTACGGTTTCACAAACTTAGTAATAATAACGTAAAATCTCGAAAATCTTGCTCGCTCCTTCAAACCTGCAAAGACGAGCAACACCCATTATTTAAAAGTCGACACCTGACTTTTCACGAAATTATGAATAATTCACATAACCCTTCATGTGAACATTCACTGATTTTCTACCGTATGTACATACACTATGAAATCACAAATTCATGGAAACATTGCTTGCTTTCATCAATTACTCAAAAATCAAAATTTGATTTCTTTAACAAAATTCTTTTTTTAAAACTCATGCACAAAATAAAATAAAATTACGTGAGTTATTATTTAAAAAAAAATAATAATCTTGTTTTGCTCAAACGAGCGTTTGTCTATGAAACAAGGGTCTTTCTATTTTCGTAAAGGTCCACATATTTAAAATAAAATTTTGAAAGTTCACAAACTATCATAAAGTGCAGGTCTATTTCAAAAATATCTTAGGAATTATTGTTTATTATTTAACTACGAACGAATGTACGTTTCCTAAAGGTATTTGTGTGAAAGTCCATGCTTTGAAAATAAATTTTGATTTTCATGAAACCTCATAAAAAAAAATTTCTCTACTGCAACTAGACCATGTCTATTCAATAATGTATGTATCTCTTTCATATTAGGGATTATTGCTCGTTTCTTAAACTGACGAACGAACGGGCAAATGTTTTCTAAAGAAAATTCTCATAAAACCTACGCATACATGCACACATGATTTTTTTTTTCCGAACAACTCATGAATAATACACAACAAACTAAAAAAAATATTCACTTACCTTTGTCGGCGCCGGAGTTCGCCGGAAATCGGCCGGCGGCAGTTGGTGGCGGTGGAGCTCCGGCGTGCACAAAAAAAAATCTCTTCTCGAGCGTGAGAGAGAATGGGAAGGTTGTCGGTCAAGCTTAGAAAAAAAATAAAAAAAAATTAGGGCTTCTTCCCTTTTATAGCAAATTTATTTCCAAAACCTAATAAAACATGGATTTCTTTTTTGGGCTCGGGCCCGTAAACATTAAACCGACCAAAACAGGATTCCCGATCGTCCAAATCAGCAGTGCTTCATCTCTCTGTGCTCACGGGATGACACTCTATCTTACTGTCAGGGTCCTTACCTAAGCATTTGCTCGTACATGACACCATTGGAGCAAATCGAGGATTCTGAAAATACCTTTGTACGACCGAGTTTAACTGCTTATCTCGTCAACCGGAAAATCACCATCTAATGCTTACTGCGGAACATGACTGTCCGGTGTATTTTTGACAAAGGTCAAAATCATAAAATCATGATACTCCATGTTTCTGACTCGGCTTCAGGAACGCATGTGATGATTCATATTTTATGATCCGTGAACCGTTTCACGATCTATGATCGAGTTCCTCTCAGAGCCATGATGAATATATTTCTCGAAAGGCCTCCCACTAGTTGAGCGTTCGATGTTACACATTTCATCGTGACCTCTATGTAGAATAACATGATTGGGAGGTCCTCTGGACATAATTGTTTGTCGGAGGGCTTACGCCTTCAGGACGTCGGCGATACTCGCCGTTCCCTGACTACATAGAGAGACCCACCTCTACATAGAAGAACGATTAGGCGGTTCTCTAGACATAATTGTTTGTCGGAGGGCTTAACTCCTTCAGGACGGCGGCGATACTCGCTGTTCCCTGACTATGTAGAGAGACCATGTATAGATTCAGGCGGCTCTCTGGACATAATTGTTTGCTGGAGGGATAAACGCCTTCAGGACACCAACGTTGCACGTTTTTCCCTAACTATACACCTTTCAGAACGAGTATGATGCTTCAACTATGTCATATCTCGATTCTACAATAGATTAATTCTACCGTGACATTCGCCACTGAATTCCTAGAAAATAATCTATTATATCTCATTACTCCGTTCAATGGCTATCCCCGGCTGATTCCATGGATTAGTAATAGATAACCATCTTATCTCATTACTCCGTGACTTGAATTCCCTGGATGAATTCATGGATTAGTAATAGATACACAATTCATTTATTACTCCGTTTCATGAGTCATTCTCCGCTGAATTTCATGAATTAGTAATAAATATCCAACAATCGGGCATATGGACTATAACCGAGTAAGCCCCCAATAAAATGGTGCAAGTGTACTCAACAATGATGCACGAACGAGCACCCAAATGCACGAACGAGCATTCAAAAATATGGACAACTAAGGAATCCTACACAAAACAGGAGAGAGAAAATAATAATAAAAAATAGAAAAGAGGCGCCTAGGGACCGGGCCCACTGGCCGGCCGGCCATGCCGCCATGGCCGGTCCCCCACGCCCTCTTCCTTTATTTTTCTTATTTTATTTATTTTCATGAACTCATGAAAACTCCCCTCATTCAAGCAACTTTCCTTATTTGAGAAAAACTCACGGTTTCTCCTTATTTTCACGGTTTCATGAAAAATAATAAAAATAGGGAAGGTGTCGTGGGACCGGGTGATGTGATTTCAACTTTGTTGTAGTAAAAGGTTCGTTAAGACTTGTGAAGATTCGAGTTTTTAAATTTAATAAAAAGATACAATAATATTACAAATGGTGCAAGAGGTATTGGAACTAAGGATTTAGCCAATCCTCATAACATAAGGTTCACTTATTTATTCTCAACAATTTTAGCTCAAGAAATATAAACATAGACTCTATTTTTGCCAAGGTAGATTCTCAAAACATTAGATGTAAAAGTTAAGCATGGGACATCAAATCACCTAAGCTAAGCATGACCCATCTAATCAAATGACAACTAATTAAATCAAATCATATTTCAATTAATATTAGTGCAAAAGTCATAATTTTTTTTTTTTTACCCATGAATGAAGTTCGGCCTCCTCCGTCGTCCTAGTGTTGGGGTTTAGCTCCTCATATTATAGACACGCTCAAAATTCATCTTTATTAATGCTCAAAAGTGTTTTATAATTGATGAAAAGGAGAAAAAATGGTGAAAATCGGGTTTTGTAACAATTATATTTGTTACAAACCTTTGTTACAAAGAACGATAATTGTAAAGTGCTGTTGTTACTGTAGCATATAAGACTGTCCTCGCACTGTCGCGTTCACTGTAGCAGTTACAACCGTTCTTTGGGGTCTTATGTTCTTTGTGTTCTTCTTCCCTGCGCCAGCAGGAAGCTTGCTGTTCGTCTTGATTTCTCACTCCTCGGCCCTCCTAAAGTCCCCAAACTCTCGACACCCCTTCCTTGTACCTGGAGCAATCTATTTATACTCCTAATCCTCCTTTAATCCGGTCATATCTCCCAAATAATCTTCATTTATCAATATTATTCTCCACGGCCAAAATTTCCATTTTTTGATCTTTCACGCGTTCTCAGCTGTCAACCTTCCTTATTTATCTTCTTCACGCATCTATGTAGTGCAACACACTCGAAACTCATGCATTACACGCCTCAAACTCGTGTCAAATTCACTTGAACCCGTGAAAACTTGTGTCCACTGTTTTGGATTGAAACACGTTATTAAGCCAAATTTGATCGGAAACAACACCCATACCAGCTTTCTATAGTCATATCACGTCTACCCACTAAGTTTCAGGGATTGAATCTCACTAAATCACGTCCAAACATCCGATCGAAATTCTGCCAGTGAAGAGAAACGTTTTCCCGCCAAAATTCATTTTTTGAATTTGAGAAGAAGATGTCCTCCCCCTAATCCTGCACGGGTGTCCCTTTAGCACTTGTCTTATAGGGTGCCAATAGTAATTTTTGGGCGTAGATAGTAATTTTTCTGGGGTTCCTCCGACACATTTTTGGGGTGCTTCCGGTGCATTTCTGGGGTGCCTTTAGTACTCTATCCTGGGGTGTAAAACACCACTTTTCGAGCCAATTTTGCCGCAAGAGCTTATTCCCTAGAAAAGAATATAAACAACTCTATTAGAAATAAAATGAGTCCTAGATAATGTAGTTATGGGTGAAAATGCGTCACACTTACGTGCTTATCACTGGGCTACCTAGCCGGCCGACCATGCCCTAGCCGTGGACGGTCCCACACCTTGCAATCCCTTGTTTTCATAATTATTATTTCCCTCATCTCATGAAACTCCTCCGCTTGAGAAAAAATCATGGTTTCTTCATAATTTCTCAAATATTGCTCAAACCATGAAAACGCCAAAAAGTCAAATGGTCACATGACCGACTAGGCTACTCACGCCAAATATTAAAATATTATTATTTTAATATTCTCAAAATATTGATCGAACGAGCAAAGTCCTATTTGCTCAATCGAGCAAAATCAATAATTTCAGTCAAAGATCAAACTCTTTTGAAAATCAAAGATATTGCTCAAACGCACACCAGAAAATACCAAAACTCTCAGGACTGAGACACGGAAATTATGGTGACACGGGCATGCTTCCTTGACCGACCAAGGCTGGCCCTAAGGCTTGCAAAGATCCGGTCCCACACATTCTTATAATTTTGACCTAATTTGCTCAATTGCTCATATTGGGTTCAAACTTTTTCCAACCAACTTGGAATTTGCTCGAACGACCATCAGCTGGTCCCACGACCACCAAGGGCCAGTTTTATGCTCCCTTGGCCGGTCCCTCACTTCCCCATAATTAGGTTTCATCACTTAATGCTCATACGAGCATTATTCTAATGAATGATTAAATCAGCATTTAATCATCCTTTCACCAACCAGTCAACTAAGGACTCTGTTGCACGCTCACTCGAGCACTTGGGCATCACATGGTCGTCCATCATCCCATGTGGTCGGTCCCTCCTTCACTCAGTGACCTATTTTCAATTTTTAGCAATTCATTAATTGACGAACAATTGATCAAAAATTAGGGTTTCGAACAAACGCTCCACAAATCATAATTCTGAGCAAGTTCAAACACTAATAAATTTATGTTGATCCAGTAATAAACATTCAGATTAATTACATAATATTTTAATTAATATTTTATTGGATCACGTTACCAATAATTCATCGAATGAGCAATACTTGCTCAGTTGCTCGAATATTGATCCAACTATCAATATTCAGTAATTCGTCGAATTGAGCAATACTTGCTCAGTTGCTTGAATATTGATCGAATATTAATCCAATTATCAATATTCATTAATTCGTCGAATCGAACAATACTTGCTCAGTTGCTCGAATTTACAATATTTGCTCAAACGAGCAATATCAACATAAGAACTGTACGTCTGACATGTTCAATCCATGAATCACTGAGCATTCATCACTCATGCTCAATTCAACAAAACTTAGACTCACTGTCTAATCAAGTCAACGACTGACTAATCAAATACACGTCTGCTTTGCAGACTCCACGTTCGTGAGACATCAATCACGTCATATGAGGGGATATTATTTAGGGTTTTGGTCTGGCGGCCTACGGCACGTGTGTTCATCCACGATGAGAAATGTGAGTAAGTTGTGCAGGCGGTTGAAGGAGTTAGCAAAGTAGTGGGTGGACGGTTAACCAAGTCTCCACACGACTTGGAACTGGTTTCACCATGATCTCCCACTTTCCCACTCTTTCACTCAAGAAACCGTCACACTTATTGGGATCAAGGTGTTTTACTATTCTGACAATATAAATAAGCTCTGAATCGATGACCAAAGGACATTATTCGTCTACACACAAGTTCTCTCGATCAAACTTATTTACACATATCTGCAGAAACCTTCAACACATCCACAATCCTTGATCATCATTGATCCCACAATTCTCAGCTTCCCTCCTACAGATCAACCCATCTTCCTCTTTGTGACCGAATAGACTCTGGAACGGCCATTGACTTGGTTTAGGCCGGAGTCCTATAGATTGATCTCTCGAACTCAAAGCACTCCCGTGCAGTGCATCTGTGTGAGGTTAAGCAGTTTGTTCAGTTCGAGGAGTCTCGTCCGAACCGTCGTCTCCTCAATTCCTTAAAAACCAGCAAATCGTTTTTCCCCATCTACAATCTTAATTTCTTGCAAGTTGTAGCAGAGAGTTGGATTAAAGAGGTTGTTGGTGATCCTGCTTTTAAGTTTATGCACAAATTGAAGGAGTTGAAGAAAGTTCTAAATGAATGAAGTGAAATATTTTTGGTAATGTGTAAGTTAAATAAAGGAGGATGAAGAGAAAGTTAAGGTGGCAATACAATTATCTGATAATAATCCATTTGATACTGATGCACTAGATGCATTATTTAAGGCTCAAAATGATCATGCTAGTAAAGAAGTACAAGCAAATACTTTGCTGAGGTAAAATTCAAGAGTCAGGTGGATCAAAGAAGGTGCAGCTAATACAAGCTTCTTTCATACCAACTTCAAGATAAGAAATTCCATAAACTTAATTAATGAACTTGAAGAAAATGATGTGAATGTAATAGTTGATCAGTCACAAATTGCTGATACTTTAGTTAAACACTTTCAACAAAAGTTTGAATTTCAGAATGTCAACATGGTGAATAGTTTGCTGGAAGTTATTCCACAAGTAATCAATGATGAAGATCAAATGAAGTTAGATGTCATCCTTGCATCAGAAGAAATCAAAAGAATTGTGTTTGATATGGATCCAAAAAGTTCTCCAGGTAAAGATGGGTTTTCAGGAGTCTTCTACAGAAGTTATTGGGATATTATACAACATGATCTTGTATCTGTAATTCAATTTTGTTGAAGGAGGAGATTTATACCTAAAGGAATAAACTCAAGCTTTTTAGTACTGTTGCCAAAAACTCAAAGTGTAAGAACTGCAAATCAATTCAGACCTATTGAATTGAGTAATGTAGTCTTTAAAATTTTCACTAAAATAGTCACTGCAAGGATGAGTAGTTTTATGAAGAAATTAATATCTCCTCGGAAACCATCTTATATAAAAGGGAGAAGCATCCATGAGCAAGTTTTGCTAGCATCAGAATTAGTAAGTGAAATAAAAATGAAAAGAATAGGGGATAATGTGGGTCTCAAATTAGATATTTCTCAAGCCTATAACTGAGTTAGTTGAGAATTTCTTATCAAAGTCTTGCACAAATATGGGTTTTCTTCTTCTTGGTGTGAATGGTTGTTGATCTTATTTAAGTCAGCTAAAATATATGTTATGATCAATGTTTCTTGTGGTTTTTCTCAGTTGGTAGAGGATTGATACAAGGAGATCCTTTGTCACTAATTCTATTTGTGTTGATGGAGTATGTTTTAAGTAGTAATATATCTAAGTTAGTTGCAGACGGTAAGATGCAGCCAGTGGTGATGATTTTTTTTTTACCCAACTCATTTGTTTTTTGCATATGATGTTTTTATCTTCTGCAATTGACCATTTTTTTAAAAAAAACTTATTCACCTTGGATTAAAATGGGTCGGCTTGTAATTTCTTAAAAGAAGATGTTAGGTGGTGTGTAGGAGATGGAACAAGAATCTCAGTATGGTTTGACACATGGTTTGGAGAGGCTCCATTAATTGATAAATGAAATTGGTTTTACTGAATTTGTAAGGAACAAAATTGGGAAGAAAGTAAATGAGTTGTTAAAAGGAAGGTTTGGAGCATTCCACCTGAGCTACAAGAATTTATATCCCTAACAAGATTACCTGAAGTCAGTGGAGGATTAGACCAAATGGTGTGGTGAAAAAAGTGGGAATTTCTTATATGGCCAAGATATATTTGGGAATCATCTTTACATCTTAGTATTGCTAGTAACATTTGGAAAATACAGCAGGGAGTATATGTGGATGATGTAGAAATGAGAAATAGGGGTTTTGAAATGGTTTCAAGATGTTGTATCTGTGAAGAGGAACAAAACAACATGGAATATACCCTATGGCAGTGTAAGTTCAGTATTGAAATATGGTATTATTTTTTTCTTCAAAATTTTTAGTTCTTTTGGTAACATTTGTAAGGCAGCGAAGAATAAAAGTCCTTTGGTTAAGGAAATATGGATGACTGCAGCCTGTGCTACTATGAGAGAACTGTGGTTCCAGAGAAATAGTAGATTGTTTGAAGATGTGAAGCCCTATTACAATATTTTAAAAACATAATATATCAGAATATGCATGATGGTGTGGTCATAGGATGAAAGGTAATAGGTGGGGGCAAGACTATAACATTCAGGTAATATCATTCTTTAATCTTAGAGATAGGAGTATGAGGTATAGTTATATAAAAAATGCTTCTGGGATCCTCCTAAATATGGTTATACACTATTTTGTTGCGATGGATCATCATTTGGAAATCCAGCAAATGCCGGTTTTGGAATTGCTGACAGAAATAGTTGTTGTCAGGTGATTGGCACTTTCTCATTAGGTATTGGCATTGATACTAACTAGATAGCAGAGGTGTATGCAGTTTAGAATGGCTATGTGTTTTAAAATGCAATAAGGTAATAATAAGGTTATACTCCAAGTCAGTGATTGGCGGTTTTAGCAGAGGAATTGGGCCTTGGTATGTGAGGAAAAATTGGATTAATGTGATTCAGAGGTTTGAGGATGTTAAGTTTTGTTATTGCTTTAGAGAAATTAACTTTTCTGTTGATGCATTAGCAAAGAGGGGTGCTGAAATAGGAGTAGGGGAGAGAATAATAAACTTGTGGAGGCCTCCATTTGTGAAGCGTATTGAGATGCCAGATGTAGTCTACCACAGATTCTGCAAATGAAAAAAATATTCTTTTGTCTTGTGCTGAGTTTTGTTTCTAGTTTTGATCTGGGTATGTATTTGGGATATAGTCCTGTAACCTCTTTTCTGCCTTGATTTTTTTTTGTCTTTCAATTAATATAAAATGATGTGATTCAATTTAAAAAACAACAACTAACCTTTAATGAAGTTCTCCATAGAAATCTTCGTGAGTCTTCGATCTTCAAGGATATTGCATGTTACATTTTCTATAAATAAGACTGTGTGAACTAGAGAGAACTGGAACAGTCGTTCGATAAAAAATAACCCCAGTTTGAAGGACGATGTATTCGTTTGGGCTTAACTTCCCTTTATTATAAAATGAGACATAAACTCTGACTATCGGGGGTTATAATTTTCAAACAAAATAATTTAAAATTTATGAGAACATTAAAACTAATTATTTTTGTAGCCATACATCGTTTAGGCCAAGCACCATGCTTACTCATTTTGCTTGGCTATAGCTTCAATATAGCCAAGCCAAGAGCTAGTAAAATTAACCCCATTATGGGAGGGACGTATTTCTTAGCTTATATAGATGCAGTCTCATATGTTTTCCAATTACTAGCTAAGCCAAAGTTTTTTGACACATGATAGCTAGGAAATGGACCATAGTGGTTGGCCTTAGCTATAATGTAGCTAAAGCTAAGCTAAAACCTCCACCATAGTTCTTGGCCTTAGTGGCAACATAATTTTTTTATGCATACTTTTGGTGACTGCATGTTTTATTACCCACCCTTTGTGGTGGTTGTATAATTCGTTATATATTTTTTTTTTCGTGTTGTAACTAGACACATTAATTGTGCTCAATTCGGCAACCCAAAACGCAAATTAAATAGGTCTGTCTGTTAGAGGCAAATTGGTGTCAAAAATCTTCATGACTGAGGTTGAAGAAACTCTTAGGATATAAAAGACGTCATCTAAGGAATCAAGTGAGTAAAATCTTGCGAGGTTCAAGAGACATAAGAACTACGACTGCAACTGAATTATTTGGATGGTTAATTCGGTCTCAACTACATTACAGTCCAAAGTCTGATAGTATGCTAGTATCTGTAGCGGTTTAATACAACGTGGTGTTCAAAGCTAGACGAGGTCCCGGGTTTTTTTTGCCAGTACACTGGTCAACAAATTTCTTTTGTATGTATGCGTTAAAAATATTACGCAGTTTCATACTTAAACGAAAAAACTAGTGGTGTACTTGGTACCTTCTCCTTTTCAGAAACAGAACAAAATTTAAAGAAAAACGAAAGAACGAAGAAACAATATTGTTTTTGTCAAAATCAACTTTTACTTTCGCGATAACTCCGTTTCTTCCGGAAGACTAATTCGTTTCAGCCACCAGTTAGCAAAGGATTATAGTGATTTCCATTTTCTCCTCTATTGGCTTGGCCATATTTATCTATTTAAGTCAAGAAAAAGGTTACCATAGTGCTTTCTCTTAGGCCAAACACTATCGTTGGTGTTTTGGCTATAACTTAATTATAGCGAAATCCAACCGCTATGTACCTTATCTTAACTAGAACGTGCCGAACATGCTTGGATTAGCTATAAAGGGGAACACATATGTTTCGCGTTATAGCTAAGCGATGCTCTACAGAAACCCAGTTTCTATATTTTAGTTAATATGGAACCTAGTTTCCGTAACAAAACTATAAAACCCGCATTTTTCGCATGGCGCATGCTCAAAGAGGCGCCATTGACATGAGATAAAGCTTATTCAAGGATATTGGCCAAGATCCAATGTCGCATCCTCATGGTGCGCTATGTAGATTATATTGGCGAAGAGCCATGAGGCATCACGCAAGTGGGTGGCTGGCCGAGAGCAATTCGGGATTCGGGAAATGTACGGAATGGCAAACGTACAAGTATTATTCGAATTTAGAAAAATCAAGTTCGGTCAAAAATCCGGTCAACGGTGCGTAGTACGGTACGGCATACATACGTGTATAATTCGTTTTAAAGATATGAATTCGGAATCGAAAATTCGGTCTAACATATATAGTAAATTGATAAGTATTTATCACCTTAAGAGATTAATTTTTAGATATCCTTGGGAGTAAGATGGGGAAAAAACATTTTAAAGTGTCTTCGATGTGGTTGGATTGAAGAATGTAGTGGTGTTTATGGAATATATCTATGAAATATACAAAACATCTATCAATAACGAGCCATCAGAACAGTGGTCTGCTCGTCGATCTTCGAAGTAAGATGCTGCTAGCTCGAATCCCCCCAGGCGCTCCCCAGACACAACATTTTTTCATCACATTTAATAAGCGAGGGAATGAACTGTGTCTCGAATCTCCCCAGGCGCAACATTTTTTCATCACATTTAATAAGCGAGGGAATGAACTGAATTCATGTATTAGTCGGGAAGCTCATATTATACACGCACTGGGTTCGTAGTTTGGTCCGGACGCGTATAATTAGTTGAACGTATCGATTCGCGAATTGTTCGCGAATCATTCGCCAAATTGCTAACTAGGGGCCGAGTACAATAATGCACTATCATGGCAAGTCACGCTAGTGGGCGGTTGGTCGAGTACAATGGTGCACCACCATGGCACATCACGCCAGTAATGGTTGGCCGTGAGCAAAGTTGCACCACCGTGGTACAACAATCAAGTTGGCTTATGGGCCAGAGACAAAAATACAACAATACTCAGAGATACATGGAAACGACCATGAATAGTGGAGAAAGCATGTCAAAATTCTCCTCAACTTTTATTTGTAGAAATGTCAATAAGACATATACATGGAGGGGTAGTTGGTTGAAGGTGCATATAGTGGAGATGTGCCTAAATCTTCATAGCCTAGCATATATGATGCCGAAACTTTATTGTAGCGCGTCGCTTGGTCAATAGAGCTTTATGATGCTTAGGCGTCAAAGTTGAGGGGTTGTAAACTAGTGATGCACCACCATGATGCAACACGAAGGAAAGGAAAATGATGCACATTCTTGCGCATCCTTTGCAAATAACCCTTTGGCCTATACAAACTATGCATTTATTTGGCTTTGCCCTTGAAACACAATTTGGATTTAGTTGCTTGTCCTGATGCTGATGAACTACGGTTTGTGCTTGATCCCTTCTCCGTAGGTTAAGTAGGAAGCCACAATGAGCAACATTGAAGGTCCAGTATATTGCCACTCATATCATCTAATTGCGAGATGATTGCAAAATATTGCCATCTCATATCATCTGCTCGGTAGTGGATGCAAGAGATGATAGTTTCCATACTTGATGAGATAAGTTGCGGTTCATTTTCCTTGGATGTTCATACTTCCTGTCAATTCGTTCGACATAGGTATACACTAATGTCGCATTGGGTATGGATAAGAAAGTAAGTTATATCGGTATGCAAGTTAGGGGATCTTGCATAATCCATTAGCATCACAAGGATGATACAAACCTAGTACGACATGATCCTGACTGATGCACCCTTGGCACGAGCAAGATCAATGTATGTTTTCAGCAATGCCTAAGATAGGCAAGGTAAAGTAAATAGGCTTGCAATAGCCTATGTGCAAGTACAAGGCATGCATTATGCCTGGACAAGACTCGGAAGCTAGTGATGCATGCAAGAATAGATCGTCGTCAGCCTTAGTGGCCTTATACCTTCGCAGAACAAGGGTAAGTTGGAACGACGTGAAAGCTACATCATGCTTGCTAAGGCAAATCGATGTGCATTTACGAAGCTAAAAGAGAAGCTTTACCTCCCGATTACTAGCATCAAAGTGGCTCATCGGGGAGTTATGGCATGCACTCCCTGGCGCGTTAGGGATAATTTTCCGGCCCGTCACAAAAACAAACGTAAGTTTTCGTATGGGTATTAATATTTGTTTGACCTTTTTTTGTTACATCCCTCTCACACCCAATCGTAACCGTCCAGTATTCTTAACGCCTCTATCTTCTCCACCGTTGGATCTCAACAGATGTTTTTAAAAATGTTGGCAAAAATGTATATAAATAGAAACTAGTTTTTCTTCTCCCGACACTCCAAATCATCTTCTTAAAACTTGATTTTTCCACTCAAATCTTTTCAATTTCTTCCATATTTATTGTCCATCTCATTTGTAGACAAGAACATGGAAAACTAAATCGAGAAAGAAATACTCTATTCTGGAAGACATGTATCTTGTTACCACCTTTTGTATTCTAAAGAATAAGGAACTTATCATGTGCATATGAGTATGCTCTGGGAAAAGGTTTTTGAAAGATTTACACAAGCTTGTGGTGAAAATCCTGATAATCGTACTGTAACTGGAATTCGAAGTAGATTTAGCATTATCAAGCAAAAAGTAGATAAATTTTGTGAATGTTTTGAAAATGTTGACGCAAATAATCCGAATTTGGATTATAATAACCGGGTATTTTATCAAAACTTGTTCACAACACTTTTTTTCTTTTTTTTCTTCTATATTTTTGTTTCTACTAACTTATGATTTGTTTACATTAACGTAGACTACAACTCTACAAGGTAGTGAACCGAATTTTTCAAGGAATTCAAGAAACCTTTGAGTCGTGAAGAAGAATTTGAGATTCTTAAAGATATTATAAATATAATAAAGGATCAAGATGATAAGATGGAGGATGATACTTATATTACTCTTTTATATAGCTAATACCCCAAATATGTTTTCAAGTCAATCCCCAAATACTCAAAATCCATCTTCAAGCCAAGTTTCTCAAACCCCATTTGTGAATAAGTTATGTTAGAGCACTGCTCGGTCGAATTCGCAAGTTTTGCTATCTCAAGCTTGTTGTCAATGTTAGATGTAGAAAACTATATCTTGATTTCTAGTCTATTAAAGTCAAGTCTTGGACTAGAATTAGAGCATGGTAGCTGACATCACTGAATAATCCCTCGAAAATTGAATACTGAAGATCAAACGAAGACATTTGAAGAACTTCATCAACAAAGAGGTATTGAAGTCTGAACCCTCCTATTTACTCACGGTATTTACCGTTATATCCTATGAAATTGTGTCGTATTATTTTAGTAGATTTTATATTGTAAAGAAGAAATTTCAAGTCAAGCTTGTCTTGATAAATCTTTCGAAATATGATTCAAGTGATGGATGTTCATAGGTTCTTAACAATCTTGGTTAAGAGCAATTTATTGTTCATGAACTATTTGTTTCAAGTTGATCATTTGGAAATTGCACAAGCAATAATATTTATTGTTTATGGTAATTGAGAATTTTTCGAATTGTTTAAAGAGAGTTTTCAGAACTACTGAAATTCTTGACACATGGTAGGTATGCATACCCAGCACGTGTACCCTAGTGATATGAGTTCCGGAATATGGTGGGTACATATGCATACCCTAAGGTTCAGAGTTCGTGAATGGGAGGGGGGTACGCATACCCTAAGGATCTGAGTTCGTGAATGGCTAAGGTTACACATACCTGGTACGCGTACCCCGACAGCCTGAGTTCACAGACCGGTCTATAGGTATGCGTACCCCTATAATACCTACCCAGTATCAAACTAAGCAGATGCCTATTTTCACAATTATGTCCGGTAAAACTCTCACAAACGCTTCTAAAAAAAATTGCTCACTAAATCACTCTGTGTTTGTGAATCATGGTTTAAGTCTTGAGTGTTAATGAACACGATTAATGCTTATAAGTTCATAAGGCATCAATTCAAGCTACAACACCTTCAAAATCAAAAGGGAGAAGAAAAGGGTTGGGAGTGAAAGAAATAAGAAGTGAAAGTGAATGAAGAGAAATGTGGGTTCTCTTGTGCGGTTATACCTCGAATAGGAAACTGAGTTTCCATTTGGTGAAGGTTAACGCTTTGAGCGAGACGGAAACTCGGTTTCCTTACTCTACCATACGAACGGAAACTTAGTGTTCGTCCCATTAGGCTAAGCAAAATTTGGGCACTATAGTGGTTGTAATGTTCCTCTATTTTTGCTTGCCTATAGTAGAGCTATGGCTAAGCAAAATGGTCAACCATGCTTGACCTTATAGATCTAGAAATAACTTCCAAATTACTTTGGACTTCAGAATAAATAAATAAAAATTCCCCCAAAGATATATTATATTGATTTTTCTTTTGCTTTAGCACTTGATTTAGAAACAACTAATTAACCATAGAGTGTCCACATCTGTTCTTCTTCGCAAAGAAAGCATGCAAAACAATTTTAATTTGATGGGGAGTAGGGAACTGTATTGGAGAATCTGGAGGATACGCAAAATTAGAAATTTAGGTGGGAAGATCCACAATTAATAAGGCACAACAGTATTACGCATTCGTATGAATGCTGTGAGTTCAGGGAACCATAATACAATTGTGCCTTTGGTATCACAACTGTTGTATAGAACATCAATACATTTCTTGTTGACATGATTAAGATTTTTGTACTGCTAAAACAAGGCTATAAAGGTTATTTACACGTCACATATTTATAGGTAAAATCTCGGTTCAACCAAATCAGGAGTTGTAACAAGAACACTCCCTAGCTTTATGTTATTGAACTTTCTTGAAAGATAGATTTTCTTTGATTTTAGGTTATCTTGAAATATGATGTTTACATTTTCCTGGTCTTCAACTTCACAGATAAAAATGAAAGTTTTGTTGAAGATTGAACAGGAAATATACTTTGACGCAAAATATCGGCTTCAGGCTTTCTAAGGAAAATCTTCATTTTGCTTTGGAAGAATTTTTTTTGTTAAGATATAACTATAATTAGACCATGGGTTAGGTGACATCAGAAGATGCCACCTGCTCAACTCTGGTGCTGTGCTAGATCAAAATTTTCTCCTAGACTGAGAGACTTAGGCTTAGTTTGGTATTGCTGCAGCTTTTGTAAAAGCAGTTTTTTGTTGTGCGTTGTTGTGCTGTGCTGTGAGAAAAAAACAGTTAGATGTTTGGTAAAATATTAATTAAAGTTGAAGCTGATTAAAAAAGCAATCAAAGTGTGTTTGGTACAATTTCAGATTTAACCATTGTTGTTGTTGAAAATGACAAAAACAGACATATTTCCGATGGTAGTTTTATTCAATTTTATTTGGTTAAAAAATAATTAATTTTTTTACTATATAATATTAATGTTCATACTAATTACCACTATTATTATGATTGTTAAAAAATTATTTTACTTAACCACTAATGTATATATGTATATATATACATATTTTCAAACAAAAAATGAAACTAAAATCAAGTAATTATTTTATTTTTATTTTTATTTTTATTTTTACTGTTGACAAATTAAATTAAATGGTATATAAAATAGTTTGAAAATAATAAAAAAAATAATAATTAAAGAATGCAATATAAGAAATAGTAAAAAATTGATTGTATATAAATTTAAGGATAATTTTTTGTCATTTATTAAATAAAGTAGGGATCAAAAAGATAACTCAAACATTAAACTTAGATGGGACCACAACTTATGCTTTTAAAAGCTCATACTCTCGGGCTTTTAAAAATTGAGGAATATGTTTTTGTTTTTTTTTTACCAAACACCAATATCAAAAATTATTGACATATATAGTTTTTGAAAGTGCTTTTGATTAAAAAAAAAACTTTACCAAACTCAGCCTTAGCCTAAAAAGGGAAAAAGAAAGAATCTCATCTTGCCTTATTTGGTTTGCATATGAAGCAATGCTCAAAGGTCATTAGTCAAAGGTGATGGTAAAGTATTTTATCAAATTTAAGCTCGACAAATGTTCTTTTAGGCTTTAACAGGAACGTCATTTAAGGTATTGGACAGTAAGTCTTGCAATCAACCGTCTCCAAAAGAGCCATTGGTGGTGGGTTACGCTCATCCTTTTCTGAGTTACTTTCCCTAAAGTTGTTTATTCGCACTACTCACCAACGTACTAGGTAAAATTGGACTCCCCTTGACACAACCTAGGCATTCTTGATTCCTGATAGAATTTGAAAGATTTGAGAGGGGGTAAAGAAAGCCTATTCCTATTGCATCTTGCAACACAATCTTCTCTATGGGTGCACCGCCGAACCATATAGCCAGAAGTAAGCAAGCCAAACGATACGCTGCTGTACTAGTCTTCCTCTACACACGAGGGACTCAGAACTACAAGATTGCTAACAGGGTACTAAGTTCCTGGGAGTGTACCAATCCAGAGGCGATAAATGCTTTGTCTTATGTGCATTTTAATACATTCTCAAGAAAATTGGTACCCTTTTTAACAATCTTGGAAAACTAAGAGAATCTCCTTTTTTTTTAATTTTGATCCGAACAAAGAAATTTTTGGTCTCTGTCGGCAAAGATTAGAAACTTGATAAGACCTTGCATAGTGTGTGTACTAAGATTCTAAGACCTACTATCTTTTTTTTCTTTTTTCCTTATATCATTTTAGGCTTTTTATACAATACTATAAATTAAAGAAAAAGTGAAAGGAAAAAGAACACAAACAAGATTGAAAAGAATTCTAGTGTTTATTACATGTTAGGGCAAATCAATAGTTTTTCCTTCCAATAGAAACTGTAAAAGTAAAAGTTGGGTTATGTTTTCTATATTAGCTAGAGAAACTCAAGATATGACACTTCTATTTCAATTCACCAACTAACTTGCACAATGCAGCTACCAATACCATCACATTGTCCTAATACAAACTTCATATACTTCATTTTATCTTTACTCATCTCCATTAATCTATGTACTAAAACTGAATCAACTAGTACTTCCTGCAATGAAGGATACTCTTTCAGTAAAATGGGAAGAAACATCACTCACTGTAAGAAATTAGGAACCCTCAAAGCAGAATTTGGGTGGAATTATCACGGCAGAGTTCATGATTTTCCTAATAACCGAAGTAGTACACTTGTCGACATTTTTTTCAGTGCACCACCAGTTGGCGCGACAGGTTGGGTTGCCTGGGGTTTAAATCCGCGTAAACCATTTATGGCAGGTACTAGAGCTCTCATTGGATTTAAACATCCAAATGGTTCAATGCATCTTGAAACTTATAACATTACTATAGATACAAAGAGAGGTTGTCAACTTTCATCATCCGCTATCGAAGTGGAAGTTAATGATAAGAACATAACATATTCGGCTGACTCGGGTTTTCTTACCATAATCGCAACTCTATCTCTTCCTCAAGAATACAACATATCAAAGCTCAATCTTGTTTGGCAAGTTGGGTCTGTAAAAGATTCTATGCCTCAAATGCATGATGATACACTTAAGAATTTTGATAGTGCCGAAACTATTGATCTTAGTTCAGGAAAAAGCACAAGTGTTCGACACAGATTACATTATCACAGAACGGTAAGCACAACTAAACGATGTGTGTAAAATTTTAATGATTCTTATCCAGTCGCGTTTAAAAGAGAATTGTTGCAAGTGGACCTCATCGTACGACCTCATGTTTATCTTTTGAACAAACAGGCACATGGAGTTCTGAGCATAGTAGGATGGGGAACACTGGTACCAATTGGCGCCATAACTGCAAGGTATTTTAAAGAATTCCCAGTGAAATTTTGTGGATGGTATCCTCTCCATGTTTCCTGCCAAATCTCGGGCTACTTGATTGGGTCGACTGGTTGGGTCATCGGGATATACTTAGGAAGCAGTTCAAGATATTACGATTTCACTACCCACAGGGACTTTGGAATCATTATCTTCACCTTCTCAACATTGCAAGTATGTACTAGTCAATCACATCTGTTTCAATCATATAGTACTTCTTTCTCTCTACCATTGAGTTTCTATATTTTTCTTGACATTTCAGGTATTAGCTTTATTTGTGCGACCAAAAAAAGGAGATGATCATCTGCGGTACTGGAATATTTACCACCATTTATTAGGTTATACACTGATAGTGTTGATCACCATTAATATATTTAAAGGGATAAATATTTTAAGACCAGAAAAGATTTGGAAGTGGACTTATATGGGTTTGGTTAGTGTACTTGCTTTCGTAGTTATCAGTTTGGAAGTCTTTACTTGGATTAAATTTGTAAAATGTAAACGATTAAACCACCGTCCCTAATTACAGAATTTATTAAAAGATAACCTAGAATGTGCCTGTTGTTTTTGTGAGAGCAGAATAGTAAAACATGTAGCTGAGGTAAGTTTCTTCTTCTTTTGGTTTCAAGTTGAATGAGAAAATACTAGAGCACTCTGAATTCTGGCATGACTTGGAAGTCTATCTGCTCAGGTTTCTTTAGGGCTCTGAATACAGATTTACAAACTTAAGTCTTTCATATGCGAATGCGAGTATCTTTTAGTCAAGAGTTTTTACAGACACTAATCCAAATATTTACTTGCCAAATTGACAATAGAACTGATCACAGTTTTAGAATATCTAACCAAAATAGAGTTCAAAAAGCTATCTATTTCTAAGATACCCCTTAATGCCTTTGAGAAGAGCAGTTGCTTCAGCATATTGAGCAGTTATAACACCAAAAATTGCTCATCCATTCGTAATAAGGAAGCCAAAAAACTATAATCAGGTTAAGAAACTAATCTGTTTTTTCCTCTACCTCTTGTGGATTTGCTATCTCTGATTTATCCTCCGCATTTGGTTCTTCTTGCTGATTAGCTGTCGAGTTTCTATCTTCTTTTCTTTTCTCAAGTGCTTGAATTAAGTTCTCCAAGCAATGTTCCGGGTCATTATTCATCGTTTTGGGTATTAAATGCTCGGCAACATCTGCAGGAGTAATTTGTTCCTGACTGATCAAATTTTCTATCGTCTCGAATAACTCATGAGAATCAAGTTTCAAGTAATTCTTGGCCAATACCTTGAACCCTTCAAAGCAACAATAAGACATTTCAATGTGCTTATCCATTCGACCTTTTCGAATGAGAGCAGGATCAATATTCTCTATATGGTTAGTTGTAAACACAATAATTCGTTCGCCACTGGAGGCAGACCATAAACCATCAATGACATTCAAAATCCCTGACAATGTAACTCTGCTCTCAATACTATCAGCCACCTCTTTGCCTTTCTTACTAACTGAATCATTACGTTTCTTGGTGATGTTGAGACAACAATCAATGTCTTCCATTACTATGATAGACTTCTTTGAAGTTTCATGCATGAGTATTCTGAGATCACTGTTGTCTTTCACAGCCGTCAGTTCAAGGTCATATATGTCGTAATTCAAAAGATTAGCCATGGCAGCAACCATACTAGATTTCCCTGTCCCTGGTGGCCCATACAAGAGATACCCACGCTTCCACGCCTTACCAATCTCTTCATAATATTCTTTCCCATTGCTGAAACTAATGAGATCATCGATAATTTCTTTTTTCTTCACTGGATCCATAGCAATGTGTTCGAACTTCACAGGGTGATCAAACACAAGACGGTTCCACGATGTCCTGTTGTTAGAATACAACTTTCTCTGCCGGTTTTCACGCAAAATTGCTTCTCCTTCCTTGATGATATGATACATATATGAACTCATAATGATTTCACAATGCTGACGATGAAATTGAAGGCTTGAGTGTCGATGTTCAAAATCGGATGCAACAGGTCTTTGAGAAACAGTCTTGCCTACATACCACCAAATTTTAATACCTTCAAACTCATCAACTATCTCTTCATAGTCAGCCATGTTAAGAATTAGCTTCTTATTAGTACCAAATTGAGCCTTCATTCTTCTTGCAAGTTCACGAGTTTTAGGCCTAAGATAAGCCTGAATTGCAACATAAACTCCACTTAATCTGAAATGATCTCCAGTGCATTCATCGATGCTTATTTCAATATATGGATTTGTGCATGCAATAAATTTCTGGATGTACCTAGAGCAATACCTCAGGATGAACGGTCGAATCGTCGTTAATCCTAACGGCTGCACCATCTGGTACACGAACATTATAATACCCATTATCATACTTGTTCTCATCCACATTTTTGCCATGCTCCTTTTTTTCGTTGGTGATGAAACGAGCGAACTCAAAAGGACTGAACTCAACGCCATCTAAAATTGCAAGTTATATCGATTCCCCTCTTCACTAAATGAACATGGAACACATTTAGGGCAAAAAAAGGATTCAATCAGTGATTATGTTTTATTTACAAATTTAAAAGAAACGATATCTAAACATTGAAAAGAAGTATGCAATTGAGAGTTTAAACTTACAATTTTGAGTGAGATGCCTTGTTCAAAACCCTCGAAGAAACCCTAATGGGTAAATGCAAAGGAAAAATCGGTAGATTTGGCTTGAGTTCAGAAGAACCCTAAACTCGTTAGTCTTCTTCTCTTATGCCTCGATTCTGTGCTTTGGATACAGACACTTATATAGAGTTTTCAGTTGTCACATACAATACGAGTAAGATCATTTCTTTTCTGTGAAGGTAACACCAAAAATAGGTGTATCTCGGATGTTCAAACGGTGTCTGCAAAACTTCTAGCAATCTTTTATTTTTCAATGCATATAAAATCCTTGACTTGTAACTTAGGTCGTTAAGGCCATAACATTTTTGTGCCAAGAAAAAAGGGCCTATACTTTTTATGTCATGCCAAAATGGTGGTGTCTCAGCAGTCAGCACTTACAAAAACGTGACGTTCTAAAGCAGAGAAAAAGCAGAGCAGGTTAAAGTCGTGAACTTTACGAAGTGGAGCCCAAAAACAAACCGAGATTCCAAATGTAGAATGATGTTTTGGGGACTACTCAAAATAGGTGGGGGACTACTCTTTCATTTTTGGTAGGACATTTGAAGTAATTTTGGGTCACCCCTTATCTATTTTTTTTAATACCAAATTTACCCTTGGTAATTAAATTAGTTAGTTTATTGATTAGTTAGTGTTAGTGTAATGATTAATTATTGATTAGTTAGTGACTAGTGAGTTATTAATAAGATAGTTTTGTTAGAATCAGAATTATTGAGAGAGAAGAAGAAGAAGAAGAAAAAAAGATGAAGAAAAAGAGGGAAGAACCCAAAAAATCTTATTTTGTGTTTAGTAAATATGATATGAGTGATTCATGTGATGATACCTCCTCTTCAGAATCAGAACCTCCTTCATCTCCTAATATATTTGTCAATATTTCTAATGATCCGGATATGAGTTATTTGTTAGATGATGAAAGCTATTTACCCCAAACTCAACCTAACGACCCAAATGATGAATTTTATCAGCCACAACCAGAAGATGAAGTTATGGGTACTCAGGTATGTCTCAAATTTAGTTAATGTAGCTTGAATTGTGCAAAAAATTGTCCAAATCGAAAATTTCAGGAAGAAATTTCGGCTAGGTGAAAGTAGTTCGGTTAGCAATTCTGCAAAAAAGGTAGCCGAACTCTCCTGTATGTGCAGTTCGGTTACTCATTTCAGCATACGCAGGTAACCGAACTCTGTTTTAATGGAGGTTTTTGAGAGTTCGGTTATCTTTTTCCAGAAAACGTTGCCGAACTAATTTTATAGAGTATACAGTTAATAGTTCGGTTTAGTCGAGTTTAGTCCCTTTGTTACCGAAGTTTATGTTCGACAAAGCTCGCAAATCACGTTCATTGAATAGCTAACCGAACTTTGCAGTTCGGTTTAGTCGAGTGTAGTAATTATGTTGCCGAACTATACCATAGAAAATTCCAAAGAACAAGTTCGGCAAGATCGCAATTTTTTTTTCATAACCGAACTTTTTGTTAACAGACTAAAGTTCGGTTATCTGGTATAAGTTGCGAAGTCACCGAACTACAAGTTTGGTGTTGACAGATCAAAGTTCGGTTATCACATAGAAACTGTGAAGTAACCGAACTATATTTTATCAAAGTTCGGTTACCTATATAAATTTATCGACTAAACCGAACTCAAAATTTTCATATAAAGAAGGAGTTCGGTTACGTTTTTTTTTGCGAGCTTACCGAACTACATAGTTCGGTTACCTAAAAATTCCTAATTGGCCAAACTGTTCTTCATATTGAAAGTTCGGTTACCAAAATCTAGGGTTTTCAAAATTTCTCCTAGCCGAAATCTATACTGTAACGACCATTTTCAATGGTTTTTGATGATTTCTAATCGATTTCTTCAACAAAAAACGATTAAAAGGAATGGGTATGAAGGAAATTACCTGCGGATTTTCATTTTACACGAATCGTACTTCTTGGTTGATGTTGGATGCTTGACTTCATCTCCCAACTTTGATTGAAGTTGTTTATCAACTTCAAATTGATTTGGGAGATTCGCTATATTAGCCGGACCCGGACTCAATCCTGGAATTCTTGGTGTCTGCTTAGAACGCATTGTTTATAAAAATTGATTAATTGACGATGATTTTTTTTCGAATCGACGATTAACGTTGATGTATACGAAGAATAGGAGGAGAAGAAGAAGAAGAAGAAGAAGATGAAGAAAAAGAATAAAAAAGAAAAACAGGGTTTTGAAACTGATTTTTGGTTTTAATTTAGGGGGTTAGATTAGTGGGTAGTGGTTAAATTAGTGGGTTATTAGGATTAGTTATAACCTTAATTTGGATAAGGGCAGATTAGTCTTCCCTAATTTTTTAGGACACCCCTTAAAATTTAGGGTGGACATTCATATAACAAAGTAGTCCCCCACCTTTTTGGGGTAGTCCCCAAAACATCATTCCAAATGTAGCAACTAGAAGTGAGACCATTGCCACCCATAATTGAGAATGGTCATGGCCTTAGCGTTTAAGCTTCTAGTATAAAACTCTGGTTAATCAATGTTGTTGTAGACTTGTAGTAGTGCATCTAAAAAGATTTTTTTTTTCTTCTTTTAATAGGAAATAAAATTTTATTGAATAATCAAGCTGTTACCTAGGATATGTCCTTGGCCAAACTACCAGCTAAGAAATCTTAGCATCCCTCTTTCCATAATTATAAGACCAATTAGGACATTCTCGAACAACACTATTTGTTGTCCACTTTATTTTTCCCAAACTATCATTGATTGCGTTAATCACCTCTCTTTTTTTGAGTGGTGAATAATTATCATATATGTAAATAGTACACACTTTTCAAAGTCAAAACAAAACCCAAGATGAAGTTACCCAAAATGAGCTCAACTAAATTGCTCGACATCTCTTTCACTCTTCAATTTTCACCTTCAATTTTCAGGAAATCAATAGCTTTTTCTTTTGCCCACCTGATGGCCTCCGGAGCAGCTACAGCTTCAGTGTGTTCTTCATCTACTGCCTTAAAGCTCCCCCTGCACACACTTGCATTATTACGCATAATTAGACCAAATCCTGCTGGTAATATTGGTTTTATAAAAGAAGCATCAAAATTCAGTTTGGTTGCTTGTGTTATTGGTGGTTTCCACTTAGCACTCCCACTCCCTGCATGTGTACTGGTGAGGTAATATAGCTTTTTCACATTCATATATAAAATCCTTGATTGTAGTAATGAAACCAGTAGGATTAAATTGCTTATTATCAAACACAACAGACCATCTCTGATTTCATATCCACCACAGCACACAACAAACGTATCAGATCTTTACCTGCATGACCTGATCCCAAAAATTATTAGCAGAGAACATATCAAATAGCCAAGTACAAATATTAACAGTTGAATTCATACCCACCAAATTATGGTCAAGAGCAAACCATATTCTTTGAGAAACAAGACAATCAATTAGGAGATGTTGACACCTCTCTTTAATAGTTTTACATAAAGGACAACTAGGGTCAATGTTATTAACTACCTTATACTTCATATCCCTAGTAGACAGACAATTATTCATTATAATGGAGGACCTTAGGTGGTAGTTGAACCTTCCAAAGCCTTTTCCATGGAAAATTGGAGTAAGACTCATTCCAAGAACTTTATGATTCCTGCAATAACATGTTATAAGCTAACGTAACAGTAAAATATCCATTCCTGGCTGGGAAGCATTGACACTGACATGGGATATGGACACAACACGACACGGACACGAGGACCTAGATTTTCTATATAAAAAAACTAGTACACGAGCACATTTATATATATACTAATTATATAATATTTTATACATAATTATTATGTGATTATCCATAAATATTAACATTAGATACGTGAAGAAATTGAGAATCAATAAATTGTCAATAGTAAAATTGTAAATCTGTAGAGAAATGTTGATCTATCATATCAACTCTCATCTTTTGTAAAGGTTAATTTCATATTTTTTTTTGATGAAATAGATTTTTGTTAGCCTTATGTGTCAGACGTGCGTCGTGTCGGTGTCCAACGCGCGTCCTTTATCCGATGCGCGTCTGACACATACATGACACTAATACTGGCGTGTCGGTGCTTCACAAATTCCCGGCATCTTTCCATCTTATCTGATCATGACCTACCATTGGTATTCTAATCAGTTCTCATGCTCCCTCCCTTGGAGGAGGTAAGGGTTCGAATCCTGGACCTTGTAATTGCTAGTAATATTTAGGGGCCAAAACTAACCACTGTACTAACCTATCAAAAAAAAAAAAAAAATCCAACAATGTCGACGGGAAATAAAGCATTTAACTTATTAATATTCCAACACCTAGTATTATTATTAATAAGTTGAGAGACTTTGTCAATTCCTCAAGATGTCATATTATTAGGCACCTTCAAAGTTCTATCTTGTTCGGTATGTAACTGAATGATGAAAATCACCAAAATTTGGATCGAAATGTTTTTTTATTTTTATTCCATTTTTTTTTTGTTTTTCTGGAAGGGCGTTCCTTTATACACCCCTGAAAATACTATTGATACCCTTTTATCTATGTACCCTCTTAGTTAATCTTTCTACCCATCAAAACAATCTACTATGTGTACCCCCGTTGAACTTCCAAAATCTATTCTTTTGCACTGAAAATATTTTAAGAAACATTGAACTCGGTTCTTAAAGCAATCCGATCTTCATCAACCCACACAAAATCAAACATCACTATAATCCCTTCAAAATCAAAAACCCAAAGTTCAAACCTCCCTAGTATTTCCTTCAACAAAAGCCATCATCACAAAACCCCTTGTAGGTTAAAACCCAGATTGGTATCTTTGAATCTTTATTTACCTCTCTCACTAAAGCAAACCCACAATGAAGAAACTTTTTGTTAGAGCATTGCTCGGTCGAAATCGCAAGCGTTGCTATCTCAAGCTTGTTGTCAAGTTTAGTTGCCAAAACTATAAGTCTTGATTTCTAGTCTACTTATAGCTAAGTCTTAGACAAGGATAGAAAGTGTAGTTGAGCTCTAGACTCCACGACGTTCATCATACAAAGACGAAGAACTACTCAAGGAACTGGTGGAACTTCATCGACTAAAAGGTATGTGGAGACTTGAACTTATCTATCACTCAAAAAGTCTACCTACTTTATCTTCTATCTTGAGACAAATGTCGTATTGCTATATATATAGACTTCGATTATACACATTTGCTATTTCGAGCCGAGTTTATCTCGCTTATCTTTTTATCGAAATATATGTTGATAAGCCTTTGCTTTGGACAAGTTCATCTTTACAAGTGACGAAAGTCATGTTGGTTATTTCAATATCTTGAAAATTTCTTTGATGAAAAATAGTGTGTGAATAACCTCTATTTCACATCCTCTAAGAATGTTTCAATGATTGAAATAAAGAGTTTAGAACATGTAACCATCCTTGGATATAAGTATATAATGTGTTCGCGCATTAATGTATAAGTCCAAAACCGGGAACCAAATGTATGCAGACTTGTGTGTGTACTAAATGGTTGATGGAGACTGGGTAAGTATGCGTACCCATACGCATACTGGCGGAGGTTCACGTCCGTGAATTTCTGCTGAGTTTGGAAACCAAAACAAACTCAGATCCAGTTACTTAAGTACGTATACCCGTAAGCATACTTAAGTGTGTTACTTTCTAAAATTGGTTTATTCGTGAACTTAAATATATATAAACTAAGGAATGCATTTTTGAAAACCGTGGCTATAAAGTTCATGAATCGATTCGAGTGAATCAAAACTGATTTTGCTTCGACTGTGTCTTGTATACTTCTATGAGATCTAAGCAATTGAACAACTCTCTAACTAGTTCTTTTGAGTCATTTGAACTAGTTATGGTGAAGATGAATATGGTTGATATGAAAGTGCTCACTACTGTTGAACCAACGACTTGTAAACGTTTAGGTACAGTTACACAAACCTAAATGATGTATATTTCATTTATGTATAACAAACTAAGTTCGATCTAACGGTTGAAAGATATTAGCTTGAATCTAATCAGGTTTTCATCTAATGGTGAATATTGAATGCTTTGTTACCAAGGTAACTTAGATTGCAAACCTGATTTGGAGACTATATAAAGGAGAACTCTAGCAACTGGGAAAGTTAATCCCCACCCCTCCTGTGTGATACTAGTTGTATAAGCTAGAGTCAATTCTCTTTTAACCTTAGGTTTCTATCGAGACCATATAGGTTAACGACTTGAAGACTTCATTGGATTGTGAAGCCAGACCCAACTATTTTCTATGTAGTTGCGTGATCTGATCTTAATGTTTCTATCGTATTGAGTACAATTGTAAAATTAGTTAGAGATTAATTTCTCCGATAGGTAAGATAGAAAAGTAATCACAAACATCTTCGTCTCATCGTTTGTGATTCCTCAATATCTTGTTTCGCTAGTCGATTAAGATTATTGTGAGGTGATTGATAATTCTAGGTTGTTCTTCGGGAATATAAGTCTGGGTTATCGATTGGTTCCTGTTCACCTTGATTTATCAAAAGACAGAACAAAACTTGTAGGTATTTCTGTGGGAGACAGATTTATCTATTACTATAGACTTTTCTGTGTGATACAGATTTGTTTATTAAAGTCTTTGACTTTGGGTCGTAGCAACTCTTAGTTGTGGGTGAGATCAGCTAAGGGAATCAAGTGCGTAGTATCCTACTGGGATCAGAGACATAAGGAGAGCAACTGTACCTTGGATCAGTGTGAGATTTATTGGGGTTCAACTAAAGTCCATACTGAAGTTAGTTTGTAGTAGGCTAGTGTATTCAATCTGGACTAGGTCCCGGGGGTTTTCTGCATTTGCGGTTTCCTCGTTAACAAAACTTCTGGTGTCTGTGTTATTTCTTTTCCGCATTATATTTTGTTATATAATTGAAATATCACAGGTTGTGCGTTGAATCAATCAATTGGGAAATCCGACCTTTGGTTGTTTATTGAAATTGATTGATACTTGAACATTGGTCTTTGATACCGTTCAAGTTAATTTCTCTTGTATTCAATTAGACTCGCAGATTTCTATTTGCTTGAGTAAGTATTGAATCGATAAATTGAAATATAACTCTTTGATATACTTTTTATTAAGATTGAGTCTGAATGTCTAGTTGATTCTCTTAAAAGTATATAGGAGTTAGTCCATACAGATTGCTAAGCGAATTACTGGGTGAGGTTGTTGTACTCCTACTTTTTCAATTGGTATCAGAGCAGGCAAACACGTTTAATGACCTTATAAGTATGTGTTTGTAGCGATCTGATTCTATGGACAGAAGTGTTATCTCTATAAACGTATCACCAGTCTTCGATGATTCAAATTACTTGTGGTGGAAAATTGCTATGCGTGCCTTTCTTCAAGCGCGTGATTTTTAATCATGGGTTTATGTAGTCAATGGCTATGATCCTCCCGTTGTGGCAGTAGGAGATGCAACCGTACCTAAAGATATTGGTGCATATGACGCTACTGAGATACTTGCTGCAAAGCAAAATTCCGACGGTTTGAATACCATCATACATGCCATTACCCCAGATCTTCAGCACCATGTGACTACGTGCACTCGGTCTAAAGATGCTTGGGATATCTTAGAAACCGTATTTGAAGGGAATACCAGTGAAAAGGAAGCCAGGCTTCAAAACCTAAATTCCGATTGGGAAAACCTTCGTATGGCAGATGAAGATTCATTTGATGAGTTTAATCACAAAGTGTCTGAAATTGTTAATGTATCATTTGCATTGGGTAAGACTATTCCTGGAAAGGACATTGTGATTAAAATTCTCAGATCGCTGCCATCTAGATACGATTCTAAGAAGCATGCCATCGTTGTGGGAAATAAAATTGATGCTCTTTCTAGAAACACTCTGGTTGGGAAGTTAAAGATCTTTGATCATGAGCATACATCCAAATCTGGGAAGGATGTTGCTTTTAAAGCACAGAAGAACACTAAATTACTTGAGAAAAGTAAAAGTGTTTGCATCTCTGAAGATGATCTTTCGGAGACTGATTCATCAGATGAAGATCTTGACAAGTCAGTATCGTTGATCACAAGACAGTTTAGAGATCTTCTATTGAAGAGAAGTAAACGGTTTTCCAGAGACAAACTCAGATCGTCAGTTAAACCTCACAATCGCATTCCTCCTAAAAACAGGGATGCTGATGAGGATATGCCATAGTGCTTTAAGTGTAAAGGTTTTGGTCATTTTGCAAATGAGTGTACAAATCGAAAGAAATACACTGGAAACAAAGGTCTTGTTGAAACTCTTGATGAAATGTCTGACAACTATGATTCTAATGAGGACGAAAAATCAAGTGTTGCACTTCTTTGTGAAAATATTGATTTTGATAAATGTAGAAATACATACATCAATCTTTGTCTAATTTTTTAGGTTCTACCTTGTGTCTAGCAGCTTGCACATCTTGGATACTTGAATCATATTCCAGGTTGACATGCTCATATTGTTCGCTCAAAGGTCATGGGCTATCAAAGTGTTACAAGTACAAACACAAATTAAGACATGTCAACAAACTTCAACGAAGAGAAAATCGATTAGTAAACAATCTCAAACTTGTTCAAAAAACCGCTGAGGTATGTAAGATTTTATCTTCGTCAAATAAGTTAGTTTCCAAGGATATGCCAATACCTCTAGAGAAAACAGTATGGTCTAAACATTTAAATAGACATGGTTCAATGAATTCCGTTCAGAGAGGTCATGGTGGACAGATTGTTGTTCACCGCAGCACAACTTGATTGTGTTGTTTGGTGCGTCTTGTCTCATGTGCCTGATCAAAAGAGACAAGATTGTGCACACCTCAGGCTTTAGGATTTTTTTTTTGTTTTCTTAGTTTTGACGTGTTTTGAAAGCCTGGAATTCATGACGCCTTTCATATCTAATTGATATTGGAAAGGACTTTCCTGATCAATCAATAAAAGAGGGTTAAAATTGACAATTCTGCCTTTTATAGGGTATGAGTTGTGCGTACGTGAATCCTTTAAAGTGTATAAAGGTTCCATAACCCTACATTTTTTTTCCTTCCCTAAAACTCTTTTATCTTAAGACTGCTTGTTGAGACTCAAGTTGTGATTTCCTCTCACAAACCCGTACGGATATGGATACTCCAAGCATCATGTCTTCTGATGGAAAAGATGTTAATATGATTGTTAAGCCATCAATAATGAAGGAAAAAGAAAGTTCTCCGTTACCTCCAACTTTGAAAAGAAAAAAAAGGAACGTGAGGAAGCCAATAGTTGTTCCTTCAAATTCTCAGAAGGTTTCTGATGTTCTTGAAGAGTTGAAGGTGACAAGAAAGGAGATTCAGCAAATAAAGGCTTGTGTTTTGAGAACTCTTGAGATTCAGAAGGCCCTGGTTCGACATCTTATGCCTAGAAGGTTTATTGGAATTGACTCCTTTCTTCACGAACCATATGTTCCTATGGCTGTTGACGACAAGGAGTTCGGGGACGATAAAGAATTTTTCAGAGGTCTCAATGTCTAGGAAAGCTTCTTATGAGAATTTTATTCTTGTGTTTTTAAGAAGAATAACTAGAGTTTGGAATAGCCATTATTGTGATTACACATATCTATGTCCAAAGATTTTTATCTTCAATGTTTTTAGATTTATTTATTTAAATTCTATAGTTTGTTTGGAAGATGATTTTGCAGTATTAATCTTTATGGTTTTATATTGCAATTTGTTATGGGATATGTGTGTTTGCGTCCGTGAACTATGATTGTCCCATACATGGTCAAAAGTTAAGTCTTTCGTATGTCGGTATGAAAGTATTGATAAAAGATAGAATGAACTTCTGACAAACAAAAAATAAGCCTTTTATGTCATCATGCAAATATTGATGGAAGAAAGGATGAGCTTTTGTTTACAAATATTAAGTCTATTGTATGTCATTGTGAAAATAGTGATGAAAGATAAAATGAATCTTTGTTTATCCACAGTATTAATCTTCCCTGATCCATATTCTATGTATATACTGTGCGGCTCCGTAAGTTTTCTTATGTTGAGCATTTTCCAATTAGATTAATCATGGGTTCTCGTGTGGTTAATTTAGTTGAGTATTCCGGTTAAATTAATCATGGGTTCTCTTGTGGTTAATTCAATTGAGTATTTTGGATACAAATTCATATTTTTATGTGAATTGTTGTTGTCCAAATAAATCCTTCTTTTCTCGTGAAAGTAAGGTCGCTCTTGTTGTTCTTTCGGGAATGACATTATATGGGGGAGAGTTCTTAATTGAACTTGTGCTTTCTTGCCAAATCTTTGTGGAAAGTGCGGCTGTGGAATATCATATGGGTTATCTTGTATCTTTATAAACTCCTTGATGAATGCATTTAGTTTCGGCTATATGATTGCATCTAAAAAATTGATATGTGCTTTCTTTTGGACATGAAATGTCTCTATGGAAATTTCATTAGGATCCCACTAGTTTTCGTACCTTTGCCAATTTTATTGACAAAAAGGGGGAGAATTAATGTGTAGTTCAATCTATAAATACATATGGTTTTCGGATCATTATGTAAGGGGGAGTGGTTTCCATGTGAGATTGAGTATTGACTAAGGGGGAGTGATACATATCACCATAGTATTGTTGTCGAAGTTGTGATATAATTGAACTTTGATGCTGTGTAATAATACTATGACACCGTGTAACAATGATTGAGAGCTTTTGTTTTCTTATTGTTATGGCTATGGATCTTCAACAACGGAGATGCTGATTTGGATATCTTTGGAATCATTAAAGTACTTCGAAGTCACGAAGATTTCGAGTAATATTGAAGAACCAAGGAGATCACGCATATGAAGAGAAGCTGCAAATTTTATTTATTTTGTATTCCATATGTATTGATAGTTTTGTCACTAAAATTGACAAAGGGGGAGATTGTTAGAGCATTGCTCGGTCGAACTCGCAAGCGTTGCTATCTCAAGCTTGTTATCAAGTTTAGTTGCCAAAACTATAAGTCTTGATTTCTAGTCTACTTATAGCTAAGTCTCGGACTAGGATGAAAGTGTAGTTGAGCTCTAGACTCCACGACGTTCATCATACAAAGACGAAAAACTACTCAAGGAACTGGTGGAACTTCATCGACTAAAAGGTATGTGGAGACTTGAACTTATCTATCACTCAAAAAGTCTATCTACTCTATTTTCTATCTTGAGACAAAAGTCGTATTGTTATATAGACTTCGATTATACACATTCTCTATTTCGATCCGAGTTTATCTCGCTTATCTTTTTCTCGAAATATGTGTTGGTAAGCTTTCGCTTTGGCCAAGTTCATCTTTACAAGTGAAGAAAGTCATGTTGGTTATTTCAATATCTTGAAAATTGCTTTGATGAAAAATAGTGTGTGAATAACCTCTATTTAACATCCTCTAAGAATGTTTCAATGATTGAAATAAAGAGTTTAGAACATGTAACCATCCTTGGATATAAGCATATAATGTGTTCGCGCATTAATGTATAAGTCCAAAACCGGGAACCAAATGTATGCATACTTGTGTGTGTACTAAATGGTTGATGGAGACTGGGAAAGTATGCGTACCCGTACACATACTGGCATAGGTTCACGTCCGTGAATTTTTGTTTAGTTTGGAAATCAAAACCAACTAAATTCGGTTACCTAAGTATGCATACCCGTACACATACTGACGGAAAGTTCACGTCCGTGAATTTCTGCTGGTTTTGAAACAAAAACAAACTCAAATCCGGTTACTTAAGTACGCATACCCGTACGCATACTTAAGTGTGTTACTTTCTAAAATTGGTTTATTCGTGAACTTAAATATATATAACCTAAGGAATGCATTTTTTCAAACCGTGGCTATAAATTTCATGAATCGATTCGAGTGAATCAAAACCGATTTTGCTTCGATTGTGTCTTGTATATTTCTATGAGATCTAAGCAATTGAACAACTCTCTTACTAGTTCTTTTGAGTCATTTGAACTAGTTATGGTGAAGATGAATATGGTTTATATGAAAGTGCTCACTACTGTTGAACCAACGAATTGTACACGTTTAGGTACGGTTACACAAACCTAAATATAACAAGCTAAGTTCGATCTAATGGTTGAAAGATATTAGCTTGAATCTAATCAGGTTTTCATCTAATGGTGAATATTGAATGCTTTGTTACCAAGGTAACTTAGATTGCAAACCCTGATTTGGAGACTATATAAAGGAGAACTCTAGCAACTGGGAAAGTTAATCCCCACACCTCCTGTGTGATACTAGTTGTATAAGCTAGAGTCAATACTCCTTTAACCTTAGGTTTCTATCGAGACCATGTAGGTTAACGACTTGAAGACTTCATTGGGATTGTGAAGCTAGACCCAACTATATTTTATGTAGTTGCGTGATCTGATCTTGATGTTTCTATCGTATTGAGTACAATTGTAAAATTGGTTAGAGATTAATTTCTCTGATAGGCAAGATAGAAAAGTAGTCACAAACATCTTCGTCTCATCGTTTGTGATTCTGCAATATCTTGTTTCGCTAGTCGATTAAGATTATTGTGAGGTGATTGATAATTCTAGGATGTTCTTCGGGAATATAAGTCCGGGTTATCGATTGGTTCCTGTTCACCTTGATTTATCAAAAGACGGAACAAAACTTGTAGGTATTTCTGTGGGAGACAGATTTATCTATTACAGTAGACTTTTCTTTGTGATACAAATTTGTTTATTAAAGTCTTCTACTTTGGGTCGTAGCAACTCTTAGTTGTGGGTGAGATCAGCTAAGGGAATCAAGTGCGTAGTATCCTACTGGGATCAGAGACGTAAGGAGCGCAAATGTACCTTGGATCAGTGTGAGATTGATTGGGGTTCAACTACAGTCCAGACCGAAGTTAGTTTGTAGTAAGCTAGTGTCTGTAACAGCTTAATACAGTGTGTGTTCAATCTGGACTAGGTCCCTGGGTTTTTCTGCATTTTCGGTTTCCTCGTTAACAAAATTTCTGGTGTCTGTGTTATTTCTTTTCCGCATTATATTTTGTTATATAATTGAAATATCACAGGTTGTGCGTTGAATCAATCAATTGGGAAATCCGACCTTTGGTTTTTGATTGAAATTGATTGATACTTGAACATTGGTCTTTGGTACCGTTTAAGTTAATTTCTCTTATATTCAATTAGACTCGCAGATTTCTATTTGCTTGAGTAAGTATTGAATCGAGAAATTGAGATATAACTCTTTGATATACTTTTTATTATGATTGAGTCTGACTGTCTAGTTGATTCTCTTAAAAGTATATTGGAGTTAATCCATACAGATTGCTAAGCAAATTATTGGGTGAGGTTGTTGTATCCCCACTTTTTCACTTTTAACATTTCGTTTTCCTTCCAAGTCTTGTTTAATTCAGTCTTTTAGATCTCAAAGGGGCCAAAGACTTTGAGACAGTAGATCAAGCCCACCGAAAGGAAGACACTGAAAGGACGACATTGCATGTAGTTACTTAATCATTTGAAAGATTAACCCTTTATGCAGTACCTTTATATAACATAAAGATTAGAGAATATTTAAGACCAAATCATGCTTAATAATTTGATATTGTGTATGAGCGTAATAAGAGTTAAAGAGGTTACAGAATAATCACATAGAATTTCGCAGCAGAATCTTCTAATCCTGCTAGTTTATCAGCGGCAAATATTGGGTTTGGGGATTTTCCACATGTGGGGGGTATTAGAAACCCTAAGCCTAATTCAACCTCAGATCCAAAATCAATTTCGAATTTGAATCAATCTCAAACAGTTTTAAGCTATGCTGGTTGTCTTGGTAACAACAATCTTCAAGCAATCTCATCAACCAAGCTCTCTTTTGACGAAGCTAAGGAAATTGATGGAGTTTCTACTGCTGTTTTCAATTTAGGTGAACTAAAACCTCACTTTTATGATTGTGAATCTTATGTAGTAGGTTATTTTGTGGGAAAAAAGCTTCAATTCCCTTTTGTTAAAGAAAGCTTAATATCTCAGTGGAATTTGAAAGGTGATTTCTCCATGACTATTCATGGAAAACAGGCTTTTTTGTTCAAATTTGTTCAAGAAGAAGACAGGATTAAGGTGCTAGAATTGGGTTCTGTTTTCATATCTAAGAAACTCTTTCTGATTCGTCCCTGGTCCATTACTCTAGAGAAAAACATCGATGATATTACCTCAGTTCCGATATGGATGAACCTCAGGCAGGTTCCTCTTTATCCTTGGAATGAATTAGGGTTATCAAGGATTGCTAGTGTTGTGGGTACTCCAATCATGACCGATACTCCAACAACATTGAAAACTAGGATGTCATACGCCAAGGTTTTGGTTGAAGTTGCAGCTGATTGTGAGTTCCCATCTGATTTGCATATTCAAGTGGATAATGGAAAATTTATAGTGAAGGCTGAGTATCCTTGGAAACCTGATGCTTGCTCTCACTGTAAGACTTTTGGGCATTCAAGTGCTAAGTGTAGCTCAAAGGTAATCTCCTTGCTTCATTGTACATCTCCGGTTAATACTGAAGATTTAGTCATTCAAAGCAATACAGGGTTGATTGTTAACACGGGGGATAGAGTCGAGATTACTCAAGATAGAATTGAGCAAATCCCTATAGTGGCTGAATTTATCGGAAACGCTGAAGGAAATTGTGTTTTGGAGAGGGTTCTTAAGCCTTCAGATGGAAATTGGTTAAACCCAAAGAAGAAGAAAGCTGGAAAAAGGAGAAAATTCTATTCAGGAGCCTACAAAAGTTTTGAATACTTATAGCATTCTTGACTCTAAACTTCCTTTTGAAAACTTAATCGATGAAGACAGTGTGATAGAAGAGACTCATTTGGATGAGAGTATGATTTTGCAAGGAGGTAAAAGTTTGGATGTTGACGTTGACAAGAATGGAAAAGAAGAAGAAGAGGCAATTGAACAAGAAAAGGTTCTTGGTGACTGGGCTTCTTATAAAAGAAAGAAAGGCGCCGACAAAAAGAAAGTTGAAAGTGCAAGCACCCCATCCTTTGATCACGCCATTCCCCCTGGTTTTGAATCTCATAACAGGTTTCAAGGATTCGAAGAAGAAGAAGAGGTGGACATTTCCCAACTAGCTTCGGAAGATCCAAAGGTTAGCATCGCAAAGCCTTCTTCGTCAAAGCCAATTATAGGAATTGGGATGAAATTGAATATAAAATCCAATGGTACAGGTACAGGTACTATCTCAAGTTTAAAAAAGAAAAAACTACCTAAACCTAAAGTTGCTAACAAAGTCTCTGCAAATAAACTAGTGGATTTTGGGTCTTCATGGGGCTTAGAATTTCCAACTCGAAAGACTAATCGTGAAGAAATGTTTAATGATCTCGCAAAAAATCACGATGATTTAGTCATAGAAGATGATGACGAGTATGTTAATTGTCAATAGGCAGCGGTCTTTATTGTTTTGTCAATAGGCAGTGGTCTTTTGTCATGGTTTGCAACTTTATTCTTGTTTTGTTGCTTTTTCGGTTGGCTTTTCGCTTTATGTCGGTTGTATTCCCCCGCACACGGCTTGTATGCCTTTTATTCTATTCTCTTTGAACGATCAAAAAAAAAAAAATCGCAGCGTAACAATGAAGCAATTGCGCAGTTCACAATCAAAATTGTGCCCAAATAATTTATTCTATTTTTGGAACAAAATATTACGAAGAGATTCTAGCCTTTTCATACGCATATATATGGAAGTTTTTCTTACGGTACGTAACAAACTTAAGTAAAAACAAAGAGGGTATACGTATAAAAAAAATCTAATAATTTTAGGATTTTTCATTTAAACCGATCATAACTAAAATAACTGATTGGTGGGGGTACCATTAGTATTTTCAAGGGGTATATAAAGGAACGCCCTTTTGGAAAAGAGCGGGGGTCAAGGAGACCCCAACCTACAAACGGACACAGAAAAAAGAAAGAGAATGAAAAAAAAATGAAAACTACAAAAGCAACAAACTCACTACAGCCCCAAGGGGGAACACCTCCTACAAGCTACACCTATCTGTAATACGTTTTGCCCATGGCATCCTCCCTAATGATCTTCTTTTTATTCCATTACCAACCCAGTATACTTCATGTGTGTTTTAAAATGATAACAAACGTAATTACACATATGGCAGCATACATAAAGTCAAAAGTTGATTCACAAAACACTAGTTAAATCAACGATACCATATTACCATCGGTTTTCCTTCTTTTTTGATTCTTCCTCAACTTTCAACTTTTCATCTTCTTTTATCTTCTCAAGAGTCTTTATCAGGTTTTGCAAGCAAACTCGAGAGTCTCTTTTCATGGTTTTAGGCATCAAATTCTCAGCAACATCAGCAGGGGAAATTTTTACCTCACCGATCAAACGTCTTACGGTGTCAAACAATTCATGAGGCTCCAGGTCTAAGTAATTCTTCGCAAACACTTTGAATCCTTCAAAACAACAGTACGACATTTCAATGTGTTTGTCCATCCGGCCTCTACGAATTAAAGCTGGGTCTAATTTCTCAACGTAGTTAGTGGTAAACACAATGATACGTTCTTTGCCGCAAGCTGACCATAACCCGTCTATGACATTAAGAAGTCCAGATAGCGTGACCTTGCTGTCCTGCTTACTTTCTTCTTCTTCTTCATCTGCCTTTTCTTTAATTGGGTCTTTCTCATCTTTGTCGTCTTTCTTTTTCTTCTTCTTCCGTTTTCCGGTAAGATCGAGGGAACAATCGACATCCTCTATCACAGTAATAGACTTATTTGATGTATCCTGTAAAAGCTTTTTAAGCTCGTTATTGTCCTTCACAGCCGTTAATTCAAGATCATATATGTCATAATTCAAAAGCTTAGCCATGGCAGCAATCATACTAGACTTACCGGTACCGGGCGGGCCATATAACAGATACCCACGCTTCCATGGTTTACCAATCTTCATATAGTAGTCTTTGCTCATACTAAAAGTTACAAGATCATCGATAATTTCTTGCTTTTTTGCTGGATCCATAGCGAGGTGATCGAAAGTCACCGGGTGCTCAAACTCTACATGACCCCATAATGTTTTCTTGTATTCATAATACCCTTGGTTTGCATTATTGGAGTAGAGCCGTATATGCCTGTTTTCTATCATGCTAGCCTTCCCCTCCTTGATGACATGCTTTAGATATGACTTTGTGACGATTTCACGGTATCGCCGATGAAATTTTAGCCTCAAGTTTCGTTTCTCAGTAGCCGAAGGATAATAAGAAAAAGACTTGGTTTCTGGGATAGTTTTGCCCATGGACCACCAGATTTTCACTCCTTGAAAATCATCAATTATCTCTTCATAATCATCCATGCTAAAGGCAAGATCCTTGTTTCCCTTCACTATCTGAGCCTTCAGTCGCTTTGCAAGTTTAGAACTTCTAGGACCCAAATAAGCTTCGACTGCCGAGTAAGCTTGGCTTAATTTCAACCGCTCAACACCAGTGAATTCGTCGAAGCTTATCTCCATGTAAGGATTTGCAAATGCCATAATTCTGTATACATATGCTAATAGATAATCAGCTACATGCCGTGGAACAAATTGTTGAATCATCGTATAAGCAAACATGACACCTCCCATGAGTGTTCCCATTCCCATCCAAATCTCCCCCATACTCGACATCTTTCTTATTTTTAGTGTGCAACAAGAATGAAATTCGGTGAATGAGAGAAGTGGTAGAGCCTAATAGTTACATCCAAAATTCAAATGGTTGTGATAATCCTTAAATAACGATGTCTTATCTCATTTTTATGAACAGAAAGTAATACACCTTTTCTGTGCGATGCTTAATCAAGAAGGAATGAACCCCATCAACATCTTAAAAGGTCCACGCGCATTCAATACGCTAAACATAATCTGAATCCTTTTCTTCCAAGAGGCATGTATGTAGGTAGTTTCTTCACCGTTTCTTTAAATTATTCAGTTCACACTTCATCTTTCTTTTTGTTTCTCCTTTGATTAAATATTGCTATTGTTTGACTAGGTAAAGACCATTCAGTACTGTAAAACAAGGACGCTGTGGAAAAACAAGAAAAAGGTGTAACAATCAATTTCAAGCGGACACCATCCCCCACGATGTAGCCCTTTATGGGCGGTGAAGCTGTAGGTTAATTGAACATGGTATTTACCTCCATTAGAATTGTGTTTTAGATGTTTTACCTGCCTTAGGAAAAGTCAACAATCGGTGCTAGACTTGTATAAATGAAGGTTCCTGGTTATAGATGAAAGCTATGTCCAGCACGAGGACCTCTTATCTTTCACACAGATATAACTGTAAATAGTACTGGCATAGGAAGAACAAAGTCTCACAGTAAAATTACATTTTCAGGGGAAGTAGTTACTTAAGACTACCGAGAGAGCCGCAATCATTTCACTTCCCCAGCATGGCACCAACAGACTAGGACCTGCATACTGATGCTTGTTCATACGGAAGAGAAATAAGCAGGCAACTGTAACTTCGCAAGCAGCACAAAGCAGTAAGATGACTATCTGCTGCAATGACGGCACATAAAGCCACAACAACAGAACGAACAATAACTGAACTTCTGTTGAAACAACATCTTTCAAAACAACTGATTGGGAAATGCTTGAAATGATCTAGCTCACATAATAACTGAATGCAGATCCAAAGCCAAATAAATACAAGAAACTAAAGCAAAGAAACTTGAGAACCTATGATAATAGAAGGACCAACAATGAAGCGAACTTCCATACGCTTCCCAAGACCCTAATCAGATGCTCAGAACCAGAACTAAACCTTCTTATATAAATCCAAATGAAGCCTGCCTATTTACTGATTTCCAAGTAGATTATCAACCCTCGTAACAGCATTTTTCGATAATATCACCCCTTCTATCTGTTCAATATTAATGGTGCCTCCCTAAATATGCTGGAAAGAATTTCAGTTCTACTGTCCTTGGCAACCTGTAACAACACCTTCCTAATGCATACAGGCTGAGAAAAGAGAACCAGCATAAAAAGAGATAAACCCAATAGGGATGTGATGATACTCTCTTGCCTATATGTGGGAGTTCTATGCAAGAGTACCTAGGATTCAAATCTATGATCTGCTTATTATGGCAACATATAAGCAAGTCAACTCTAATCTACTAGAAGAAAGTTAGAAAATCAACACAAGGCACACAACAACAAAACCGCCAGTTGCCATAAAGCAAGAAAGATCATATATGACAAAAAACATGAGCAGGAACAAAAATTGACATGAATCTGAATATTGGTAAGAGTTGCACAGATATAACCTTGAACTGATCTCCCACAATGATGATTATGTCTAAAAAAAGGGAGCTTAGAATGATGATTTGTGGAAGCTTGTTCTGAAGATGCAGAAAGTTTTCATTATGAAAACAAAGAATCTACCAGGATATTATAGGAATTTACAAGTTCAAAAGTTTGTATTACAGACGAAGTTAGGACCTAATTATTTAGTGTTCCCACACTAAATATTGCAATGGCAAAATTTTCATAGACTACCTAGCTATACAGTGTAGCTTTGATCAGATCTTCTCAGCCATATGAGCGTCTGTTTGTATTTTCTTTTTGTTTGTCAGTAAAAGATATTAGTGGAGTCTTCAACCTCCTCACCCTACAAAAAGTTAAAATGAATACAGCTGCATTAGAATTTATGAAGAACAAATCTTAACAGAAGATAGAACACCAGAACAGAACCTTGTACCCGCTGTGACCATTACATTAAATGGATGTTGTTCATAAGAACTATCTATCTTTCAGCCTAGAATTTGGAGCTCTGGTTTGGGAATAGGGTCTCCTTCCACCTGCCAAACCACTATCACTGACACTCCCTTCAAGAAGATGATCATGCGCTTCTGAAAATTCCCTCGACCATGATTGCAAGGGGATTAGAAAACTATCATCCTTCGAATTCCTTTTCTGCTGCTCATGCCGCTTCACATTTTCAGAAATCTGATGGAACGTGTTGTGTATCCTTGCAATTCCCCGTTCCATTGGTTCTACTACATGTGACACTGTAAACTTCATGTCATCTACCATCTATAAGCACAAAAGACAAAGAAACAAACAAGTTCAGAGATTTTGTTATATCAGGACTGGCTATATATGCAACTAAAAGTTCAAACGCACAATTTCACCACTTCCAAGGACCACGTCACGGACACTCTGTGGGAAACTTAATCTTTTTTCTCTATCATGAGGGATAGAAGGGCTCATCCTGGTAGATCTTTCACTATCTCGAACCTCTTCTGGATCTGGAGGGGTTCCCAGTGCTGCATAGTCATCTAGTACAGCTACATTACGTACACATCTATCCCCACGTATGTATGGTTTAGCTGGGAAAACATGAAGATGCACCACAGCAGCTATACCCATCTGTTCTTATTCAAACGAACCAAAAATTGCAATAAGAATTATTTACTGTGGTTTTAACTAGCATGAAACACGCAAGATGAAAAATGCTACATTACCAAGTCATTTTATCATAATGTGAGCTACAAATTCATACAAAAATCTATCACAAATAAATTTGATTGAAGACGATGGCACTAAATTGTGGTATTGCTAAGAACAAAACAGTACATCAACCATCTCAACTTCAAGTGATATTCCCAACAAAGAAGCAGAAGAAGTATCACTCCAAATTCATGCTTTGCAGTACTTAACGCATTTACCACAAGGGAACTCATTGGTCTTTTCTCCCAAATCTCAAGTCTGAACAATCATAAATTCTCCACATGCTACATAATAGAGATGGATCCTTAAAAATATCATCAAACATGATTACGATAATTGCCATGACCAAATGTAGTGAATGTGAAAAGAATGCAGCATATATATCAAAGAAAAGAATGTGAAATCAATAGAGAATATATGATTGAATTGTTACTTGCCTCAATGCAGATGATGTAATCTTGAATACTTGTTTTCAGTTGTTGAGCCAAAGACCCTTTAAAAACACCCATGGAGAAGAGAATCGCAACAGCAACACCTTGCCACCATGTCAGAAATACAATTGATTTGAACGTCAAAAACTTAGCAAGGGGATTGATAGGTTCCAACTTCTCCTTAATAACAGTATAAAACTGTATAAGGCAATAAAGGGCCCATGTTTGACTGAAATTTAGAACCACTGCCAGATAGGGATACCTGCATGCAGATTGAAAGAATATGTAAAAAGCGAAATAAAAACAAAGGTAATAATGTCCAAATAAACCTTTATTTGGAAACCATTATGCAGACGAGGATGAATGGACACATAAGCTATAAGTGAACTAGATGAAGGGTATACTAATACCAAAGGAATGAGGATAATTACGTGCAATTCTTAAAAGACGAGAGAGGATCACATACCCATATTTCCATTCAAACTTCCCTTCTCCATACACCCCAAAGAGTTCAAAAACAATTGCCAGCAATGCACATATTGTCTTTAATAACATCTGCTCAAGTCACAAGAATTCCCATCAGCAAGCCTAAAGCACAAAACAACAGCAATACATATAACATCAATGCATCAACATTCAGCAAGAAAAAACGTACATATTGAACAATGCCGATTTTTACAGCCTGATAGAATTCAGGACCAAGGTACCACCCACTTGAACAGCAATTTAGTGGAAATGGGTGCCTAACAACTCCATCTTCATATGCTACTTCTAAGAGAGGCATGTTGGAAGTGATTTGGCCGTGTGTTTCCATAAATTTAATTGTACTATCCTCACCACCTGTGAAGATAAACATTTTGATAAGCACAAGAGTAATAGATGAAGCTTCAATAAGTAAAATCTAAGATAGTTGACAAAAATGCTCCTCCAGTTATACAGTTGACCACAGCTTTATGGTGCCACCAGTTTTTTAGGAACATTGCTGGAGCAAACCTAAGGGCCGATTTCATGTGTATAATGATTGTCTAAACAAACAGAAGAAAATCCTAACAAGAATCAACTTTTCATTATTCAACGGCCAGAAAGAGATGCCAGAATATTGGCACTTTTAGGGATGAATTTTCAAGGATTAAACATTTCAGAATAATCTAATCGCAGATTATGGCTGCAACGTGGGGAAGAACATCACAGAATATCATCCCTTAGTTCATCTCCATACAAGCCCCACAAAAAATGATGGTCAAAACATTTGCTACATGAAGTAACAGTTACCTGGCTACAATGCCAAGAGCACATACCTAAGCAAGCAATCAAGTATCTCTCGAAGCAGTACAAAGCAAACGCCTCGTAACAATCCCGCATTGTTTGACAAATAAATGCTGAATTCGGATCCAATAAGGACAAGAACTGTTTACAAAGAGAAAAAAGTGAGTAAATTAAGATTTCTAGGCACAAGTACAGCTCGACTATACTGAAATGGGATAACACGTTTTAGAGTTACAATCAACTTGATCCTAATAGACCCAAATCAAAGGGAGTTTCTCAAATAAAAAGGTTGTGAGATCACATACTGATTCTAATGCATAAACAGGCACCATGAGGATGATTCCGATCAGAAATTTCTGTTCCTGAAGTAAGATGATGATGAAACCATTAGTCTAAGGTCAAGAAAAATTAAATCAGCAAATAAGAAACCGAAACAAAAGTAACAGCAGATATCCAAAAGCTGACATCAATTAGTTATGGTGCAAGAACAAACCTCGGGCTGATTATAAGCAGCTATATGCTCGAATATAAGAAACAAAGATAGAGAAAGAGCAACAAGAACAGATACTCCAGCAGTGAGAACTGGCCAGCTATAGATCAATTCACCTCCAAGGTTGACTGACCAAACTTTCCCTGACCGACTTGAAGACTCGGCCACTGAGAGGAGCATAAAGAAAACGTAGAAAACCCCCCTCCACGCCATGTAGTTGAACTTTGTGTTCTATATCTACTCAGAAAAGCCAACAAAAGGGGAACAGCAATATGTATCCACAAATTTAGAACTTATTTTACAGGTGAAAATGCTTCTTATAACCCCCATCACTTAAGAAATTGTGCCTGACACAGATGTGGTATTGAAGAAGGCATAAGAAAGTATGCAGGTACTTGCACTCACGTGGTAAAAGAGAAGCTCTACAACACAGTGCAGAGTGCACTAACGAAGGCAGAAAGAAGTTCTTCTTGATTGAGTAGTTTAGAAACTTGAGGGCATAAACCTGCAGAAAAGAAGAATAATCATTACATTGTTGCACTTCAGAGCGGAGCATAAAAACGAATGGAATTGATGCTTCCAAAGAAAAAAGACTTAAAAGTAAACATGTATGCTGGTCAATCAGACATCCCTTACCAACACAATATAAGATAACAGACCATTGTACTACAAAACTTACACAAGTATAAAACTTCTACTTTGCACAATTTGCCAACTCCACTGATCCAATACCCCATACACATATTACACTTCAACACTCTAACCAACTACCCCACACCTTAAACAACACAGTTGATTTACGAATATCATACAGTCGAACCAAAACTAAAATATCTAATTGATGAGTACAAGTTCAAATGGGACATAACTCTATCAAGGCTAACCTTACAACTAAAAATCTCCAATCAATCTATATTACCGATCAAAGTCCAACTAAGCTATAACAAGAGAAAGCAGAAAATAACAGCATCAAAACACACATGCATTATTACCTGACCTAACTAATACACCCTCAACCAATCCAGCTGATTTTGCAACTTGGGTATGCAAATTTATGAAATAAAATCCCTAAACACACCCACTAACATGAAACAATGATCACTATACACACTAAATTGGTACCAATTACCGATCAAAAAAAAAAAAAAAAAAAAAAAAAAACAAACTCAGGGTCACCAAAACCTAGTTTTCCAGTACCCAGAAGAGAGAACGTACATTACCTATCCGAACAACATATAGAATTTGATGTTACTTCTCAAATTCGAAGATAATGAAACCCTACAAAATAAACAGAAGTTGCACGAAGATTGAAGATGAAATTCAATAGTGCAAGAAAGTTAGTGGAGTATTAAAAGAAGCTTACCTAATTTCTGAACCCTGAAACAGAAAATAGACACGAAAACGCAAACCCTGGCCTTAATATTCTCTTCTTTCTTTGTGATTAGGAGAAACGTGGAAAAGGAAAAGAGGTTCTAAGAGGGAAAAAGAAAACATAAAAGAAAATATTGAAAGGCAAGTCTAAACTAATTTTCTTTCTTTGGCGGTTGGGAAGGAAGAAGAAAACCTTATGGGTGTTTTTGGAATTTTGATTTTTTTCATGACCCCACGTGTTACGTATTGGGTTCACTACTGATGATTCGCCTGTAGATACCTGACTTTTGTCTTTTTCAATTCGATCCATTTGACAAAACTCAGATCTCGAAAAACAGGCCAAATCGAGCTATAAGGGTGACGGAATTTTTATCTGAATTACATCTACTTGGTTAAATTTACCACAGTTAAAACAAGATCAACACGCTATACTTGGTCATTTGAGTGCTGAAATTCAGTACACTAACTAGCCATAGCAGTTGGAACTTGCAACATTTTCTATTGAATCTGTTGGGGACATGATTTAGCAGCGTACCGCAATAAGCGAAATATTTAGCAACAATGTGTGGTTGTGCAGACAACATGTATGGGTCTTAATCTTTAGGGTTTTTCATCCCCAGACACAAATTTCATGGAGTGATAGAATTTGTTGTTCTCCAGTCAATTACAGCAAAGTGTTTGTTGTTGTTTCTCTACAGTATGTTGTTCAAGTTAATGTTGGTTCTGTGTGTATTTTTTTCTTCAATTCTTTAACCATTTAATAATTAATGGCCAATGGTGTATTCCTGAAGATTTTCTTCAATTCTTTAGTGTTGCTCAGTTACCGGTGATGAAAACAGGTGAAGATTTGTTGATTTGGACTAACTCTCACTCAGGATGCTTCACTGTTTCTGATGCAGTTAAGAAAATCAGTAAGCCCATGCCTAAGCTCCACTGGTACAAAAAAAATATGGAATGCTGCTGTCCTTCCCTCTGTCTCGGTAAATGTGTGGAAAATCACAATAGGAATTTGTCCTACAGATGAAAACTTGAGAAAGAAGGGTTTTCAGTTTGCTTCTAGATGCTTCATCTGTCATCATGGGGAAGACGCAATGAACCATATTCTCTGGCACTGCAATTTTATCAGACTTCTATGGAGCTAGTTGGGAGGTATTTTCCACTTTCTTAATCCTCTCTCTTTTGAAGATGTTCTGAAACTTTGTAAGCATGCTAGTCCCATCATCAAAGACCTCTGGATTGTATGCTCTTATACCTTTTTTTTTTTTGATCGATCAAAAGGAATTGTATTAAGAAGCACACAAGCTGTGCGCGAGAGAATACACCAAAAAGAGGGGAAAACAACCCCAACCAAAGCAAAAAAGTTCAAGGATAAACAAAAAGTAACAAATACCGTTTGACTAACCTTAGAAACTAAACAACCATTGTTACTTGTGAACTAAAACAAGAGCGCAAGCTACATTTATGTATGCTCTTATACTCTTATGACTGAGTTATGGTTCTTAAGAAATGATATATTTTATGATGATGCAAAACCTGATCTTGTCAAGATGAAAAACATGATAAAGAAGATGGCACATGACTGTGATTGTAGAATGAAAGGTACCATGTGGGGCTTTGACACTGAAATAACCATCATGCAGTACTTTTTGATTCAACACAGGAAATTAGGAAGGATCAGAATTATTGAACTGTTTATCTATCTTCCTAGTGGTGAGGAAATTCTCTTATGTTGTGATGGTGCTTCAAGAGGCAATCCTGGCACTGCTGGATATGGTTTTATTGTCAGAAACCAATATGATGATTTTGTGTTTGCTGAATCTGGAGGCCTTGGGGTGACTACCAACTATATTGCAGAGTTTTTTGCAGGCATTAGAGCTCTGGAATGGGCCATTGAACATCAGATGTACAAGATTATCCTCCAATCAGACTCAAAGGCTTGTATAACTTCTTTAATGCAACAGAAGATTCCTTGGTTCTTAATGGCTAGATGGCAAAGAGTACATGCTAGAATTCAGTCAGTTTCTTATAGGCATGTTTACAGGGAAATCAATTTTGTTGTTGATCACTTTGCAAAGAAGGGTGCATATCTCTTGAAGGGCCAAACAATTGCTTATGAAGACAGACCAAGTAACTTGGCTAGCTTGGAATGGCCTGACCAGCCATATTACAGATTTGATTAGTTTTTTGATTTTGTGTTTGCTTGGGTTTTTTTCTTTTTTTGCCTTTTGTCCTGTAATTTTGACTTCTTATTTTTTATTAAAGTTTTAGTTTTTGCTAAAGAAAAAAAAAATTGTGTATTTTTTTCATATTGCTTGTGTATTTCTGAACTGATAATTTGAAAAACATTGTTGGGAAGCGGAACTGAACTTGATGACTGAATAATGCATGATTTATAAAGGGGGATACCACTATTAGCGGGGATGATACCAATTCAGCGATCCGACGGTCAGAATCTGTTAACATTTATTTGTCCTATATGGATTGGTATCACCCCCAAGTAATACTGGTATCCCCCTTTATAAATCGTGGAATAATATGGTTGGAACTTTGTTCCACGTGTATTTAGATGGAAGGATTATTACTTACAAATGAGTAAGGAAAATAAAAAAAACAGGTTCCCTTTTTCCGCTTTCCCACTAAGAAAAAAACCCAAAAGTGATTTCATGGCGAAAATTTCCATCACCGGGTAAACCTAAGGATCACCTGGGGGACAAGAGATTACGAGCATGGGGATGTAAATGAGGGATCCGATTAAGGCACAAGAGGTTGTTCTCGGGGGAGAGGTTTTTCCTTCATTTTTCTTTGTCTAGAATTGTTTTGTTTCTGTGCAATAGGATGATAATCTTTTTTTTTTTTTTTTTTTACTAGGCCTGATCTCCTTAATCTATTAGTATTAAATCTTGATCTTGTTTTGTTTCATATGATTCTCAACTTTATTTGAGTAGTTCTTCTTTGAGGTTTATATCTAGGGTTAGCAATTTAGGTTTTTCTTTTTTGACCGTATTTGATTCTGAAACAGGGAGAGGGTTTTGATTTTAAATAGGGGTCCTAATTTAAGTTTGCATTATGAATCCTCTTAGATTTCTCTTCTTCTATGTTATCTTTTATTATCGGATTGGTTATGGATGTCTGACTTATGATTGTTCCCAATTTCTTTAGGTTTAGTATTGATTGCCTCCTTGAGATGGGGGTGCTTTTAATTAGTTAATCGTTTGGTTAGATGTCCCTTTTTCCTGTGATCCCTTTGTTGTCTCCTTTAATTGGAACTGTTTGGGATGTACAGTAAGGTTTATGCCTCTTCTCCCTTTACTGTGTTTACCTTTGAAAAAAGAGTGAATGTGAATTTGTTAGTTATGAATGAATGATGTAATTTCTTCTGAAATTGTGGTAGTGATCAATATGGATTGTTGTGAGTTTTTAATTTTAATCCATGGTTATGTAATTGCTTTTGAAATTGTGACAATTGAGCATCTAATTAGTGTTATGAATTTTCCCAGATTATCTATGTTAGTTCTGTGTAACTCTGAATTTGTTGAAGTGGTCAAAATGTAATTTTGTTCTTTGTTTGGGCAATTCATTTGAAATTCTGTTATTAATCTTCAGTTTAGTATTGTGCAATTGTGTCCAAAACTAGTCTAGATTCTTTAACCATTCCTTGCATTCGTCCTCTCCTGGCCCCTAGTTATCCCCCCTGTTGGTCCTTAGTCTTATCGTTTATTCTACTGTGTTTTTCTTGCCTTGTGTGGATTATTGAACTTGATGATTTGTATTGGGTTGATTATATAGGTTTAGATTTTGCGTTATTCAGATTGACTTAGATAATTGACCATCTGTAGAATCATTACTTTATCTTAATTCTATTTTATCTGTCCTTTTAAAGGCCTATGTTGTTTAATGTTCAGTAGTGTAGGATCTATTTTTATTTGGTGTGACCTTCTCATGCTTTTAATTTTCAATTTTACTTTAAATTGATCAAACCTGCTTAGCGCCTCTTTTGTTTATGCCGAATATGAAGAAATATCCCCTTTGCCCAAACCCATGCTCCTATGATCTGACTAACCCCCAGGTGAGTCCACCCAAAATACATTGATTATATTAAATCTCTCATTCTCTTTGCAATTTTCTCTGTCTTAACTTTGTTCAATTTTAAGTTGTGTTCTGTATTTGAAAGTTTGTACGCGTATAATATTTGAAACTTCTACAGAACCTAAGTCGCATTACAAGGTTTTTAGTACAACAACTATACTTTCATTAGCGATTTGGTCAAGTGCATAATCCCACAGCACAGTGTCAACCTCCCAAATGGCCTAGAATTGAAGATGTAACTGAATCAACAACAGCGCAAGCTCAGCAGCAGCAACATCACCCGCAACGGACTGATCTCAGTCCCTCTACAGACCAAAACTGATCTCAAGTGTCAAGCCACACTCAATTGCACCTCTCAACGACACATCTCGGGGCCGTATCTTTTCCTCAATTCACTGACCTGAGGTTCCTTTCAGGCTACAATCACTCTCGTCCGGAAAAACCTAAAAGCCCATCCCAATTCCCACCTACCTCAAACCTTTACCAACACCAAACAACCCAAAACCCAACCAACTTTTCCCTCCCTAACCATGTCAATCCTGGCATGGAATTGCCAGGGCATAAACCAACCACCAACAACACACCACCTAAGAGGATTAATCTCTATGTATAAACCGACCATCTTATTCATCTCAGAAACATTAGCCAATAACAATCAAATGCTTCGCATTTCTCAAACATTACAATTCCAGAACCACTGTTATGTCCCCAAAATTGGAAGAAAATGAGGCATCTGCCTATTATGGAATAATGATGTCAACATACAAATCCTAAGGACATCCCAAAGTTTTATTCACGCCATTGTCACCCCCCCAGCCCCAGCTCAACCATGGATTTGCATCGGTATATATGGTCCACCACAACCGGCCGCAAGGAAAGATTTTTGGCAAGATTTCCCATCCCTATTCCCCAGCACATCTACTCCTTGGATTCTCATCGGAGATTTTAATGAAGTGACGGACCAATCCGAAAAGAAAGGCAACAGACCAGTCACCTATGCTCAAACTCAACCTTTTCTTAATCTAATTGATCAGATGGGATTCTTAGATCTAGGATTCCGAGGCGACCCTTACACTTGGACAAACAACCAGTAAGGCCAAGATAATATCCAGGAATATATCGATAGAGCTATATCAAACCAACAGTGGAGAACCGCCAATCCTCACGCGGCAATCACACATTTGCCGCGAATAGCTTCAGATCATGCCCCCATTCTTCTATAAATCAAAGCCCTGGACTGGCAAGGAAATAAGAACTACAAATTCGAACATTTATGGTTATCTCACCCGCAATTACAGCAAGTGGTCAACTCAGCTTGGGACAAAATGCATGACTCAAACCCCTCCTTAAATCTCCAATTGAAGCTCATATCAACCAGTGAAACCCTGACGGAATGGAATAAGGTAACCTTCGGCCATTTACCTACTCTAATTAAAAAATCAACCGCCAAAATCAAGAAGGCACAACATCAATGTGCTACGCAGAAGGGCCCAGCGCTGGAACAGTGGCTCCTACAAGAAAAACAGTTTCGCATATATCACCTCACCTTGCTAGATTGCCATGCAACCTACTGGCAACAAAGATCTAGAATACAGTGGTTGTAATCGGGAGATCGAAACACAACATTCTTTCACACCAAGGCTACAATTCATCGAAGCTGCAACAACATCCAGCAACTCCAAGATCAACAAAATAATTGGATCCATGATAAGGACGCAATCATCAAAATTATGCTAGATCACTTCACCGATCAATATACAGCACCAAGTACAAGAATTGATGACCAGTTGTTTAAAGACATTACCCCGATGCTAACCCCTCAACAATGTTCTCTTCTTACTTCAGAGGTGACCCCTGAGGAAATCAAAAAAGCGCTCTATTCCATCGGCTCCGAACGTGCCCCATGACCATACGGCTACACTAGCAGATTCTTCAAAGTTTTTTGGGAAACAACCCGGACACAACTAATTGATATGGTACGCAACTTTTTTAACTCCCTTAACATACACCCACTCATGAATCACACTAACCTCACCCTTATCCTGAAAGTAGACCACCCTTCTAAACCCTCTCAATATAGACCAATAGGACTATGCAATATCACTTACAAAATTATCTCAAAAATCTTAGTCAACCGCTTAAGACCTCTTCTCCCCTTCCTCATAAACCCATACCAAAGTGCCTTTGTGCCCCAAAGATCTATTCATGATAACATAGCAATCTCCGGTGAGCTTTTCCATTATATCAAATCCTCTAGCCGAACCAAGGACCCAAAAGTGGCTCTCAAGCTAGACGTACAAAAAGTTTATGACTCCTTAGATTGGGGATTCATCAAACGAGCTTTTACCAAAATGGGTTTCCCACAACTCTTTGTGGACTACATCATGCTATGCATTACCACAGTAACATACTCAGTCAACATCAACGGCACTCCGCACGGGTACATCACCCCCACTAGAGGAATTAGGCAAGGTGATCCCCTTTCTTCTTATATCTTTATTATCTGTGCGGAAATCCTCTCAACTAATTTGGGAAACCTAGAAGCGCAAAAAAAAGTAGAGGGACTGCGCATCTCTCAAAAAGATCCCCCCAATACTGCATCTCATGTACGTGGATGATCTGCTAATAACATATAAAGTAACAACAGAGGGCACAAACCAACTCAAGCACTTATTGCAAGCTTATAGTACCTCAGCAGGTCAACATATCAATACCTCAAAATCGACAATAATCCATCACCCAAATCTCAAACAACATCAGGTAATCGAACTTCAACAAACTTTCGGCATGCCAACAACATCAAACCTACCCACATACCTAGGAGTATAATTTAAACAAGGTAGAACATCTCAACATTTTTTTCCCCTTCTTCAGCGACTAGCTCGAAAAGCAAAAGGTTGGATGACGAAATGTCTAAATCAGGCAGGAAGATTAGTTCTCATTAAAACTTCTCTCACACCTACAACCAATCATCTTATGCAAACGCAATTACTTCTAGCTCATATCCACCAAAAAATAGATCGCATAACTAGAGACTTCTTCTGTGGACACGACTCAACTGTAAGGAAACTTCATCCAATAGGATTTGATAAACTCATCAAACTTAAATCAAAAGGAGGATTGGGAATTCGAAGCAACAAAGAGCATAACAAGGCCCTACTTAAGAAGAGAATCTGGAACATACATGAGAAACCAAACTCTATAGTGGCCTCGTTTGTACAACGAGAAATACCTTAAACACCAACCAATCCTCCAAAACATCCCTCTTCCTCCCTCGTCCACAAGCCCCCTATGGAGGAATATAAAATCAGTAGCTGATATCATTGACCCATTAACCTGGTCTTGGAACCACGAAAAGCTGAGCATCCTCCCACCAAACACAGTGCAAAGAATCGTAAACCTTCACCTTCCACATGAGAACCAGCCAGATAGAATAATCTGGCCCTTCACAAAATCAGGAAAATACACGACGGCTTCAGGATACAAATGCCTCACAGAAATTTCAAATCAATTGCAGCACAATCCACCACCCCCTCTAACCAACTTCCTATGGACGCTCCACTGTCCACCAAAAGTACAGCTTTTCTTGTGGAAAGCACTTAACGAGGGCCTACCAACCCTCCAACTACTCAATCACATCCGCCTCGCCAACTCCAATATTTGCCCCCAATGCAATTCTCACTCTGAAACTGCAAAGCATATCCTGCTACATTGTCCAATCGCTATGGATTCGTGGAACCTACTACTTCCCAGGATATCCACTCCACAGAGCACCCACCAAGGAATACCCACTTCAATAAACCCACAGACATCTATATCCCTACTTCTTCAGGCTAAAATCGGTAACCAAACCACCACCACATTCTGCTTTCTCTTCTGGTCACTTTGGCTAGCTAAAAATGATGTCGTATACAACCAAAAGCAAACAAACCCAACAAACATACTCCAAATGGCTACCCGCCTACAACAGGAATACACCTGGGCTCAACAGAACCTCCCACCGGTACTACCAGGAATGCAATCTTCTACAAACATTCTGTATCAGATTCCCAAGTCAATCACAATTTTAGTAGGATGGAGTAAACCCCACCCGGACTGGATCAAAATCAACACAGATGGAGCGGGAATTATTTACCGAAACGAAAATGCTATCACAATCTTAACAATTGCACAACCATTAGAGATAACAACAACGCTCACTGCCGAGACTTGGGCCATGCTCATAGCGTCAAGAACAGCTACAGATCGAGAATGGCCAAAGATGCAATTCGAAACGGACTCGGAAAATCTTCTAAGGTTTTTAACCTCGACAGCCGAACCACCTTGGTACTTAAACAATATGATAGAAGAAATTAAGCTTAGATTGACCCAAATTCCGCATTGTACCATAAACCATATTTACAGAGAAGGAAATCAAGCGGCGGACGGGTTAGCAAACAACGCAGCAGATGACAGCACAACGAGAAATCTATCCACAACAATCTGGTACCACACAACTCCATCGTGTATTGGTCATATTGTAATTGCAGACTCTATGGGTACAATGTACCCTCGTGTTATTTCTTCCTAACTTTAATACAATTTCATGCTTCAAAAAAAAAAATTAGATGGAGGGAGTATAATATAATATGCCTGTGTCATGAGAGTGTGCAACACCAGGGTTTTCATGCCAAGCATATTTAAGGCGAGCGATGACACAATCTAAACCCTTCAGGTTTAACACCTCAAAAGATGGTTTTGTTTTGATCTCTATCAATAATTTATGAAGTTCAGACAACATGCGCAAGGTACTAGGCAGAAACTGTCAACTACAACAGATCAAAGGGGAAAGGTATCAGACGTTAACACCAACAAGAAAACTTCAAAAACAACCAAGGAAATAGAAAAGAAGATCTTGAGATCTTAACACTTAAAGAAATTATCTTCCATTCCATCATTACTTGAGTTGAACTCGAGAACCTTTTCAACTCGAGGAAACAAGGACACTCTAAAAACTCCAGAGCTCAATACTATTTTGTGCAACATTTACAATAAGCATGAAGCACTAACTGAGTTAACAGTTCCACTATATGACCAAGTGAACATTCTTCACTTCCCAGGAAAACACCTAGAGAGACCATAGTGGAGAACTGATAGGGTTTATAGTAACTACTGGTGCTTACAGGAACATAAAGGAGGAATTAAACAGGAACAGTTCTCTTTCTAAATACTCCCCATAGGTAAGGTGCCCCATTAAATTCTGCAAAAGAATCAGGAGAAATTGTTGAAAGGCGAACCGTTATAGAAATTAAGTAACCAATATCATCAGATTAAGGTTTTTGAGCTTACCACAGTGCGACTTGGGCAACTGGTCAGAAGGAAAGATTATAAGTTCTGTGTTACCAAACACAAATTTGAGTGCAAGATCCAAATCAATCATGTCATCCACCAGTTCCACAAAATTATTTTCCTCCCTGAGCAGTGTAAATATCAACAATGATGTATAAACCAAGACAAAAGTGTTCTTAAGAGATTAAGCACAGCAAGACCATTACCCTTTCTTATCCGAAAAGAAATATAGAGCAATATCATCACCAGTGGGAGCTGATAAACCAATTTTTTTAGGCCATACATCAATTCTCGATGGCAACTCCATACAGAGAAATGAAGGTAATGCTTTTGCAGCCTTAAACGCCTTTAAGCATGCCTTGCTTGATATATGTGCTTTAAGAGCATACTCATCACCACTAACGTCAAACCTTCCCCTATAAAAAATTCAATATCAGTTAAGGTGGAGGACTAGTTATACAGATATTGGCAGATAGATGAAAACAAGAATCTCAGAAAGCTCCATAAAAGTAATAAACCATCTAGTCGTTCTACAAGAAGTACATTAGGCTCGTATACCCCTACGGTCATCATAAGCTTGCACCATATCAAATGGAAAACCAGACAAGGGACGAGAAAACAAATAATAGAACCCTCGTACCTCCAGACAGGATCAATAACCGGAAGTCCATCAGCATACAGGTTGTCTTCCATCGATGGACTTGACAAAACCTTCTTTGAAGCATCGCATCCACTATAGTCATTTTGCGGCTGTTCAACTTCTATTTGTTCATTTCCAAGGGTTGGTGCCAAGGTAAGCCTGCTTAGTTTATCTGCTGGTATGCATTCCCCACATGACCATTTTTCCACCTTCTTATCAATTTTAGACAAGGTACCTAAACAGTAGCTGAAGATACAATATTCAATTAAGATCTCAGTTAAATATGTACAGCGAACACATGGTTAGACAAAGGGGAGAAAAAGAACAAACTGAAACTCAACCTACGTGTGCTCAGCAGCAACATGACACACATCGCAATATATTAAGAGATTGGCATAGCCTCTAACACCACATTTTTGACAAATCGCAACCTGTAATGAAACAGTTAAACCCAAAAAAAAAAAAAAAAAACCTAACTTTATACATGAATCAATGGGAACCTAACATAATACATGACTGTAACAATTGCACACAAAAAAGGACCTAACTTTATACATGACTGTAACAGATTCTGGGAATACTGACTTACCTGGTTAGGATTAGATGTAGTACTATTAGCTGAATCATCTGAAGAAACCGAATCAACGTCATCTTTATCAACCATCACAAAATCTTCTTCGTCACAACCCATTTTTAACTTTAGATTTAGGGCAACAAACAAGATGGAGAATTAAGGGTTCAATTTCTTAACAAAATTTAATCATACGAGTAACCTAAAACAGATTGACGCAGCAGCAAATCGAAAAAATTTAGATGAATATGTAGGTTCTAATCGAGGTTTTCCTTTTTCTAGGGCTCTTTTTGAAATTTAAAATTCTTCTATTACTCGTTTTGGGCTTGCTCAAATAGGAGACAGCGGAAGATTATGAACTTTTCTGAAATCGAAGTGTAATAAAAGTGCACCACATACTCCGGCGTAAATTTAGATAGAAAATAAATAAAATTAGAGGAGTGCTACACCAACCGATTTTAGCTTCCCTAAAGGATCCCGACAGGAGATCGGGTGGTTTAGGGAAGCACTCTCTGGGGAAGTGGAAATGGGTGGGAGGGATTTTAATCGGGATAATGGCTCGGTAAACCTAGCATTTTCGATAAAATTACCGGTGAGGTTAAGTGGTACATACTACATAATTTTACCATCTAATGGTAGTAAAATTTTCCATTACCTTTTTTTTTAGGTTGGATGGTTTTCTGGTCTTATGCCTAAGGGCAAAGCCCTCGGACCACGGTCCATTACGAATTCGCCAAACTAGTTACCTCACTTGGTAGCAAATCATGTCTATCGAGCGACGGAGATTATGTCGCTTAGTCTCTTTGTTGTCCGGTAGACTGAGTTATGCGACATAGTGTTTGCCGCTAAATGGTTTTGTCTTCACCGCTCATTGTAAAGTCAACTGCTAACAACTATTTGATACAACGATTCCAATTCAGTGTTTTATTATATATACTCTTCGTCCTAATTTAGTTGCTATATTAGTGTTTCATACACATATTAAGATATAAATTGAGAGTATATTTTTTCTACAGATGCCTTATATTAGTTGTATTTATTTTTCAAGTTTCCAAAAAGTTCTAGTTTTTTCGTAGCTTATTTTAGTTGTAGCATAAAGAAAACTTAACTCATGAGTAAAATGTTTAGGAATATATATAGAGTATTTAAGTTTGGTGTTTAGAAAGTTGAACCTATACAATTATCTTAGTTAGGACGCAATTGCACAAAACATAGTGGTTTTGATAGAAAAAAGTTAACGTGTCAGATTTTGACAAGTCTCGGTAAGGAGCTATGGAGAGAGAGAAAGAGCGAAAAATCTGCTCCCTCTGTACCTTGACATAAAATAATGAGTCATGCTGTCACGCGCGCATCCGTGTGACAGCCAAAATGAAACCGCGTTTTACAATCGTCCGATTCGATCTTCCATTTTAGATATTGTCTATACTGATTTTCTATAATTTTCTTTTGTATTTTATTCTTTAAACACCCTTAATATTCCATTTATTTTAACCCGACCTTCTTCTCTGATGCCTTTGAAACCATCTCAAGTTCTCGACTAGGCTTTCAAATTCAGACTATTTTTTCCTTGTTTTCTTTCAGGTCTCTTCTGTGCGACTTTCTGTCATGATGAACTATCAAGATTGGATAATGCCATGACTTCAATTTTCAATTCTATTTATGTGTTAGTGGACATGATCAATTATTCCATTAAAAAAAAGACATGATCGATTATCCAAGTGCTCTGATTAATATGTATCATGTCGTTTGCCGTTGGTTGTTGTGGTTTTGGTCCCAGGTGGCTTTTCTGGCCTCCGTTTTTTTTTTGGCTCATATTTCATGTACTTTGGTTCTCTTTCAATAAATTTTTAACTTACCGATCAAAAAAGAAAATCAACAAGAATATTCATTTCGTTATTAAAATCTCTTGATGGATCAAATAGAGAATTAGGGGTTCAAGGAAACTTATTTGTGTTTAAATGGTATTTGGGGTTCTTGATCCATGATCTCTTGGTGTATCTCTTTGTAAATCAATAAACCATGAATCATTTAATTTGGTGAGGAAAACACATCTGTTTCCGAACAGAAAAATGGTTGTAAGCTAGCTAAATCATCCATTACTGCTCATATGAAAGTGAAGATCAAACACAAAACATGGGGATGGATCATAAGATTTGTTTAGTTGAAGGATTGAATATTAAATTATGGGAGATGTTTATGGTTGTAAAGTAAAAAACAATACTGAAAATAATAAAGTAGCAGTAATTTAGGATCTGTAGATATACACGTCACCATGATATCCCATCCGACGCCTATGAGCCGCGGGTTCATTTTTGCTATCACGCGGACAGTCGCGTGACAGCACGACTCTAAAATAATTTTTCATGTCAAACAATAGGAAACATTGAAGGTATCAGATTGGAGGAGAAGAAAAGGAGAGGTTTTAGATTTTGGATTCATTTGTCAACTGATATAGCAAGTTGGTTGGTAGGAGTTTTTGAGAAGCTAGAGATCTGAAAAATAGAATGAAGAAATGGCCAAAGAGAGAAGGTGAAGCTTCATTTCTTTGTGAGGATAAGATAAATGAGGGTGGAAGATATTTAAGGATTTCAAGAGTTAAGAGAGGGGATGCAGCAAGATCTTATGATCTATGTGTGCCTAGTAGAGATAAGTGTTATTACTGGGCAGTTCTTTGCAAGGAGATTCATAAGATGCCGAGGAAGAATAACTTGCGCAGGAAGTTACAGCAGGCATTTCCAGCAGCTGCAGATTTCGATGTTTCATTACCTTTGGAGAACACTACCAGGAGAACCTGTATGGGATTAATTAAAGTTGAAGGCGTGGTCAGATGGCAGAGAATAACAAGAGAGGTTCGAAATCAGATGCAATGGGAGTCTTTCTTAGAAATGAAAATCATTGATGAACAAACAACTAAAATAATAATCTCTTATTATTACTAGCTTGACTTACGGAAACCAAAAAATATTTTGGTGGATGGGTCCATTGTTCATATTACTCAATTTCGTGAAGGCACGCTGAGAAGGAAGCCACAAAAGAATATTGTTAATAATAAAGATAGTATTATTCCAATTCAGGCTATGTCAAGATTTGGAAAGTGACTGAAAACAAGAGGAATTCCTCAGCGAAATTGGAGTTCCAACCTATTCAAATCTGTAAGGGAATCACTGAGAGGATTAATTGAGGTAGCACACAGCTCCATGCAAATGGAAAATTCAATTTTTTTTCTTCAGAATCTCAGTTAAAGGAGATTTTTTTATGATTCCCGCGGTTCTGATGGTTGAAGATGGAGATCAAAGATGGATAGCTTCAATTGAATGTAATTTCGAATTTGTTCTTAAGAATAAGGCTACTCTAGAGGAGTATAACAGAATGATTAATGAGTTTGACAAAAAACAGAAATTTTCTTATTCGACTTTAAATTCAAATCATTCTACTCCCGCTAATTCAGGTGTTAAATCGGTTCAGGTTTTTGGATCGAAATCGGTTTTCAATCCGTAAATCTATAATGGCAAATGGGTTTTCCGACTTAAGGCTATACATGAGCCTAAGCCATTAACTCCTGACGGATCTCCAACAGGTAGTAGTGTGGCTCAGGAGGTTGAGTCCACTCACTTGAGGTTTCTAGGTTTAAATGTTCACGTTGGGGGAGTTAACAACCAAACTAATGAGACTTTTGAAGCTAGCTCCGCAGTTTAGTTGCATGGATGTGCAGGTGTGGTTCCCATCACTCAATGCAGAGTTGGCACCTTGACTGTCAATAATCAACGGTCTTTGAATGAGGAGGCTGGAGGAGATTTAGACTCATCAAAACAGGAGATCATTGATGGTCTCTTGGCTGCTGAATCATTTAGGTTACAAGATGTGACTCGAAGAAAAGGCGTAGTTCCCACACAGTCTGGTATTCCAAAAAGACAGTTAGTCTGGGTATTCTTAACCTTACAACACATAGAATGGAAGGTGAAGTTCATACTGCTACTACGGAAAAGAATGACCTTTTTGAAATGCATACAAATGAAAGGTTTTCATCCTCATGTAATCATGGCGACCTTCAAATGGTTGTGCATGAAAGTGTTGAAGATGGTGTAACTTTGGTTTCACCTGACAAAGTTCTGGATACTCAACCTTGTGACATAGCTAAGGATAATTTATTCTCAGTAGTGGAGGATCAGATTGTCATTAAACTTGGTGATATTCAGAATAAGGACATTGACTCAAATGAAGTATTTTTTCAAATTCTAAAATGATATTTGAGCTATGCTGCAGATTGGAGGGAGACTACAGTACTGGAATTACTTGATAACAGAATTGGTTACAACAATATCTCTTGTCTTTTCAGGTTCAGATGTAACAAATTCAAGTTTATTTTCACTAACGCATACTCACCTTGTGATTACAACTTGAGGGAGACTTTCTGGAAGGATTTGGCTGAAATAAGATTATGGCCTACCGAAGCTTGGTGCTTGACGGGAGACTTTAATGCAGTAAGAAGTGATACTGAGAGAAACAAAGTTGGAGGAGACACAAGAAACATGAAATTTATAAATGATTTTATTGTTGATCAGGAGTTAATTGATTTGCCTTTAAATGGTGGTTCTTTTACATGGAGCAACAAGAAATATGAACCCTTGGTATGTAGGTTGTATAGAATGTTGGTGTCCATTGATTTTGATGTTAAGTTCAGTAATGAAACTTAGACAGCTTTGGTAAGAACCACTTCTGACCATAATCCTTTGCTTCTTGAGTTAACTGCAGCTATCAAAAATGGGTCAAGCTTCAAAATAGAGAGTCACTTGCTAAAACATCCAGACTTTGTCACATTGGTGGAATACAATTTTATGGTACACATAGATATGTTCTCTTTAGAAAACTTCATAATTTAAAGTTTTTCTTAAAATCTTGGAGCAAAACTAGTTTTGGACATGTTAAGCAACAAGAAGATGAACTGACTGAAAAGATAAAATGTCTTAATCAAGCTGAAGAAAGTGCTGCTTTATCAAGGATACAAATCAAGCTTAACAATGTCAAGGTTACTAAAGCAAGAATGGCTTTTCAAAGAGCTAAAGTCAGAGGCTTTTAAGAATGTGACAAGAACACTCAATACTTTCATAGAATTGCAAATGCTAAGAGAAGAAGGAATTGCATAACCAATCTGGAAATAAATGGGGTGGATGTATTCAATCAAGATGCAATAAAGGAGGAGGTTAGAGCTTATTGTTCTAAGTTATTTAATACCTTTAATTCTGTTTCTTCTTCTTTTCATAACATGGAATTCAAGACTTTGGATAGTGTACAAAGGAATTGGTTAGAAAGATCTTTTGACGAAGATGAAGTGGTGGTGAAAATTAAGAAATGTGGCACTAATAAAGCACTGTGTCCTGATGGGTTCAACATTGAATTTTATAGAGTTTGTTGAAGTTTTCTGAAGGAGGATGCGATGGCGACTATAAATGAGTTCTACAACAAAGGCAAGCTAGACTGGCGACTGAATATGTCTTTTCTAAAATTAATTACTAAGAAGGAGGATTCAACACCTACTAAAGATTTCAGACCTTTGAGCCTTATTTGTAGCTTATATAAAATCATCTTTAAGTTTCTTGCTGAAAGAATAAAGGTGGTGATGCATGCACTTATTTCTAATGCACAATGAGCTTTTATAAAAAAACAACAACATATTCTTAATGGAATTTTGATTGCAAATGAATGCATTGACAGTAGGTTGAAGCAAAAGAAACCAGGTATTCTATGTAAAATATATATGGAGAAGGCATTTGATAATGTGAGCTGGAATTCTTTGTTTTCTATATTGATGAAAAATGGTTTTGGTGATAGATGGATTCAGTGGATATCATGGTGTGTTACTGAAGCTCAATTCTCTATTTTGGTAAATGGACAAGCTACACCTAGAATTAAACATTCTAAGGGTATTAGGCAAGGAGATCCTTTGTGTTGATGGTGGATTTTCGGCAAGGGCTAAAATTGTAAAATCATGATACTGCATGTTTCTGACCCGACTTTAGGAATGCATGTGCCGATTCATATTTTATGATCCGTGAACCGTTTCACGATCTCTAACTGAGCGAACATTCCTCTCAGAGCTATGATGAATATGTTTCTCGAAATGCCTCCCAGCTGAGCGTTCGATGCTTCACACATTTCATCATCACCTCTACATAGAATCAAAATGATTGGGCGGTTCCCTAGACATAATGTTTGTTAGGGAGCTTAACGCCTTCAGGACGTCACGCTGCACGTTGTTCCCTGACTACGTAGAGAGACCGTGTAAAGAATCTTGATGATTGGGCGGTTCCTTAGACATAATGTTTGTTAGAGAGCTTAACGCCTTCAGGACGTCACGCCGCTCGTTGTTCCTTGACTATACACCCCCTCAGAGCGAGTATGATGCTTCAATTATCTCATATCTCGATTCTGCAATAAATTAATTCTAGCGTGTCATTCATCAACTGAATTCCTAGAAAAAGAATCTATTTTATCTCATTACTCCGTTCAATGGATGATCCCCTGGATTAGTAATAGATAACCATTTTATCTCATTACTTTGTTCCCTGAATCCCCAGCTGGATTCCAGGGATTAGTAATAGATACTCAACTCATTTTATTACTTCGTTTCATGAATCATTCCCAGCTGAATTTCATGAATTAGTAATAAATATTCAACAATCGGGCATCTGGGCCACCACCGAGTAAGTCCCGAGAAAATGGTGCAAGTGTACTTGGCAATAATGAACGAACGAGCATTCGAAAATATGGACGAACGAGGAACTTATGAAGGAAATTAATAAAATAAACAAGAGGCGTGGGACCGGGCCCACCGGCCGGCCGGTCATGCCGTCGTGGCCGTCCCCTCTTCCATTATTTTATTTTATTTTAATTTTTTCCCCTCATCTCATGGAAACTCCTTTATTTGAGCAAACTCCCTCGTTTGAGAAAAACTCTTAGTTTCTCCATACTTTCATCGAACAAAATAGGGAAAGGTGTCACGGGACCGGGCCACCTAGCTAGTCGGCCATGCCCTAGTCGTGGCCGTCCCACACCTTACAATCCCTTATTTTCTCATATTATTATTTCCTTCATCTCATGGAACTCCATCGTTTGAGCGAAAACCCTAGTTTATCAATATTTTCTCAAATATTGCGCAAACCATGGAAATGCCAAAAAGTCAAATGGTCATATGACCGACTGGGCTTCTCACATCAAAAATTAAAATATTATTATTTTAATACTCTCAAAATATCGGTCGCATGAGCAAAATTCTACTTGCTCATTCGAGCAAAATTGAGAGTTTCAGTCAAGATCAAACTTTTCTGAAAATCCGAAATATTGCTCAAACGCGCACCAGAAAATACAAAAACTCTCAGGACTGAGACACGGGAAGTATGGTGACACGGGAATGCCACCTTGACCGACCAAGGTCGGACCTTAGGCTTTCAAGGAGCAAGTCCTACACAACTTCATAATTTTGACCTAATTTGCTCTCAATTGTTCGTATTGGGTCCAAACTCTCTCCAACCAACTTGGGATTTGCTCAATCGACCATCAGCTGGTCCCACGACCACCAAGGGCCGGTCCCATGTCCCCTTGGTGGGTCCCTCATCTCTTAATAACTAGGTTTTACTACCTAACGCTCACACGAGAACTATTTTAATAAATGATTAAACCAGCATTTGATCATCTGTTCACCAACTGGTCAACAAAGGACTTTGGTGCATGCTCACTTGAGCACTTGGGCGCTACATGGTCAACCATCATCCCATGTAGCCGGTCACTCCTCCACTCAGTGATTTATTTTCAGTAAATCATCAATTGATCAAAATTAGGGTTTCGAACAAATGCTCTGTAAATCATAATTCTGAGTGAGTTCAAACACTAATATTTTTATGTTGATCCAACAATCAACATATGGGTTAAAAATATGATATTCGGTCCAGCTACCAATATTTTAATTAATATTTTATTTGGTCATATTACCAATATTTCATCAAATGAGCAATACTTGCTCAGATGCTCGAATATTGATTCAACTATCAATATTCAGTAATTTATCGAATGAGTAATACTTGCTCAGAAGCTCTAATATTGATTCAACTATCAATATTCAGTAATTTATCGAATAAGTAATACTTGCTCAGATGCTCGAATATTGATTTAACTATCAATATTCAGTAATTTATCGAATGAGTAATACTTGCTCAGATGCTCGAATATTGATTCAACTATCAATATTCAACAATTTATCATACGAGCAATATTTGCTCAGACTATCAATATTCATTATGTTGATTCAATTATCAACAACATTCATTAGAGAACTATACGTCCCAGCAGACATGTTCAATTCATGAACCCTAGAGCATTCAGCAATCATGATCGACTGAACAATACTTAGACTTATCATCTAATCAAGTCAATGACTGACTAATCAAATACACGTATGCTTTGCAGACTCCACGTTCGTGAGACATTAATCACGTCACATTGGGGATATTAATTAGGTTTTGGTATGGCGGCCTACATCACGTGTGTTCATCCACGATGAGAAATGTGAGTAAGTCGTGCAAGCAGATAAGGGAGTTAACAAAGTAGTGGGTGGACAATCAACCAAGTCTCCGCACGACCTAGAACTAGTTAAACCACGATTTTCTACTTTCCCAATCTTTCACTCGAGCAACCGTCACACTTAATGGAGATTAATGTATCTACAATTCTAGCAATATAAATAAGTCTATGAATCCACGATTGAACAAGATAGACAACGTTCGTCTGAGAAGAATTCTGATCCGAGCAATCACTCTCTAGAATTCAATCAATCGACCAGAACTTATTCGAACTCAACAGTTCACAAAAAACTTGCAGAAACCCACAACACATTCACAATCCTTGATCATCATTGATCTCGCACACTTCTCAGCTTCCCTCCTACAGATCAACCCTCTTCCCTCTTTGTGTCTGAATTAACTCTGGAACGGCCATTGTCTTGGTTTAGGCCGGAGTCCTACAGATTGATCTCTCGAACTCAAAGCACTCCCGTGCAGTGCATCTGTTTGAGGTTAGGCAGTTCGCTCGGTTGAGGAGCCTGAAAAAGCGGGGGTCTAACAACCTCACCAAATATTTCGCTTAGCAATCTGTATGGACTAACTCCAATATACTTTTTAGAGAATCAACTAGACAGTCAGACTCAATCTTAATAAAAAGTATATCAAAGAGTTATATCTCAATTTCTCGATTCAATCCCAACTCAAACAAATAGAAATCTGCGAGTCTGATTGAATACAAAAGAAATAAACTTGAACGGTACCAAAGACCAATGTTCAAGGATCAATTAATTTCAATTAACAACCAAAGGTTGGATTTACCAATTGATCGATACAAATGCACAACCTATGATATTTCAATAATATAATAAAATATAATGCGGAAAAGAAATAACACAAAAACCAGAAGTTTTGTTAACGAGGAAACCGCAAATGCAGAAAAACCCCGGGACCTAGTCCAGATTGAACACACATTGTATTAAGACGCTACAGACACTAGCCTACTACAAACTAACTTCGGTCTGGACTGTAGTTGAACCCCAATCAATCTCACACTGATTCAAGGTACAGTTGCGCTCCTTACGTCTCTGATCCCAGTAGGATACTACGCACTAGATTCCCTTAGCTGATCTCACCCACAACTAAGAGTTGCTATGACCCAAAGTCGAAGACTTTAATAAACAAATCTGTATCACATAGAAAAGTCTACAAGAATAGATAAATCTGTCTCCCACAGAAATACCTACGAGTTTTGTTCCGTCTTTTGATAAATCAAGGTGAACAGGAACCAATCGATAACCCGGACTTATATTCCCGAAGAACAACCTAGAATTATCAATCACCTCATAATAATCTTAATCGACTAGCGAAACAAGATATTGCGGAATCACAAACGATGAGACAAAGATGTTTGTGACTACTTTTCTATCTTGCCTATCGGAGAAATTAATCTCAAGCCAATCTTACGATTGTACTCAATCACGATAGAAACAGCAAGATCAGATCACGCAAATACAGAGAAAATAGTTTGGTTTGGCTTCACAATCCCAATGAAGTCTTTAAGTCGTTAACCTACAGGGTCTCGGTAGAAACCTAAGGTTAAAGAAGAATCGACTCTAGCTTATACAACTAGTATCACACAGGAGGTGTGGGGATTAGGTTTCCCAGTTGATAGACGCATTTATGTGTCTATTTTCATCTCTTTTATGTATAGTGTTAGTACCCATTTCTGTACTAATTTTGGTATTTTACCCCCTTGTAGGTGTTTTTGGAAAAATGGGCTCTTGCGGGAAAATTGGCTCGAAAAGTTGTTAAAGGCTCCTGGGAGGACATTTGTTATTCGGACTCTCATTTTGGATAAGGGGTAACCCATTTTCAGGCAGCTGCTAAGCACAGACCGAGACTGGATAGGGGGAGGTCACATTTCTTTACGTTTTCAAAAAAACAGAAAATGGCGGGAATTCTCTTCACACACAGGCGATTTTTTGGATGGATTTTTGATCGATTTTTAGGGAGATTAAAGGGCTGAATTTGATTGGGTTTGTTCCTATGGACCTAACAGGCAAGGTAAGGGTGTTGGAATGGATCCAAAGTGGCTAGAACTCGAATTGGAAGCGAAAACTTTCCAAAAATATCATGGTTTATTTTGGGCAAGTTTCTTGGTTTATTCTTGGAAACTTACGTGTAGAAGTGGAAGGAAACTCTTCTTAAAGACTTGTTTCTATCAAGGGAGGAGTTTGGACAGCTTTTATTGATCGAAAGCACGTGAAACAGAAAAAAAAAAGGGAAATAACGTAACGTGCTGTGGAGGAAAAAACCAAGTTTATTCTCGAATTTTCTTTGCTCTACTATGTATAAAAGGGTTGGTTAGGGTCCTAGGAAGGAGAGGAAGAAGTTAGGGGAAGTTTAGAGCCTTAGAGAAGCTAGAAAAACCATTGGAAGAAATCACGTTTCTGCTGGTGCAAACTGTGCCGGAGAAGACGAAGAACACAGAACAGCGGAAAAAGAAAGTTGCAGAGGCAGACTTATTTTCAGTGACAACGAATTACGGTCGCATCATCCAGCAGTCACCAAAGCTCTTCAGCAACGATTCCGTCCGCTGTATTAGACTTTCAGCGACTACAGTATACCCTTTTCTCTCTTGTAATCAACTTTTGAACACCAAAGATGTATTTTGAGAACACGATTAATATGAGGAGCTAAACCCCTTAGCCGAGGCGACGGAGGAAGCCATTGTTCCATGAAAAGTGGTATAATTCTATTTTTATTATTTATTGCAATTATTTTACATGATTTTTTTGCATAGAACTTAAAAGAAAAATTGATTTTTATTGAGTGGTTGTGAATTGTTTTGATGGAACATGCTAGGTTTTGACACTTTTGATGTTTCATGCTTTGTGATTACAACTACTACTTCAAAAATCTATCAGAGGCAAATATTAGAATCACTTAAACGAAGAATATTGCATGAATATTGATTAGAGTTTATCGATTAATTGGTCAATGGTGGAATCCAGAGTCTTGGTACTTTCTTATTATTATTGAAACAATTTTATTTAATTCTAAAAAATCCTTCACAAGCCCGAGTTGAACGAACTTTACTCACCACTTTCACTACAACTTAAAATTCACATCACCAGTTGCTAGAGTTCTCCTTTATATAGTCTCCAAATCAGGGTTTGCAATCTAAGTTACCTTGTTAACAAAGCATTCAATATTCACCGTTAGATGAAAACCTGATTAGATTTAAGCAAATATCTTTCAACCGTTAGATCGAACTTAGCTTGTTATACACAATTGAAATATACGTCATTTAGGTTTGAGTAACCGTACCTAAACGTGTACACCTAGTTGGTTTAACAGTAGTTAACCAATGGTTAGCCATATGATCACTTTCATATCAACCTTATCCATCTTCACTATAACTAGTCCAAATGACTCAAATGAACTAGTTCGAGAGTTGTTCAATTGCTTAGATCTTATAGAAGTATACAAGACACAATCGAAGCAAAATCGGTTTTGATTCACTCGAATCGATTCATGAACATTATAACCACGGTTTGCAAATTGCATTCCTTAATATATAAATGTTTTAGTTCATGAACAAACCAATTTTAGAAAGTAACACACTTAAGTATGCGTACGGGTATGCGCACTTAAGTAACAGGATTTGAGTTTGTTTTGGTTTCCAAACTCAACAGAAATTTACGGATGTGATCTTTCCGCCAGTATGCATACGGGTACGCATACTTAGGTAACCGGATTGAGTTGGTTTATTTCAAAACTCAGCAGAAATTCACGGACGTGAACTTCTGCCATTATGCGTACGGGTACGCATACTTACCCAGTCTCCATCAACCATTTAGTACACACACAAGTATGCATACATTTGGTTCCCGGTTTTGGACTTATACACTAATGCGCGAACACATTATATGCTTATATCCAAAGATGGTTACATGTTCTAAACTCTTTATTTCAATCATTGAAACATTCTTAGAGGATGTTAAATAGAGGTTATTCACACGCTATTCTTCATCAAAACAATTTTCAAGATATTGAAATAATCAACATGACTTTCGTCACTTGTAAAGATGAACTTGGCCAAAGCGAAAGCTTACCAACACATATTTCGAGAAATAGATAAGCAAGATAAACTCGACTCAAAATAGCAAATGTGTATAATTGAAGTCTATATAGCAATACGACTTTTTTCTCAAGATAGGAGATAGAGTAGATAGACTTTTGAGTGATAGATGAGTTCAAGTCTCCACATACCTTTTTGTCGATGAAGATCCACCAGTTCCTTGAGTAGTTCTTCATCTTTGCATGATAAACGCCGTGAAGTCTAGAGCTTAACTACACTTTCTATCCTAGTCCGAGACTTAGCTATAAGTAGATTAGAAATCAAGAATTATAGTTTTGGCAACTAAACTTGACAACATGCTTGAGATAGCAACTCTTGCGAGTTCGACCGAGCAATGCTCTAACAGAGCCTCCATCCGCACGGTCGTCTCTCCATTCCCTAAAAAACCAGCGAACCGTTTTTCCTCATCTACAGATTGGCGACCACAGTGGGAGATTAATCTCTCGCTTTCAATCTCAAGCTTTCACAAAATGGTTGATCTTAGGTCAGGTTCAGTTACAAATCCTAAACCAAACAATACTAGCACTAGCAATAATGGTGGTACTCCAGAAACTACTCCCGCTTCCAACAATGATACTGGCGGTACCACTCCTCCTCAAACCAACATCGGAAGTAACCCTCTCTTCGGCCGGTCTCCCGAGGAAATCAGAGAAAATTCGCCCACCATAGATGATCTCATGAAGGTGCAAGAAACTCTCGCCAAAAATTAAACTGATATGGCTACCACTCAGAAGGAGTTATGAAATTATCTCAAGACTCTCACAAACAAAATGTCAGAAAAAACTCAGGACGGGTCGGAGAAAGGAAAAGCCAAAGAAACATCCCTGGATGCTGATTCCGAAATCTCTCCAATTCATGTGGTGTATCATGATTAAGTACACAAAGATGCAGATGACCCACCAGAGAAGGAGTCTGTAGGTTTCATCACTCGTGAAAATCTAGAACGCTTTTTGGAGGATCGAGGAAAAGGCAACACATCATTTGTTCATCGTCACCAACCTCCGTATCCCGCTGCTACGCAAAGAATTCCTCTCCCAAAGGGCTACACTTCTCTAATGTTTACACTCTATAATGGAACAGGGAATGCTCGAGAACATGTTTCTCGATTCCTGGAAGCATTAGGAGAACACGAACACAACCATGTCGTACGTTTGAAGGAATTATCAAAGTATTTGACAGGTCGAGCATATACTTGGTACAACAACATCGCACCAGGGAGCATCACTAGCTGGGGAGAAATGGTTAATGCTTTTTATCGTAAATACTTCTTCGTCTCAGAGAAGATTACTTTCTCTGATTTAGGAAGAATGTCTCAGAAGAACAATGAACATTCGAACGACTATGTAAAGAGGTTCAAAACCCGGGCCCTGGATTGGCATGACCCGAATGTCACTGAACAATAAATGGTGGACTTGTGCATCAACGGAATGATCCCAGTTTACAGAGACTTGCTGGAAAATCTTCGGTTCCAGATTTTGTCGGAACTTCATGAGGCAACCAAGCGATCACCAACTACTGCTCCGGCCTTACTAGAAAGAACAAGAGCTAAAAAAGTCGAGGAACCGCGAGAAACTCGAGGCAGTGCTAGGCGCCTGATCAACAAGCGAATAATCTCCAACCTTCCATGAATGTTACTGAAGGAAGCAAAAGGAAAACCGAAGCGCAGCAGCATAAGAATGCTCCTCCAACGTCCCATCCTACAAAAACACCAAGAAAGGATAACCAAGCTCGAAACACACAAGCACCGACTCAGCGTCAGCAGAATGACCAGGAAGAACCAGACTTTCCCTTTCCCATTGAAGAGGTGATCGAGCTATTGGAAGTCTGGATTCAAGACGGTGCGATCAAACTACCTCCCGTTAGGAGAGAGCCGATAGAGGAGGAAATGGAGAATACGCGCTACTGCCGCTTTCATAGGTATGTCAGTCATCCAACAAGTGATTGCAGAACTTTGAAACGCATATTCAAAGAAAAATCCGATTTAGGGGAACTGGGGACTGAAGGAGTAAACAAGAAACCTCTCCCAATTAGAACCTTCACACTCTCTGAGCAACCAGTGAAAGAAGCAGTTAAGTCATTGATCGAGCACATCTGCGAATTGATTTATCTGTCAAAGGCTCAAATGAATGACATGTTCACGGCTTTGAACCATATAGTGTCCGGGAAACGCCTGTCCATTCCAGAAGCACTCCCTGAACCTCCGGTCACTGACAAAGAGATGTATGACTGGGGACTTCTTACCACGGTCAATCTCAAAGAAAATGAATTCAGGAGAGCGTAAGTCGATGTTGGCACGGCTACCAATATTATCCCTTTGAAGACTCTCAGAGCTGCAAGCATCACTCGACAAGAAGCTACTCATGCTCATGTCTCAGTCAGAGATCACGAACGAATATCCAGGGATGCGTATGGTTACATCATTCTCAAAATGAAAACTGGTTCAACCTGGGCGGAAACCAAATTTCACATAATTAGGGAGGACCCAGGATATGATATGATCCTCGGACGTACATGGATTCATGATGAAAAGGTAACTCCAACACCTTCAATTGCACATTTCTCTGTTGAATAAAGCTCTGATTCGGAAGAAATAGAGGATACTCCATCGTTCGAGCATCTGGAGGAAGTCAAAGCCTTGATGGAGCTGACACAAAAGCCTGAAGAAAACGCGCATGCATTCCTCAAAAGGTTCCGCACTCAGGAAAGTCTTATTCCCCCTCATGTGTCCATATTATCAACTTTAAAACATGCTGCCCTGGTCCGGGGACTTCACTCCACCAACAACCTAGCTGTTGCAAGATGCTACGAATGGATAACCTCACCTCAGAAATATTTTACTAAATGGTTGAATTTGGAACCTCTCAAAATTGAGCATATCACCGGAAAGCGTGTTACTAAAATGATGAACAAATGCAACAAGCAGTATCCTAGATATTCTCCCTTGCACGAGTGTCCATATGTGCCGCAAGATTGGAAAGCTCCACAAACATGGAATCCAACTGTACGGGGAATTTCGAACCAGCAGAAAATATTCAGGGTACGAACGATCAAGCCTAAAAAATTTCATGAAGGGGATTTAGTTCTCAAAGCAACTAAACGCAATCTTCATTCTGCAAGAAAGTCTAACTGGGAAGGGCCTTTTATGATTGCTAAGTCGATGGTTGGAGGATACTATAAGTTGGCTAATATGAAGGGAAAGACGAATGTACCAGTGATACAGGAGAATTGGCTCAAAACCTTTGACTCCTGAGACATTCAGCGTTTTGGGGTGTTATGTGTTCAAGGCATGAACGAACGCTCGAGACACCTAATGCATTTTAGGATTTTCTTTCACCTGTATTTTTCAATTTCTCCAAAATGTTTGCAATATTTGCATCCAGTATTTGAATTCAGCTGTTTATCAAAGTTCTTTTATTTAAAGAAAAAATCTCTATCAAATCTAAAAGAAAATCCTCAACCACTCACCAATCAAAGAATCAAAACCAAAATAAAACCTCACATCTCTCAGAAGTTCAAGGTTCAAGAGATTATGGAAAGGAAACTAAAGGAAATCAGCAAAGAAAGATTTTTGCTCCTCTGCACTCTTCAGGTCTTGCAAGGCAGCTTTCTCCAACTTCAACTCTTCAATCAACTGGGCGATCTTAGCCTCATTCTTCATCACAGCGTCACTTGTTAGAGGTATATTATTCTCGACTGCTTCTTTAATGGCTTCAATTCTCTCACGAAGCCATCCCACATTGAAACCCAGTTCCTTAGAATTCTTCAAGTCGTACTCCCAATCAAAGAGTACATCTGGAGTAACAATATTTCTAGCTCTGGTTTGTATATCATATATAACACGCAATATATCCCCTACTTTCCTGGTTAAGAAGTAAACACGTTTTGGGTCTTTGGTAACGACGATGTGGCCATACATCCTCCATATCTTCTCGTACAAACCAGCATACCCAGTAGCAATGCTAAATCCACCAACCAATTCATGGTACGGGAGTAACTCACCGGATGGAGGATCAAAAGTAATCCTTGCATTCGAGTATTTATGAATGATGATACGAGTCTCGACCATTGGAGCAGTTTCTTCTATCAGTGGAGCAGTAGCAATCTGAGTTTCTATCTCTTCGACAACTTCAGTAGCAATCTCTTCATGACCCTGAGGTGCATAGGTGGTTATGCCATCATTTTGGTTTGTCGTATTGTTCGAATCATCATTGCTAGCTCCGTTATTCTTAACTTCGTCATTTTGCACCTGATATGACAATTATGTGAGTTAGGGTACTTCATGGTTGGAATTCAAATGATGATCATAAAATTCATCATGCAAGTGAATTAAAACCATCTAAGTTCTTTATTATGCATCCAAATACAAGCAAATGGTGTAAAGATGCAAGAAACACGTTTTGCAACAAGCTCATCTGGGGAGATTTTACACTGCCCTGTATAATACGACGAACTGGTATAAATTGGTGAGGAATCAAAGGTTGATTCATATACCATTATCTTCGTATGTATGTTTTCTACAACATATCAAAATTTCATGGCAATCAGATAAACGAGCAAAGAGATGTGGCCGAAACATTGAACTACATGTCAGCTGAAAATTTTCTGGAAGTCTCCTGGAAGTTTACTGTTTCGACAATTTAGGCCCCTAAACATGCTCAAAACTCAAAAATCTTTGTCATTAAAGCTTGGAAATTTCCTGGGCATGAGAAAACTGGGGTAGACCGTAAAAATCCGACATCGGACGAAGATTCTACAACATTTTTACCAAGAAGCTGAATTCTTGATTTTCTGGTGACGTATTTCGGCAAAATTTCTCGTGTATTCACATGGATTCTCATTCATTCATTCACAAATCAGTAATTTTATACTTCTATGAAGAGAGTACAGGAGGAACACTTACTTAAGGGGTTTCTAAGCCGCTCGAAGGATTGATGTTATCGAAACCATCATTAGTAGCAATATTATCTCCATTCGGTTTCGGGTTTTGAAGGTTCTCCATCTCCTTATTCCCCAAAGAAGAATGCGCATCATCAATATGTTGTTTATCCGCAATAATATCCTCCTGGATACATCAACAACAATTATTATTATTTCATTTAAGGAGATGCCATGATCGCTTACACGAAAGAGATACTTACATCAACTTTTTCATCGGTGCTGGATTCCTGAATTGTTTGCCCAGGAGCAAGATGAAGACCTTCAATGATCGATGGAGCAAAATTCTGAAATAAATTAACAAATATTTTTTTTGGGATCCTAATTGCATGGATAAGAAAAACCGTGATAAAGGAAGCGCTAACAACTCACCAAAGAAGCGGCTAGGGACTGCACATTATTCGGCAACATCCTGTAATTCCTGCTTCTGGGTTCTCCGTCTCGGGGACTTTCTTCAATTTCCGTGAAATTTACATCAATTCGAGGTCTCACTGCACGACCGCCCTGTGGTAAAATTAACGAAATGATTAGGAGGCAATTACCATGTCTTCATAAAAGTCATGAGACGAATACTTACTTGTGAACATCCTGGAAGTGCTTTACGTTTATCGCCACTGGAAGGATACTTCAATCTCGGTCGATCAGTAGCCATCTCAACAGAAGAAGGTTCTTGTACCGGAGTTTGAACGGCCATTATAAAATCATGTAAACGATCAAGTTGCTGATTCCAGAAAATTATATAACCTGGGGTTGCATAGGCGACCCGGTTAGAGCAAGGATACAGATATTCATGCCCATTCAAACGCGTATAATCTAAAGAAGATTTAAGTTGATCGACTGATGGTTTTGTTTCCGAACATCCAACAGACACTGATCAAGACCCATTTTTCGAGATGCTCTATCGATGTTGTATTCTTTCACTAGAAACTTTCCATGTATTACTGATACTAAGTAACCAGGAGTACAACTCAATATGAAGGATCTCTCACCATCACTCAGGTCTGTACCGGATTTTAAAGTGGCATTTTCTTCGGCATCATTAAAAGTGATCAACTGTCAGACAAAAGAAGGGATCGACACCCAAGGACGAAAATTAAACTCAGACTCATTGTCAAAGACACTGGTAAGGCGTGTCTTGTGTCGAGGCTTCTTAGTAGACCAGCGCATAATCCTGGCATTATCCTTCTCAGAAAGAACATAACGAGTATCAACATTCAGTCCTTGCAAGATTCTACGAGGAATTGGTGCATAATTCTTGAAGCGCTCCCACAATAAGGCTTGGAGAAACATTGTATTAACATATGTTTTGACTTTCAGAAAACCATTGGAAACACTGGAGTCCACGACCAAGGAATCTAAATTGGAGAATAGTGAACCCAAGAACTGACTACCAACGGGAAGTTTCTCACCTTGAGCTATCTTAATGGAAAAAGGAATCACGAATGGCTTCAACAAGTTTCCATTGTCTTCAAATACATCTCTGGATAACCACAGGCACAAGAAAGCAGCAATGTCTAATATACCATCCACAGGTCTTTCAGGAGTTTCATTTCTCGTCCACCAGTGCTTCAACCATTGAGCATAACAAGATTTGCTGGATAATTTGTTAATATCATGCATCGTAGCTATCAGGATATCAGATATTGCATTCTCATCTGCCGAAAGCGCTGCAGGAAAATTACCTGTGACTGGAAGATGCAATAAAGCAACCACATCCTCTAAAGTGATGGTAAATTCTCCCCACCTGCATACGAAAGTATGAGTAGGAACACACCAGCGAGCAAGCAAAGCTACTATACCTCTCACATCATGGTAAATCGACAAATCTCCAGCTGCTTGAATAACTCGTGTCACCTGTGCACGATCCAACATGGTCTTCACATGATTATACCCCAACATATGTCTTTCCCATCCGGAGAAGTCTGTTAAAGGTTTTCGGGAAAGATTGAAGTCTATTTGTGAAGCTTTATAATGCCCTCCTTGTAGATAGAATCGAGTGATCGCTCGAGGAGACACCAATTTCCTCTGAGCAATATCCATGGGATCTATAAGAAGACGAAATGAAGAACCTGGGAGACGTTTTTCAGGCTCATACTAAACCACAAAGAACTCGTCATTAGTGTTTGGAATATTCTTTGTTCCAAGTTCTTTTTATTCTTTGTCAACGGAAGTTCCATCTAGAGAGGTATCATTTCTTGAAGTTGCATCTGTGGAAGTATCATCTCTGGAAGTCTCATCTCTGGAAGTGTCATCTTTGGAAGTGATATCATGGGAATCAGTCATCTTTGCAAAGTCGCTGAAACATCCATACAACATTTCTACTTCAGTATAACATTCGTAGATTCAAATTTCATCAAAGCGGTGGAATTAAAACACAACAAATAATAAGGATGCTCACATCAGCGTCTACAAAAATGGTAACTCTCAAACTCTTACTTATTTACAGTTTCACAAGTTGTAGTGACTATAACACGAAAATTTCGAGAATCTGTTCGCTTCTTTGAACCTGCAAAGACGAACAAAAAATTCATTATTCAAAATCATAACTTGATTTTCATATGAGCAATTCACGAAATTTCTATCATGTGAGCAATTCACATAATTTTCACCATGTGAGCAACTTCCACCGAGTGAACATTCATTGATTTTCGTGCATACACCATTAAATCATAAAATCTATACAAACAATATTTTATAAAAAATTGTTTACTTCTAGCTTTTGCTAAAAACCAAAATTTTATTTTACAAAATATAATTTTTTTGTGTGAATAACTCACGTGTATTTTGTATTATGTGAGTTAACAATTCACGAAAATTTCAAAAAATAATAATTACGTGAGCAGGTCACGTATATATTAAAAAAAAATTTCGCTCGAACAAGCGTTCGTCTATCAAACAGAGTCTTTTCTAATTTTTTTAAAGGTCCGCATATTCCAAATAAATTTTGATTTTCATGAGAGTTCATAAAACAAATTTTATCATTAGACACAGGTTTATTTCACAAAAATAAATAATCTCTCCTAAGTTAGGGATTATCGAACGGACTGACATCTGTTTGCTAAAAACAAATTTTCATGAAACTTACGCATGCATATACACATATGAGATTTTGTTTTATGAACAACTCACGAATAACACACAGGAAAAAAAATCGCTTACCTGAATTGGCCGGGACTTTGCCGGATGGTGGCGACGACAGTCGGCTCCGGGCGAAAAAAAATTCCACCTTCTTTGTTGCTCGGACGCGAAGAGATCAAGGGGGAGGGTGGTTGGTCAACTTAAGAAAAAATGATTTTTTTTTTAGGGCTTCTTCCCTTTTATATTAATTTTGTTTCCAAAACTTAATAAAACAAGGATTTCCTTTTTTGGGCCAGGGCCCGTAAACGCTAAACCTACCAAAACTAGACGTCTGACCATCCAAATCAGCAGTGCCTCGTCTCTTCATACTCATGAGATGACACTCTCTCATACTGCCAGAGTCCTTATCTGGGCATTTGCTCGTACATGACATCATTGGATCAAATCGGATTTTAAAAAATGCCTTTGTACGACTAAGTTCGACTACTTATCTCGTCTAATGGAAAATCACCATCTAGTGCTTACTGCGGAACATGACTGTCCCTCACTAAGCAGGGGACTTAATGTTGATGGTGGATTTTCGGCAAGAGCTAAAATCGTAAAATCATGATACCGCATGTTTCTGGCCCGGCTTCAGGAATGCATGTGCCGATTCATATTTTATGATCCGTGAACCGTTTCACGATCTCAGACTGAGCGAACATTCCTCTCAGAGCTATGATGAATATGTTTCTCGAAAGGCCTCCCAGCTGAGCGTTCGATGCTTCACACATTTCATCATCACCTCTACATAGAATCAAAATGATTGGGTAGTTCCCTAGACATAATGTTTGTTAGGGAGCTTAACGCCTTCAGGACGTCACGCTGCACATTGTTCCCTGACTACATAGAGAGACCGTGTATAGAATCTTGATGATTGGGCGGTTCCCTAGACATAATTTTTTTTAGAGAGCTTAACGCCTTCAGGACGTCATGCTGCTCGTTGTTCCTTGACTACACACCCCCTCAGAACGAGTATGATGCTTCAATTATCTCATATCTTGATTCTGCAATAGATTAATTCTAGCGTGTCATTCATCAACTGAATTCCTAGAAAATAATCTATTCTATCTCATTACTCCGTTCCATGGCTGATCCCGAGATGGATTCCATGGATTAGTAATAGATAACCATTTTATCTCATTACTCCGTTCCCCTAATCCCCAGCTGGATTTAAGGGATTAGTAATAGATACTCAACTCATTTTATTACTCCGTTTCACGAATCATTCCCAGATGAATTTCATGAATTGGTAATAAATATTCAATAATCGGGCGTTTGGGCCACCGCCGAGTAAGTCCCGAGAAAATGGTGCAAGTGTATTTGGCAATAATGCACGAACGAGCACCCGAACGCAGGAACGAGCATTCAAAAATATGGGCGAACGAGGAACTTATGAAGGAAATTAATAAAATAAACAAGAGGCGTGGGACCGGGCCCACCGGCCGGGCGGTCATGCCGTCGTGGCCAGTCCCCTCTTCCATTATTTTATTTTATTTTAATTTTTTTCCCTCATCTCATGGAAACTCCTTTATTTGAGCAAACTCCCTCGTTTGAGCGAAACTCTTAGTTTCTCCATACTTTCATCGAACAAAATAGGGAAAGGTGTCACGGGACCGGGCCACCTAGCCAGTCGGCCATGCCCTAGCCGTGGCCGGTCAAACACCTTACAATCCCTTATTTTCTCATATTATTATTTCCTTCATCTCATGGAACTCCATCATTTGAGCGAAAACCCTAGTTTATCAATATTTTCTCAAATATTGCTCAAACCATGGAAAAGCCAAAAACTCAAATGGTCATATGACCGACTGGGATTCTCACGTCAAAAATTAAAATATTATTATTTTTATATTCTCAAAATATCGGTCGCATGAGCAAAATTGAGAGTTTCAGTCAAGATTAAACTCTTCTGAAAATCCAAAATATTGCTCAAACGCGCACCAGAAAATACCAAAACTCTCAGGACTGAGACACGGGAAGTATGGTGACACGGGAATGCCACCCTTACCGACCAAGGTCGTCCCTTAGGCTTGCAAGGAGCCGGTCCTACACAACTTCATAATTTTGACCTAATTTGCTCTCAATTGTTCGTATTGGGTCCAAACTCTCTCTAACCAACTTGGGATTTTCTCAATCGACCATCAGCTGGTCCCACGACCACCAAGGGCCGGTTCCATGACCTCTTGGTCGGTCCCTCATCTCTTCATAACTAGGTTTTACTACCTAACGCTCACACGAGCACTATTTTAATAAATGATTAAACCAGCATTTGATCATCTGTTCACCAACTGGTCAACAAAGGACTTTGGTGCATGCTCACTCGAGCACTTGGGCGCTACATGGTCGGCCATCATCCCATGTATCCGGTCACTCCTTCACTCTGTGATTTATTTTCAGTAAATCATCAATTGATCAGCAATTGATCAAAATTAGGGTTTCGAACAAATGCTCTGTAAATCATAATTATGAGTAAGTTCAAACACTAATAATTTTATGTTGATCCAGCAATCAACATCTGGGTTAAATATATGATATTCGGTCCAGCTACCAATATTTTAATTAATATTTTATTTGGTCATATTACCAATATTTCATCAAATGAGCAATACTTGCTCAGATGCTCGAATATTGATTCAACTA